>CM065714.1:128272851-128275351 GCA_033310375.1 Conus canariensis | reverse complement strand
GACGATTCGGTAGATTCTGGGATGACAGCCTTACATTTCCGGTCAAGAATGAACAACATATTCCGAACCGTGTCTGGTCAACAGTCGGACTCGCCAAACTATTTCCGTCCACTCATTTACCGCCGTCATGTTCTCTCTTAGCTGTCGTTTCCGACCATCAACAGCAGAATTGTGATCGTAATCCGTTGCCATGTCTGTCACTACCGATGCTGCTTAATAGTACTGCTGGCCGTAGATCTTGTGTGTGTGTGCGTGTGTGTGTGTGAGTATATGTGTGTGTGTGTGCGTGTGTGTGTGTGTGTGTGTGTGCGTGCGTGCGTGCGTGCGAGCGTGCGTGTGTGTGTGTGTGTGTGTGTGTGTGTGTGTGTGTGTGTGTGCGTGTGTGTGTGTGTGTGTGCGTGTGTGTGTGTGTGTGTGTGTGTGTGTGTGTGTGTGTGTGTGTGTGTGTGTGTGTGTGTGTGTGCATTTATGTGCATGTGACTGATAATATCCCCACTTGCACAACTATTTCTTCAGTTATCCCAGAACCAAATCCAACCTCTCTCTCTCTCTCTCTCTCTCTCTCTCTCTCTCTCTCTCTCTCCTCTCTCTCTCTCTCTCTCTCTCTCCTCTCTCTCTGTCTCTCTCTCCATGGTCAGTTGGGATTAGGATAAGAGAATCAGAAGGAGGGAGGTTGATGCCAGTGATTTGGGAAAGTGGCGGTGACAGGATGGTCGACAAAACAGCATCATCACCAGAAACACTACGAACAAGATCAAGAAAAAAATAACAAACCTCTTCAAAGCTCGCGAAAATCAAGTCGTTTATCCAAACACTACGCCTTCAAACCCTAGGAAAATCACGCAAGGACGTGAGCAGTGTGTGGAGGTGCGTGCGCGTTTGTGTGAATGTGGATGTAAGTGTAAGTGTCTATGCTTATGCATGTTTGTGTGCGAGAGCATAGGTGTTTCCACACACGAGTGTTTCCTTTGTTAAAAAAAACATCCTTCTAGAAAACTTCGAATGCTTTTACACAAATGGGCACACACACACACACACACACACACACACACACACACACACACACACACACACACACACACACACACACACACGCACACACACACACACACACACACACACACGCACGCACGCACGCACACACACACGCACGCACGCACACACACACACCACACACACACACACACACACACACACACACACACACACACACACAGAGAGAGAGAGAGAGAGAGAGACCAATCGAATAAAACGTATCATATCACGATACCAAGATCTCTCTTCCTTTAAATCCCTAAGCAAAACGTCAACGACCTTAACCCCCAACCGACTTTCCCATCTCCAGCACTCGTCCAACCCCTCCCCCCCCCCCCCACTAACGTCCCCCCACCCTCCTTCTACACCTCCACTCTCCTTCTTGCCCATCCCACCCACCCACACCAACATTGAAATCAGCCTTTCCCGCTACTGCAGCTCGAGTTCAAAATAACTCCCTGCGGTCTTGACTCCTTTCTCTTTACCCCTGCAATTGGCAACTGCTCTCCTCCTTGACCTTCAATCTTTCCCCCTCCCCTCACCGACTCTCCTCCACCTAAAATTGGAAGCAGTCTCTGCACAGCCTTTCAACCGTCTGCTTGTCAGTCTGAAAGTTCATTGTGTCCTTCAGATGAAAATTGCGGTTTGTTGTACTTTACCGGCTGGAATACAACATAAACAAGAACAGCGAACAATGGACGACAGAAAATAAGATCGAATAAACCAATCCAGAAAACAAACATCGACGAAATTTGAGAAAAGTACATGAACATATGTGACGAATGACGTCATAACAGATCTTCCCGTTGAGTTTTTGTTACTGACAAAAGCACCCACATCATGTTTTGCTCTATAAAGCTTATGATTTGCTAGACTTACTACAAAAAAAACAAAAAAAAACAACAAACAACTATCATAAACCATATGGGATGCACAGTTATGGTTGCACTTTTCCGGTATTACAACATTGATATCTGAAGATATGATCTGTAAATGCTTAATTTTATTCGATTTCAATGGAATTAAGACATGACCTTGTTCAAGCATAAAACATTTTTACATGTAAATGTGCAACAATTGTAAATTTTTACTGAGAAAAGATGGAAAGGGGGATGTTACATATCATCTGGTAGCATGGCATACTAATTCACCTAGACTCACACACGCGCGCGCGCGCGCACTTAGAGTAGGTAATTTCTTCATGCTGTTTGGTGTGGTCTGGTCTCCATGTAGACTGTGTTGTAGACAGATGATGCTGGCCAGAACAACAGCTACAGCCTCCATGCAAAGCCATTGGGTCTGGGAAAACAAAAGGGAAGGGGATCCTTTAAAGGTCAGGTGGTTGGGATGGGGGTGGTGGGAGGGGGGGGGGGGAGGGGGGCGTTATCCTAGGATTTTTAAGTTGTATGAAGTCGGGAGGAGAGTTTCTTTGGTCTGTCTATACAGATTGACTACCTGCCTTTGT
>CM065714.1:128260351-128267851 GCA_033310375.1 Conus canariensis | reverse complement strand
TTATAGGGGAAAAAAAGTGGTAAAAGCAACATAAAATGGACCGCCAGAGCATCAGCATCATAGCTAATCATCATATGACAGCAAAAAAGTTTTCATATTCTGTAGCCTTTTATACCATGCTCCCATGTTGGCCTCACTTTCAAGTTGTCTATATACGCGTGTTTAGCTCGTACCAAAGTTGCTAGAGTAGGTGAAGTTATGGAGACTGCAACTCGGTGGACTTGGTGCTGGCTGATTCTTTTCAAACAGGAACGCTCCTTCAAGCTGGAGACCAAGCAATTACTGTCATCATTTGGCAGGGGGGGGGGGGGGGTAATAGTGGTGCTGGGGAGGATGGACGTGTCTACGTTCAGTGCTCTCCATGTGCTGTGTTGAAACAGGCATCACTGAACACTATCAAAATGACTCGGCGGCTGTGCAGCGTCTCCACTGGTGGGTTCCCTCAAGACGACCTGATAACGAAAGCTCTCCGAGGACTACTGTCACTGGCTATAATTATGATAGAACAAAATGGGTGTCGCTGTGAATCAAGAACCTGAACGGGCAGCATTAAAATAGTGCCACTGTGTCGAGGGAAAATGTGAGAGAGAGAGAGAGAGAGAGAGAGAGAGAGAGAGAGAGAGAGAGAGAGAGAGAGAGAGAGTTACATTGGTTTAATGAATATTAACGATACAAAAAGTGAAAAATGATCCAAATGTGAAATGGTTTGGGGGAATGTTTAGTCCACGGAAAACAGGCACCGCACCCAGTACAAGCTTGTGTACTGCACAGAGCTGGTGTGTGTAATCGACTCATAATTCTGGTAGCCCAACACCGTGTGTCTAATTATTGCACTGTCCCACTTGCTCAAGAGGACAAGCACTACACACACACGCGCGCGCGCGCACACACACCCACACACTCACACTGTCAATGCCAGCTAGCCTACTCCACCCCCTCCATCTATGATCCCCCCCCCATCACATCTCTCTCCCCGCCTCCCCTCCCCCCCCCCCTCACTCGTGTGCTCTGACTGTCCCTCGATTTCCCCTTCCCTTTAAAATCTGATGTGTGTGTGTGTGTGTGGTGTGTGTGTGTGTGTGTGTGTGGTGCGTGCGTGTGTGCGTGCATGCATGCGTGCGTGCGTGCGTGTGTGTTATGTGTGTGTATACGCGCACGAGCATGCATGTGTGTGTGTGTGTGTGTGTGTGTGTGTGTGTGTGTGTTTACTTGTGCTGCTCACATGTCACTATTTTCATTTGTCTGTGACTTTTGTCCTTTTGACTGTCTGGTTCAGTTGTACTTAATTAGTTTATGCTTCTTTTCACTGCTTTATTTGGCTTTGAGAGCAAAGTGTAAAAAGTTGTAAACTTCCTCGTTTACCCTTTCAAAGTATTTTTTGCACTCGTTCTCTCTCTCTCTCTCTCTCTCTCTCTCTCTCTCTCTCTCCTCTCTCTCTCCTCTCTCTCTCTTCCATTTTACCCCAAACCTACCCCTTGGCCTTTTCCTTTCCCGTTTCCTTCCCCTTGTTCGCTATGTTCACGCGCTTTTCTATTTGCATTCGTTTGTCAATAATATGGACAATAGCTAAACTTGTTTTGAACTGTACAAGATCTTGTTATACTTTGTTCTTTTTATATGTGTATTTGCATTAATTTGATCTTTAAATGCATTAATTTGATCTTTACATTGTTTCTCTTTCTTTTGCCCCAGGGCTGGGTGGAAAAAAGCATTTGTATTGCTTATCTCATTACCCTGGTAAAATAAAATTTCGTTCGTTCGTTCGTTCGTTCGTTCTCTCGCTCTCGCTCTGAACCACCTCCTACTAACATTTTGAAGTTACTTGGCCTTTATTTCAAACTCGAATCAGATTTTATTATCAAGGAAATCATGCTCTCATTGAAAAAAACCCCAGCAGAATTAATATCAGCATCACATTCAAAACACACATTGTGCTCATCCAGTTAGACACGCCCTCAGCGAAACATAAACCAGCAGAAGAGGCCAACAGGTCTGTTTTCAGCGTCGACTTCACATTCACAGTTCTATCGTAAAGGAAGTCAAGGTTCCAATGAAAGAAATGGCCATACAGCAGAATAATGTCAGCGTAATCATAATGAGACGGTTTTTTAACAAAACACACAAAGCTGGATTTGAGGCAGTTACACACATATGAACAGTACAGTGGAATCAAAACACACACACACACACACACACACAAACTTACACACACACACACACACACACACACACACACACACACACAGCGAGAGAGAGAGAGAGAGAGAGAGAGAGAGAGAGAGAGAGAGAGAGAGAGAGAGAGAGAGAACACGTATACTTTTAGCTCTAAACAAATGAAAGGTCAGACAGAAGCTCACAAGCGATTTAAGAAGCGATTTCAAAATGAAGAACAAACTGTTGGTAACAAGGAATCCGAGCCTTAGTTCTTTCATTAAAGTTCAGAATACCAACATAGTCCTTTCATCAAATTCAGCAACAACATTGTCAGATTTGATGGACATAACCGCCACCACCACTTGCATCCAAAACCATGCCCCCCCCCCCCCCCGCCCCTCCCCCTCCCAATCCCCCCCCCCCTCCCCACAAGCCCCTTTCAGAAAAAAGGAACACCCGGTACAAGAAACGTGTCCTGAGGTCTTCAAGCTGAATGCGAACGTCGTGGTTGTCTTAGCTTCGCGGTGCTGTCTGCCTCGTTGTAGACGTTTGGAGTATGAACCATTGAACTATGACTAAGCGACCATTTTCGAGGACCTTTTCCACCTCTTCTATCCAATGTCCTCTGTCATTTCACTTAGCTGTCGTTTTGAGGGCAGTTTTGGACAGGTGTCCACAATGTGACTCCAAATAGCGACTGCTACCTGAAGACGGCAGATTTCTTTTTTTTTTTTTTTTTATAGTAGACATGGTTTGCACGTGCACTGCAATTTTGCTACTGTACAGTTTAGATGTATGATATGGACATGTTTGATTTTCATCTGTGAATGTCATTTAACTGCTGAGAAGTGCACAAAGGAGACTACACTGATTGGTAGCCATATAACAGAGCAGAAATACAAGGATTTGGGAGACATTTGGCATAGCTCAGAAATACAAAGACCAAATGAAACGTCACAAAATTTGTATTGACCTTTCAATCGTTTTCAGCAGTGTTTACAAACACACACACACACACACACACACACGCGCGCGCGCGCGCGCGCGCGCGCGCGCATAATTCATATCTGCCGCTGTGAAAAAAGAGAGGTCATCTTATCGCAGCAGTGGTACAACCATCCTCCACTTTACACTTATCTCATCACTATGACCCGTCATCTTCATTATCTTCATCTCGTCATCATCAACGTCGCCATCTCAGCACTCTCCTCTCAGTATTCAGAAAGTCGCCAGAATTCACTGAATCTATTCATATGAACAGAAGCAACAACAACCGCGACAACAACAAAATGACGCACTGATCAAATATAGATGTAAATCTGTGGATGACGCACTGAAATTTCAATACAGACAACTAGCTATTTAAGCATGCAAATACCATCGGTATAAAAACAGCAAAGAAAAATGCAAAACATATTCCTCTGAATGTTACACATAACCATAAAAAATGACATACCTTAAAACGAAATTCACATAACACATTGCCTGTTCCCCTGAGCAATAGCAAACAGGCATACTAACAAAATTTACAGACAAATAAAACAGTTTCCCAGTAATGACATCTACTACAGCCGCGCCATTAACACAGTATACATTTGCGAAAATATTTTGCATACAAAAGAAACAGTCGTACTGTATCTGTCACTCTCGCTCTTACCCAATGTTTTGACAACTTCCGCACATGGCCTGGCAATGGCTGAGTTGGCTTTCATTCTTAAACAGACAAGAGGACTACACCAGTGGGGAGCTTCGTATGGCCTGGCAATGGCTGAGTTGGCTTTCATTCTTAAACAGACAAGAGGACTACACCAGTGGGGAGCTTCACATGGCCTGGCAATGGCTGAGTTGCTTACGAGCATACATGCGTGCGTGCACGCATTCCTGCGTGTGTGGTTTGTGTGTGTGTGTGTGTGTGTGTGTGTGTGTGTGTGTGTGTGTGTGTGTGTGTGTGTGTGTGAGTGTGTGTGTGTGTGTGGCCAGTCACATCAACATAAATATGATGAATAAAAAATAAATACTTTTTTCTCAAAATAGTTTAAAACCATAATTCTTCATTGTACTGGTAGTTGTTTGCTCTCTCTCTCTCTCTCTCTCTCTCTCTCTCTCTCTCTCTCTCCACACACACACACACACACACACACACACTCACACACACACACACACACACTCTCTCTCTCTCTCTCTCTCTCACACACACACAGAGTATCACCAGTACCACCTTGAGAACAGAGTCCATTGAATATAGGTTTGTAGAGCTAATTTTGAAGACTGGATGCAAGCTGACTTAGAATGACGCGTGATGGCAACTTCACCAAAAACGATGTCTGATAACGATTGGTAAGAAGACGTCTGTTTCCGCCGTGAGACAGACAGAAGTCGGTCAAGGAGAGATGGCGCTGCCAAGACAGAACATCTAAAGCTGAAGACCACGTCCCTGGATGGCTCAGCAGTGGTGCTCCGGGCTTCCAGTCAGGTGTTGCGGGTTCAAATCCCGCTGATGCCTGACATAAAAAACTGCCATTCTGGCTGCCCATTTTAACATTCTGTCCTTCTGGTAGTGTCGGTGTAGTGTGGGACAGGCCTCCTCCCCGCTAGGATATTCTTCTGTCATATCATCTATTGGGTAGATGTGGACGTCAGTCTTACTGTAACTAAGAGTGTGAGACAAGCCATTGACTCTTCATTTCGAGTCGCATTTGTCCAGTTAAAACACAATGGCCCACTTCCCTGATGCTGATGGTTGTGTCTGTGTAGTGTTAGATAGGGTCCCCTCTGGGACGTTTCTCCCTAGGATCTGAAAACACCACTTGAAATGACGTTAGACCTAAGTAGATGTGACGACGAAGACAACAACATCAACAGACTGCAACGGCCTCAATCCCCGCAACGAGTAAAGATGAGGATTGTCTTGACTCAACGGCAGGCAGGAGAAAAATGGTGCAATGGTGAAAAGGGGTAGTAGCGGAAATCCAGAAACTCTGTGGGAGAATATTCAAAACAACGCGATGATCCTTTATGAAGAATATTGGACACTAGCGTGAAAGATGTTTGACGTTTGCGTAAAGAACCATGGACACATTAGCATGAAGGATTCTGATTATTGACATGAAAGGTGTTAACGTTGGTATGGAGGTTATGGAATACTGGCAAGAAGGACACAGTCATGTGTGTGGAAGTCAATATCAGCATGAAAGATGCGAAATATGAGTATGAAAGATCAACATGAATAACATCGTAAAACATACTGAATAATACTGAGATGAACGTGAAGGATGCTGAATATTAGTCTGGATAATACTGAAGATAAGCATGACAAAAATATTTGGTATTAATACGAAGGATACCAGATATTAGCGTGACAGATACTGGAAAATTAGCGTGAACACTGAACATTAACATGAAGAATTCTGAATATTACCACGAAGGACGTAGAATGCATGAAGATCTCTGGATACTAGCATGAAGGATACTGGACACAACCACGAAGGACGCTGGGCATTAGATTGAAGAATACTGGATAATGGATGGAAAAGTCATGGACCATCTGGTATCAGGAAAGGAGCGAAAGTTGTTTTAATTCAGAGAAGGAACAGGTTTATTACACGTTTGAAAAATGTGGTGTGGACACCAGGGCCTATATTGCACATATTAACAAAAGGGAAACAAATATTTATGTCTAAAAGGTGAGCTCACACATGTGTATGACCTGTGTTTTCGACAATCTTTAAAAAGGAAAGAATAATATTTTTACACAAATTATGTTACAGCAAACGCCATTGACTCCAGCACAGATCTGTTTACAGCTAACCAAATGAGAAAGAGAGGATGAACCATATGCGTAATGTACAAATACTTTGATCGTTAAAGTGAAAATGTTGTTGGACCGTTTAAAACGACAATCTTTTCTTTATGACTGATAAAGAATTGAAGTAGCTGCATTGTTATTATCAATTGTAAATGTAGTTACGCAATATTAAATTTTAGTCAGATAAAACACTGGGACTAAAACCGTACCTTTCTTCCTCGTCAAGTAAAGTATCATAAACAAATCGTCAGTCACAAATACCCTACAGTAACATATCTCTGGGGTTTCAGTGTTGCTTGTTTCATCACTCACTGAACCATATACGTGTCACACACAAGCTAACAAAACACCCATTCTTCAGCCCCCATCACTGGATTTCAACACTTAACACAGAACAACAAGTCCACATGCACGTCAGTCTAAACCAATCACAACACACTTTCACTGTCGTTCGATGGAGAATCCACGCCCATATACAGCCTGCCCCTGTGCTGGCGGCTTTTATTAGTCTGTCTCTGCCTGTCAATCAACACTTCCCTACCAATTGCTGAATTGTAGCTGGGTGATCGACGAATGCGGCGAGTCCCGCCCCCTTCTGAACGCGAATCACAAATGTCGTCTTCGTCAAGAAGGTTCAAGGTCTCAGAAAAGATGTCACGTGACGTGTTCCTTCGGGCAGATCCGTTGTATTGGGAATAATCGAAGCCCGCGTAAGTGATGCGACGCGAAAACGGTTCGTGACCGTTGTTGGTTCGGTCCATGTGGGGCTGGGAAGGACCGAGCCAGTGTGGGGGAGGATCTGGGAAATACCGACGACGACGTCCGCCGTGAGCATGAAAGCCGAGTCTGCGGTCAGTCATGAGGTCCTGGTAGATGATCTGTCTGGTGATGTCTGGTTCGGTCCACACTGCCTCGTCACTGCTGTGGAAAATTGGTCAGAAAGTAAGTCACTGACCTTTCCATGTCATTTGTTGATTCTGCCAATCAATACCAAGTAATTTAAGAGGAGGAGGGAGTGGTTATGGAATAAAATTGATAGTGCATATGTTTCAATTGTGGGCATCACACAATATGCGCGTGCACACACACACACACACACACACACACACACACACACAAGCGCGCGCACATGCGCGAAGAGAGAGAGAGAGAGAGAGAGAGAGAGAGAGAGAGAGAGAGAATATATGTATAAGAGAATGTATTTGGTTCCCCTCCTCCAAAGTTCACTGCAACTCCAACCTTATTGGTTCTTGAAGCTTCGCCCCTGCCCATCCCTAAACGCCAGCTCTATCAATGGTGCTCCTAAAGAACAGATTCACATGAAAGATTGGGAAGGCACACAGAATGTGAGAGGTTCAAGTTGGCTGAGCTGGTCGCTTGGCAAGTCTTCACTAGGTGGTTTCAAAGCAGGATGTCTCAGATCGAAGAGATAAATGACTGGTCGTTCTTTGTTTTCATTGCTTTAAATGCTGTTTCTTCTGCCTGAATATGGCCAAATAGGTCGAAACGCCATTTGTCTGAATTGCAATTTGTTTTTTCCT
>CM065714.1:128250351-128252851 GCA_033310375.1 Conus canariensis | reverse complement strand
TGGCATACATTATGTGGTAACATAAATATCATCGTGGCTAAAATATAATACAAGGTCAAGAATATGACCACGCACATGCTTTATGTCATGGTTTCTTGTACAAGCGCTAAATGCCAGATGCACACGCGACTTTGTTTGGTCACCGCGTTCGGGTAATAGAACTCAGTCTGTTATTAAAGGTCTACAGGAAAGGGGGCTGGGAAAAGTACAGAACAACAACAAAAATAGCGCCTCATGCGACACTAAACCACGAATCCCGGAATCTGTCATTCCTAGACAAGGGCGTTGTACACCACGCACCCATTTCCACACACACCACACATGTCAACCTTCTGAGAAGGAGTGTATCTATAAATGTTCACTCATTTCGATCCTACATCGAAATATACAGTCATTGTGAATGCTGGAAAACACACAAGGATTATACGGGATTGTAAAGGGGATATTGTTAGAATAAATTAGTGAACGTGTGATCGTTTTTTCATGAAATATCATACACAGTCAATATCATGAGTGTGGAGAGAGCTTTTCCACAACTTAATGAAGTTACATAGCTTTCGTGACAAATCTATGGAAGAAAACAATGTAAAGGAGTAGAAGAGACAACGATGACGCAATGACAAGAAGAAGAAGAAGAAGAAGAAGAAGAAGAAAGAAGAAGAAAAAGGAGGAGGAGGAGGCGGAGGAGGTCGAGGGAGAAGGAGGAGGATGACGACGAGGAGAAGGAGAAGGAGGATGAGGAGGAGCAGGAGCAGGAGGAGGAAGAAGGAAAGAGAAAAACGAAGGCAAAGAAGCAAAAGAGGAAGAAGAAAAAGTCAGCTGGCTTTCATTTTAATTCACAAAACGTCTCGTCATCGCACTAAACCCGTATTGTCATTCTCTCCAAGCTGTCCCATAAAGTGTGCGGCTAAAGCACTTTTTGTGGTTCATGTTTTTAAACTCTTTCTCCTCCATTTTTGTCAGCTCACAGAAGGGCCACACACCTCGCAAAACCTTGCGTCAGGCACTGTAAGTGGTTTTGCTTTCAAGAAATCGGAACAGAAAACCTGGAGGCGATACATGATGGCAGCGGCAGTACAAACATTGAGAATGGGTCTATTGAAAGGCGCTGGTTTGTTCTTTTTATACCAGTTTCTTCATTCATTCATACAATATGAAAACACGTTTGCTGCTGCAACAATGAGAAAATATGTTGTTTTTTTTTTAATTTAGGCATCTTACCGGCTATTTGTGAGTATTTACCCAAAAATGAAAAATAAGTCACGCATTGTTGTATTGAAAGTGGAACTCATAAAATTTTACACACTTATTTTTCTAAATCGGGTTGAAGATAGCAAATAATATCATATTATCACAGAACAATAAAGAAAACGGTTTTGGTGTGTGTGTGTGTGTGTGTGTGTGTGTGTGTGTGTGTGTGTGTGTGTGTGTGTGTGTGTTTAAGGGGGGGGTTACATCTGCTTCGGACAGAAATGACAAAACTCACGAAATGATTTATATGTTCTTGCCGAATGATAATCCGTGATACACTGCTGATATCAATATACTGCCTTTATAACAACTTAGCGTATAATGCAGTTTGAAACCGCACTTTCATAAAATCAACTTTTTTAACAACTTTTATTCGGAAACCTGTACAGTCAGTTAGAGCGTTTGCCTGCGGAGCTGGAGGTCATGAGTTCGAACCACACGTCAGGTCGGATGTTTTTCGGTTTGAAAACCCTCACTACCCATCCAGTAGTAAATGTGCACCTGATTTAGGTCAGGGAACGTAAAAGGCGAAGGAAGAAGAGGGATGGGATTCGCCTTCCATCATGCTGTGCTCTAGATATGGTGAACCTTGGACAGGTCACTCATCGTACGGCCAGCTGGCTACGGGATATGTAACATTTAACTTTGTAAATAATTGGCTGACCTTAGTTCAAAAACATTTGTGAGAAAATACAAATAATTCCAATGGAGCTGAACGACTGGTTACTGTTGGAGCCAAACACGGTGATGGCAGCGCCTACCGACAAAAAAATAATGTACCGCTTGATATCATATTAGTCCCTCATGTGCATTTCGCGATGCCTGATAACACGTAAGCCGACAGCTTTGGCTTAATGATTATCAGGATTAAAACAAAAAAAATCAAACAAGAAAAAATCCCATCGTCGGTTTTTGCTTGCCTGTTCTGCAGCTAGCCTCACTGATCATCCAAGGCTGCTTTCAGATAAAACAAGAGAGACACTGCGCTTAACTGTGTGCAGTGTATTATCTTGAATAACCAGACTTTACTTCTTTCTCCGCCTGTCAACGTCACTAAGATGACTTTATGTCTACAATCCTCATTTTCATAACGATGTTTGTCATCATCATCATCATCATTATCATATTTGTCGTCGTCGTCGTCATCATCATCATCATTATCGTCATCATCATCAACATCATCATCATCGTCATCGTCGTCGTCTCTTTTCTCACCAGACTGACGAGGTGGCAGCAGCTACAGCGCCCC
>CM065714.1:128237851-128245351 GCA_033310375.1 Conus canariensis | reverse complement strand
AGGTACTGAATCTATAAAAGCGTAAAGTGTAGGCTCACCGTTAATAGTGCCTTTTGCACCAACTTTAGTACTCCTGATGCAAGATGCAACTCTTTATCGATTGAAGAAGGGTAAACACAGTATAGGTTTTGCACCTCACCTCTGGATCTCGACGCTGATAAAGACGCAGTCTGTCTCTGTCTGTCTCTGTCTGTCTGTCTCTGTCTGTCTGTCTGTCTGTGTCTCTCTCTCTCTCTCTCTCTCTCTCTCTCTCTCTCACACACAACACACACACACACACACACATACACACACACACACACACGTACTAAGTCCCTGTTCATAATCATTCAAACGGACGGAAACAATAATAAACTGTAAGATTTTTGGAATATTCTGTAACACCATTTGAGGGGATAAAAGTTAAGTCAGATGAGAAGGATGCGACAGAAGAGGAATGTCTGATAACGAATGGAAGAGATTCTAACACATTTCAATCAAAGGACACAGAAAAGTGCTTCAGAACTGACGAACTCTGAAGTATTCAAAGACAGTCACTGGCAAACTCAGTGCTGGCTACTATTACAACGACGAGGAGTCCAGCTCACCGCTCCTCTGCAGCTGGAAGATGACTCTGTTGATCTTGTCGATCCAGGGGTTGCTGTCCTCCGGGGGGAAAGCAATGCCGTAGCCCGTCATGGCGTACCAGTTGCCCACTGTCCGCAGACGGCAGCCCGGGTCTTTGCCAACGTAGTACTCCAGCACAGTGGCATCGTAAATGAAGGCCTGGATTTCCCTGTAACGTCCGTGAAGAAAGAGTTGGTACGAGCATTAGCATCTCTGTGGTTAATAATTATCCTGCCTTCTACTGTTTCAATCTGGGTTTCCCTGTAACGTGCGTGAAGAAAGAGTTGATACTGCGTCTGCTTTGACATCTCTGTGGTTAACAGTTATCCCACCTTCTATATTTACAATCTCTTACAGTGGTTATTAGGGTTGCCGTGACGGACGCTTAGGCACTGCCGACCATCCCCAGTCAAGCGCAACGGGGTAGAGTGCTGAAGTTAATCCTTTCTTTGGAGTTTTCCATCCACAGAAAATTTATCGTGTGTAGTTTTTTTTCTGTTTGTTTGTGACTGTCTTCTTGTTTTTTAAAACCTATGTTGATCAGGAATCATCAGTAAATGTTAAGCGTTTAAATGCGTTGTATCAGTAATTGTCCCGTTCTTGCTTAGGATTTGTTAGTGTCGTTTCTCCGTGTAAAATTTCGTAGAACAGAAAGAAAACTGAATATAAGAAAAGCAAACTCAACAACTCCAGACGAAATTCTGTATCAGAAAAATTCGCTTAAAATGACAGAAAGGGGAAAATAGACTCACACACAGACACACACACACACACACACACACACACACACACACACACACACACACACACACACACACGCACGCACGCACGCACACACATACACACACACACACACTCTCTCTCTCTCTCTCTCTCTCTCTCCTCTCTCTTTGGTTCTCCATGATAAAATATTGCTCTCCCCCCCCCCCTCTCTCTCTCTCTCTCTTTCTTTCTCTCACCACTCTCACACTGTTTTATCATCTTGAAACCCAAATCAGGGCAAGGGCTGGAAGGAAAAAAAGCGTATTTTATTTGGTGCTTATCTTTTATCCTCGTAAATAAAGATTGTTGTCTTGTGTTGCCTTGCCTTACCCCGTTTCTGTCACATTCTCCAGACAGACTTACCCATTCTTGACAGCCTCTATGCCCAGTTCCACCTTGGGCTTGTTGTAGGCCTTCATGTAGTGGTACATGGTTGGGTGGTTGCTGCGGATGTTGGTCTCTGTGCTGCCCTCGGGAACTGTGGCGTACTTGAACGGCGGCTTGGTGTGCGTGGGGTTTTGCAGCTGTGAGACAGAGTCACATTTTATAAACTTACCAATCCTTTAACATACATTGGGCTCGGAGAGGAAGGAGGCATGGGAGAGGGGGATCTGCAGTTGTCAGACAAGGCCTCTCTTACTACAGTAACTATTTTAAACAAACATATTAAGCGGAAGAGTCAGAGGGTATGTGCAGCGTCACTACAACGGAAGAGAGGACGGGAATGGCAGCGGATGTTAGCTTTGGAGTGATGATGAAAGGGAGTGGGGACTGCAGCGGTCACGAACAGCCTGACATGATCACTACGTATTAAAGCATAGCTGTTGTTGTTTGTTGTCCGTCGAGACGACGAAGACCATCTAGTCATCCTGGGATCGGGGATAAGTGCTTAGATGGCTGGTCAGGCCGATCTGCGCCCGGAAAGATCTATCACAGTACGGACAGCGGATGGTGGCAGCAGCTGGAGATCTGTTGACACTGGTCTTCCTGATCATCCCGCGCTGCTCCGCTGCAGCAATTCTGTTGCTACATATTAAACGATCACTACGTATTAAATGATGACTACATATTAAATGATGACTACATATTAGATGATGACTACGGATTAAATGATGACTACATATCAAATGATGACTATAGTAAACGCAAGTGAGGCGGTTCAGTTAGTATTACTTTGTTTATCGCCAAGGAGAGGACACACCGTGCGGACTGTTCAGTATAATGTGAGGTGTTTAAAAACACTAAACTGCTCACGATACTGTCAAGGGAGCGAAATCTCTCACAAACGGCCTTCACGTGCTTTAGAATGCTGCGCGTAGTGGAGAAATAGGTAATCGGCCGATTAGCGGTAGCGCCCTCACCTAGCGCATAATAGTCAAACTGGGTCAAGGACATTAAAGTAGTCAGGTAACTATCAGTTGGCTGCCAAGGTAGTAAGGACCCCTCCCGAGTTCGAACCTTCCCGACAGCAAAAGGAGACAAATTTATCCACTAGGCCTTCGGAGCATCAAATTAATGCTAAAAGCCCAGTCAGCTGAAGTTGCTTTGTAACCAGACCTTGAAGAACAGGAGTCTTGTGTTTGTTCAGTCGGTATTGCTGTGGGGCACTGTGTTGATGGTTTGTCACGCTAGTTGGATGCGTGTGGACGTCGTAGCTTCTATAGGATAATTACTATGTGAAAGTGGCCCCCAAAATTGTCGGGAATTTTCGATGTCCGTTTGGTGAGAAGTGGTTGTTTGCTAAGCTGTTTTGTAGGAATGTGTGTAAAGGCTGATGTGTGGAAGAATGTAGCTAGAGAGGAATTCAGTGTGCATGTGACCAAGGTGGTTGAGAAGCAACATGAACAAAAGGCTATGGCCCAAAGGGATATCTTTTGTTTCCATCCCTATATAAACTGAATGGAGAAAAAGAGAGGGGGTGAACAAGAGAACAACACCTCGATAGAGAGAAGAGAGAACAACACCTCGGGAGAGAGTAGAAGAGGAGGAGGAGAGAGAGAGAGAGAGAGAGAGAGAGAGAGAGAGAGAGAGAGAGAGAGAGAGAGAGAGAGAGAGAAACGTGGTCTGGGCGACAGAAGTGGCAGCAGGTCTTAGGCGTAAAAGACAAGATGATTAAGAAAGACTGAGCTCGAAACCCAGAAGTGGGTGAAAAAGACAAAGAAGAACACTTCTGCGTTGAGATCCTAGGGACGGCCACGGAGACCCAGTGCTGGAACCTGGTGCCAGAAAACCAAAGGCGTCACCATCACTCACTGCTGAAGAAAATTTGAAGTGAATTGTTCGAGAACAGCGGTATGGGTCGTGTGCAAGTGTGTGTGTGTGTGTGTGTGTGTGTGTGTGTGTGTGGTGTGTGTGTGTGTGTGTGTGTGTGTGTGTGTGTGTGTGTGTGTGTGTGTGTGTGTGTGTGTGTAAATCTGGCCAGATAAGAAACCTTTTTAAGTATAAAACTCGGGATTAGGAAGTAATGATCCCTTATCAAGTCAAGTCAAGACCACTTTATTATCTCCAAAAAGAAATTAAGAGTGGCCATAAAACAACAAATCACATATCACACCCACCCATCCACCCACTCACACATACAGATTAATATCACACACACACACACACACACACACACACACACACACACACACATGTACATGTACAAAAAAAGGTTTCTGAAACCGGTGTAACAACCCGTTCTTACCCCCCTCTGGAACTTACCCCGGGGTAAGTTTGGGCTAGCCTGGATTTACCCCCCCCCCCCCCAAAGGGTCAGTCTAGGACTATTTGGAATCTTCCTCCACCCCACCCCACCCTTCAAACAAGAGAGGGTTATTCAGGGTTTTCCTCTGCCTTTTCCCAACACGCACACCCGCCTTTAAAAAAATTGTCTTAGCCTGCATATTTACCCCCCCCCCCTCCCATTTCCTATATACAGTCAGTTGGGTTTAGACAAAGTATAGTTTTAGACTCTTCTCAGTAGATGGACCTCCTACTCCCCCCCCCTCCACCACACACACACACACACACCCTGATTCACTAACAGATACGTATTAACATTTCTCGCGCTGGCTTACATGCGTGGGTCAATATTCGGGTGTGTGAGTACGCCCGTGCATGCGTGGGAAAGAAAGACGGCTACATGCCAATGTGACCAAGTGCCAGCGTGACCAAGCGTAGTTGTGACAAAATGTCGTTGTGACCACGTGTCGTTGTGACCAAGTACCGTTGTTGCTTCATCCCGGTTTGCCTCTTTTAACTATTTTACAGTTATTTAGTCTCCTGAGTACCTGTGTACCTTAGCTTGTACAATGCAGATGACTAGTGGTCAGTGCCACTGACCATGGTCATTATGACGTAAATCGGAGATTTAAACTATTTAACTATTAGTGTTTTAACTATTAGTGTTTCCAGAGTGCTTGTGTACCTTGTACAATATAGATTACTTGTGGTCAGTGCCACTGACTACTGGTCATTATGACGTCAATCGGAGATGTTAACTATTTCACAGCTAATTATAGTCTCCCGAGTACCTGTGTACCTTGTACAATGCAGACGACTGGTGGTCGGTGCCACTGACCACTGGTCACTATGACGTAAATCAGATATTTCGACTATTTTACAGTTAATCAGTGTCTCATGAGTGTTTGTATACCTTGTGCAATGCAGACAACCAGTGATCAGTGTCAATGACCATTGGTCACTTTAAAGTATATCAAAGATTTTAACTATTTTTACAGCTAATTAGTGTCTCCTGAGTGCCTGTGTACCTTGTACAATGTAGATGACTGGCGGGGAGGGGGGGGGGATGGGTCAGTTCCAACTAGGGGGGGGGTAAGTTCCAGCTAGTCCTGGAATGACCCCGGGGGTAAAAGCAGGCTAGCCCAGACTTACCCCTGGGTAAGTTCCAGAGGGGGGGTAAGAATGGGCTGTTACACCGGATCTAATTGAAAGTTCAGTTTTGATTCAGGAGTTTGATTGAATTGGGAATGAAACTGTTTTTAGTTCTATTTGTTTTGAATTTTGGAATTTGGAATCTTCGCCCAGTGGGGAGAACACTGTAGTTTTTTTTTTTGAAAGAACATGGGAACTGTCGGCAGCAATGTTCACAGCTTTTTGTGTCACACGACATTCATACAATTCATCTAGCTGTCATTATGCTTTGATTAGTCCTTTACCGTATTTGAATTTTTCATGTGTAATTAAAAGAAATTCGATTTTTGTAGTGCTTTTTAAGAGATCAGGTTAAAACGGATCCAAAACGGACCGTCATCGTAAAGGTTCGGGTGAAACAGCCCTGAGCGTTGGGGTTCAACCCTTCCCCTCCTCTACTCGATGCGGACGGTTTGCATCCTCCCGCCTATCATCACTCTGTCGAGCCGATACTCATTCTGCGAACTGCGTCTTCCAGTAAAGCGGTGAAACTTCCGCTTTTGAGACAAATACTTGATAGAGTTGTATGACGCTTATTACGTATTTTGAAATAGCCAAAGCAAAAATTGCTTTGTTTAGTCCTTTACCGTATTTGAATTTTTCATGTGTAATTAAAAGCAACGTAGAAACTGTATTTCTTGTTCCCGGTCGTGTTAGGAGTGAAGCAAATACATGACATTCCATTCCCAGAGACAGGTGAATGGTTCGTGGGTGCATGGGTGCACACATGCGTGTATGAGTGCAGGGATAATCTTGGTGTGTTAAACCTAATACATCAACTTAGTTCACCTAAGCAATACCATCACGATTTTAACCGTCCTGGACAGTTACGTTTAGGCAAAAGTGAAACTGTACAAGAACTCATATATGAGGCTTTGCAACTGCCATTGAAAACTCTCTGACATTTGATTTGCAACCATCACTGTGGAGGGGTTTCGCAGCTGTGGTCCAGAACCTCAAGCCATCGCTGGTGAAGTTTGACATTTGTCGGACGAGACTGCACACGACCATGCACTGTATTGCTTTGAAGCAAAAGATATCATCAAGAGGTTTTACACTGGTCAGTCAGGGCTTAACTATTGACAAGAATGCAGCATTGCTGAGGTTTTGTGGCTGTTAGATATGCCCTCATCGACTTCCACCTAAGGCACTGACAGACGAGCCATTTTTGTCGTGCTTTTCAAGAGGTCAGGTTGAAACGGATCCAAAACGGACCGTCATCGTAAAGGTTTGGGTGAAACAGCCCTGAGCGTTGGGGTTCAACCCTTCCCCTCCTCTACTCGATGCGGACGGTTTACATCCTCCCGCCAATCAACACTGTCACTGAGCCGATACTCATTCTGCAAACGGCGTCTTACAGTAAAGCGGTGAAACTTTCACTTTGGAGACGAATACTTTTGATAGAGTTGTATGACGCTTATTACGTATTTTGAAATAGCCAAAGCAAAAATTACAACACACACACACACACACACACACACACACACACACACACACACACACAGAGTCATTCCAAACCTGAAATAATCGTTAGGCACAAAAATCGAAGACAAGTCCGCCGTTGCATAACAATGCTGTGCTGCTGTCCATCCGTTACACACTGACAGGTCTGACCGCACAGGTTCAAACGGTTCTCCTTAACAGTACAGCCGGAACGGCTCGTGTGTCAGCGCCTTTAGCATTGCAATGTCAACAACATCGATTTTTGTTCTTGTTGCTTTTCCTGTTGAGGGCTCATGACTTCTAACGTTCCACGGTTCGCTTGCGGAAAGCGCCGCAACAATAATTATCACCAGCCTTTGAGAAACTTATTGGACAGAAGTGTGACAACACGGCCAATCGAGACGCGATGATTATTGGCAGCTGAGACCAGTTTATGGGCAACATGTCTCCCTTTACCGATTATCATGGTCTGTAGAAACTTTCGCTCGATACACTTCTTCACTCGGGATCATCCCAGCTCGTGTTTACGGTCTGAAGGACATCGTTCAACTTTTCCCTTTTGCCGCGGAAGGGCGATTTGTTTCCGACCTGTGAGCATTGATTACGTTTGCCTCGACACGAAATGACCGCATTTATGGGAACACTTGCTCTAGATAAGGCGCTACAGACAGTTTGCTCTCTAAATTCTGGGCTATGGCACAAGGAAGAGAACTAGGAGATCGATCAAAATGTGGCTGAATGTTGCTGTGGACTATGAAGCAGTCGGTAAGAGTA
>CM065714.1:128230351-128232851 GCA_033310375.1 Conus canariensis | reverse complement strand
GTGCTATTGAGTGAGTGAGTGAGTGAGTGAGTGTGTGTGTGTGTGTGTGTGTGTGTGTGTGTGTGTGTGTGTGTGTGTGTGTCTGTGTGTATGCGTGCATGCGTTCGCGCGCACCTGTGTGTGTGTGTGTGTGTGTGTGTGTGTGTGTGTGTGTGTGTGTGTGTGTGTGTGTGTGTAAGCTACTGTGAGAAGACACATATGAGGGGAGAAGGGGGGTGAAGGTAAGGATGGGGGTGGTTGATGCATGCTGTGTGTTTGTGTGTGTGGTGGTGGTGGGGGGGGGGGGGGCGGGGGGCAGGGTCTGAGTCAATGTGTGTGAGCGAAAGCGTGCGTGCGTGTATGTATGAGAGAGAGGGAGAGAAGAGGGGGGGTTGCTATGAACTTTTTGTGCTCGATTATACTGAGTGTTCAGAGTTTTATTTTAGACAGATAAATTGAAAGATAGATAAATATAGAAAGATAGATAGTTTGAGATACCAGATATAGCTAGCAAGATGAATAGACAGACAGATAGATAGGTAACACAGATTGAGAGATCAATAGGAGAGAGAGAGGGGGAGAGAGAGAGAGAGAGAGAGAGAGAGAGAGAGAGAGAGAGAGAGAGAGAGAGGAGAGAGAGACAGACAGACAGACAGACAGTCAGACAGACAGGGACAGAGAGAGAGTGAGAGAGAGGTGGGTGGAGGAGTGGGAGGTTGGGGGGGGGGCATACGTGTGTGCATGCGTCCGTCCGTACATGTGCGTGACTACGTGTACACCCGCGAGAACAAAGGCAAGGTGGTCACTTTAGTATCACTGAATTCAAACTAAACCAAAACGCGAGGTGAGACAGGAGAGGGGGACTACAAGGTAGGTGCAGGGACTAGCATCACTCACTCCTTACGTTACCTCAGTTACCTGGGAAGAAGATTTTGCCTCGGTTCAGACCGTATGGGCTGAGCCACTCGAAAATGAAAATGGACGCTCCGGTGGCATGAACGCTAAAGACCAGTATAAGACACCAGGAGGGGTAGTCGTAGGGTTCTGCAAGGCACCACACACACAGAGCAGGTCTCTGTAGCACATACACATAGGGATGTTTGGTTTTGCTTCTCTAAGGTCTGTCGTAGAAAGTGTTCTTGTTTATTCTCAAGCTGTTATGGTTTTGGGGGAAAGTCTACATATCTTTTATTTTCATTCTGATTTTGGGAGAAAAAGACATCAGCCAAAGGATTTTCTACAGACCGGCCATCCCGGTCACCTCATACATCACCTTAGCTTGTCCTGCGCAATGCCAGTGCCAGGAGATCACAGGACGCTGTCTACATCAGATCGTCAAGAGACAACCCACCAAAGCAGACGCCACACTGCTGCCGAGTCACTTCGATGGTGTTCAGCAGTGCCTGTTTTTTTGCCGTTTGTTCATCGTAGTCGACGATGACCAAAAGCCTTCACGTTGAGGAGAGCTGGGTGCAGTGTGTTGGACTGTGCTGATGAGTTGAATGCGGTGCCTCTTCTATCACGCGGTACGGCACCTACTATGCTAAGCCCCCCCCCCCCCCCCCACACACACACACACACACCAGCTCTACCACCTCTGATGACAACAATAATTGCCTGTTCAAGTAACCAATTTAATAGCAGGTCCCCTCTTGAGGGCGCCATGCCGTCCATTCAGCGACAATTCCCATGAACTTGCCGATAGTAATAACTGAGCCAAACCCTCCTGAGATATGAACCTGAAGAGAAAGTCGGAACAGGTCACAACTATACCACACCACACCTAGCATGAAAACCTACATTTTTTTCATATTTTGATCTGTGTGGATGCGGATGAAGATGACGCTGCTGAGCTCTATTACAAGGTACATGACACAGCTGTAGTCTTTTCTTTTTAATGTATGTCCTGGCGTCAACCAGATTCGAAAGATGCTGACATCTGGAGGGCTAATCAGGAAATGTGAGAAACATTCTGTGAGACACATTCATATAGTGGATGAAACTTGACTGTGTGGTACCAGTCCTCCCATTTGAGCCCATTGCACACCCAACATTTGCTACACACCGGCAAGGGATGAAAAGTCCCACGAATAGCTGACATGCCTAGGACAGGACTCAAATCCACGACCTTAGAGCCTGCGACACTTAACAACTGCACCACGTTAACTTGACTTAGTTCAGCTGCTTCTTTGTTGATGATGTATAGTGTTTAATTTGCTGTACAACATGCCAGATATGCAGAGCGCAGTCGTTTATTGTTAAGAAATCGTTTTAAATCCTCAGCTATTTTCATTTGAACACTTTTGCTGTCACACAAATGATGGTGCGCTGGTATTTTTCAAAGTATAGACCTGCACTGACCTGACATACCGCTAAACCTAATCTGTGCTGCGCAAGAACATAATATTAATTATTTTTTGCTTATGGTAAGATGTGCAGTGCTATTCTTGTCAGCTTTAAACGGATTCACCCGTGAATGGCAGAAGCAAAGGCAAACCAAATCAAATTAAACTGTAATGAA
>CM065714.1:128215351-128217851 GCA_033310375.1 Conus canariensis | reverse complement strand
CAAAATCAACGGTTCCATGATATCTGGAATCAAGTGAATTCCATGAGAGAGAGAGAGAGAGAGAGAGAGAGAGAGAGGAGAGAGAGAGAGAGAGAGAGAGAGGGACAGAGAGACAGAGACACAGAGAGAGAATGAGAATGCGAATGGTTTATTGTAATTAAGCTCATTTAGCCCATACACAATAGGGTATGAATATAGTGAGGAAACAATAAGTCGACTATCACACAAAAGATCATCTTGATAAGGATACCAAATCATGGGAGTATGCTGAACAGAATGTCGGAATTGCAACAATGGCGGTTTACGAACACGGTATTTTACGCCACCATCTTTAACAGTCACGATATATCCGAAGAAGGATTCCCTTTTTCAGCAACACCTCCCAGTCAGTGTCGGCATGCTGCTCCTCTGAACGCATGAAGAAGATTGTCCAGTCTCTTTGTCCTCTCTTCAAGACATGCCAGGATTTCCTAGCCAATGTTTCAGGACTGAGTGGTTTTGCTGGGGGGGGGGGGGGGGGGGGGGGCACTCGATAGATCCCGTCTCGATAGATCCCCGTCTCGATGGATCCCCGTCTCGATAGATCCCCGTCTCGATTGATTCCTGTCTTCATGGATCCCCGTTACTGTTTTTGGATCTACCGAGACGGGGATCTATCGAGATGGGGATCTACCGAGATGGGGATCTACCAAGACGGGGATCTATCGAGACGGAAATTCGTCCACATGCAGTGGGGGATCTATCGAGACGGGGATCTACCGAGATGGGGATCTACCGAGACGGGGATCTATCGAGATGTACCTGGTTCATAACCTTGATTGTACGTACCCTCGGAATCTGGCCCGCACATATCAACCTTTTCCAGTATGCCCCTCTCTGCCTCACACACTTCCGCACTGAACGGTTTGTTCAAGTCTTGTTGTTCGCCGAGAAGGACTGTCGCTGCTTCTGCTTCTGCGTTACAAGTTGTCGTGCCAGTCTGCTCGCTGTCACAAGTGTCACTAGGAAACATCTGAAGGGGTGGGAGAATGGTTTCCATACGAAAACATGTCCTCACAAACAGCTTCATCATTGCTGGCGTTGTCGGAAGTATAAAACAAACCGGGCGGGGTGGGCAAAAATACACCAGAAGGGGACGATGTATGTGAAAGTGCACTCGCATTTTCATGCTTATCCAGTCTGCGTGATTCTGCTCTTTGTTTGTCTCGTTTCACTTGAGACGGGCATTTCCGACGATACACAGTACAGTGATTTTGCCCCGGCCTTTAATTTTGAAAGAGGAGAGTGCCATTTCACGAAGTGCTGTGTTCAACACCGGTTCTAGGGTAGACGGGAGTCCCTCCACAGGCATGTTGACGGAAATCTTTTTAGAAAATACTGCAATATTTTGCTGGTGGTGAAAAGAGTGTCTTGCTGGCTGCCAAGCAAGGGAAGTCCCGAGAGAGAGAGAGAGAGAGAAGAAGAAAGGAGAGAGGAGAGAGAGAGAGAGAGAGAGAGACAGAGAGAGAGAGAGAGAGAGAGAGGACTCAGAGAGAAGAGGGGTGGGGGGGGGGGGGGGGTGGGTTGTTGAGAAACGAAATAGTAGTAGGAAAGGAAGTTGTTAATTGAAAACAAAATAATACACAATCTGAATGAAATATATCAAATGTCTGTAGCAGATATCCTCATACATCTGGATGCTCTATAACATTCATCTACATACCTGAATTATATCATCCTTTTGACCGTCATGTGTGCCCATTTTTTATTGCACTGTCCCTATTGTTACCCCAGCAGAAAGCACCGACACAGGAGAGACCCAGCCTTCACGGGGTTTGGGGTTGTGTTCAGGGAGAATGACTCTGGGGCTGTGTTCAGGAACAATGACTCTAAGGATATGTTCAGGGAGAGTGATTTTCGGGCTTGTGCTCAGGGAGAGTGACTGCTGGGATTGTGCACAGGGAATGTGAGTCCGGGGCTGCGTTCAGGGAGAGTTTGACACATAAAGAGTAACTTTCGGGGCTGTGTTCAGGGAGAGTGACTCTGGGGCTGATTACAAGGAGCGTGACTCTGGGGCTGTGTTCAGGGAGAGTGACTTTCGGGGTTGTGTTCAGTAAGAGTAACTCTGGGGCTGTGTACACGGAGAGTGACTCCGGGGCTGTGTTGAGGGAGAGCGACTCTGGGGCTGTGTACACGGAGAGTGACTCCAGGGCTGTGTTCAGGGAGAGCGACTCTGGGGCTGTGATCAGGGAGAGCGGATCTGGGGCTGTGTTAGGGAGAGTGACTTTCGGGGTTGTGTTCAGTGAGAGTGACTCTGGGGCTGTGTACTCGGAGAGTGACTCCGGGGCTGTGTTCAGGGAGAGCGACTCGGGGGCCTGTGTTCAGGAAGTGTGACTCGGGGGCTGTGTTCAGGGAGAGTGACTCGGGGGCTGTGTTCAGGGAGAGTAACTCTGTGGCTGTGTTCAGGTAGAGTAACTTTCAAGACTGCTAGAATAGCCGGCGACCGTATGAAGCAATATGT
>CM065714.1:128192851-128210351 GCA_033310375.1 Conus canariensis | reverse complement strand
GTATTTCTGAGAGTATGGCTCAAATTCTCTGACCAAAACTGCAGGTGTCTGTATCACTCGGGCCTGGTTGACGCAGAGATGTACTATCAAAGTAAACGTTGACTACAGCCCTGTCATACAGTCTCGGACCAAAATGGAAATCCACAGCATCATCTTTATCAACCTCATCCTTATTGATCAGAATGAAAACGTTTCCATTTCTTTGGCCCTCAATGTCCTGCTCACGAGGTGACTTCAGTTTCGAATTGCTCTCAACGGCTTTCTTCTTGTGAGTTCGTGTTGAGGTCGCTGGTATTGGTGAGTTAATGCTGACTGATGTTGGATGGATGTTGCAGCACCTTCCAGAGGGGGACGCTCATTCACGCTGACTCCGCGACTTAGTATTTACTGTAGTCAGAGGGGGCTTAGTAGGTGGTGTCCTGCGCATGTTGAACAAGAACATGTTGAACAAGAACATGCAGCACTGAATACCACCAAAGTGATTCGGCAGCAACGAAATGTCTCCTCTGGTAGGGTGCCTCATGACGACTTGACCGACTCTCCCTGTGGATGGCTGTTTCAGGGGTGCGACGGTACTAGCCGGGCTGTGACTAACAGGAAGGCGGAATCAGCGGCGTAGGGGGAGAGGAGTAATGCAAGAGGACTGGCACAGAAGACGAGAGGGTAGAAATAATCCTGCCCTCTTTGATCCTAACTAGAGATCTGACAAGAGAAATCACATTATTGTCAATAACAATGCTTGCAGGGGGGGGGGGGGGGGGGGGGGGAGCAATGCATGTGGCAAATCTGATGAAATCGTTCTTTATTCTGAAATGATCTTTCTTCAGTAGCTTTTTGTGCTGATGCAGGTTGTTATTCTCTCTCTCTCTCTCTCTCTCTCTCTCTCTCTCTCTCCTCTCTCTCTCTCTCTCTCTCTTCTCTCTCTCTTCTCTCTGGTGCAGGTTTCTCTGCCCATCTTCTTTTTATACATTAGTCACCTTTAAATGATCATGATCAGTCAACATATCAAAACTCGGTAAAGTAAAAGATAGAAATATTCTTTTTTTCTGGAGAGAGAGAGAGAGAGAGAGAGAGAGAGAGAGAGAGAGAGAGAGGAGAGAGTCTGTGTGTGTTTCAGACAGTGGAAAAAAAAACAGGTCAGAAATAGAAACACATGAAACGAGGATGCCACATATAGATAATCAAACTACTATACGATTAAGACACAGCATATTTCGGTGTCGTGATAAGCATATTGACCGCCCCAAACAATCAGCGCACAAAAGCACAGTATTGAAACCTGAGTGCAAGTCCCTGATGTCTGATAAGCTTTCTGATTTGCATCAAAGTGGTCCCCTAAAATCCTGTTATCCTTACGCTCCACAAGAGATCTCGGCAATGAAATGTTTGTGGAATTGACATAAAACGTCCTTACAGAAAACACATTGCCTGTGGTTTATCTAATGAAGCCATTCTACTCCATAAAGTGAACTGACTTCAGAAATGGCTTGTGTTAGATAGACATTGATTCTGATTTGCAGGAACTCTCTCTCCTCTCTCTCTCTCTCTCTCTCTCTCTCTCTCTCTCTCTCTCTCTCTCTCTCTCTCTCCATTCATGCCTCTCTATCAGATTCCCTCTGTGTGGCTGCATCTCCATTCTTCCTTAACTTTTCATCATCTCTTGTGTTTGCCCATTGATTCCTTTAGCCAACTTAAAAAAAAAACATTTTGATCAGCTTACAATACTGGTTAAGTTCAAGAACCCCCTCCCTCCTCCAAAAAGTATGTTTCTTTCCAAAGGAGAGAGAGAGAGAGAGAGAGAGAGAGAGAGAGAGAGAGAGAGAGAGAGAGGGGGAGGAGAGAGAGAGAGAGAGAGAGAGGTGAGAGAGAGAGAGAGAGATAAGACGAGAAAAGAACGCAAAAACAGTGACAAAATACGCCAGAAGCAGGCAATGAAGTTAATAAAACACAACGCGAGAAAAGAAACTGTGGATAGCACGACAACCAAGTGTGACCACAGGGATGCCCGAGGACCAGACACGCCACACCACCCCACCCGGGAATTCTGGGTGTAATTCCCTGAAGTCAGATGAGTTTCGTGATTTGCATGAAAGCGCGTCCCTCTACAACCCTAGCGTTCTCCCCAGGTCAAAGCGTTGTCCCCATAAACCGGCGTAAAGAAAAACAGGCGACCCGGGCAAGATCTGATGAAGCCCTTATGTCTAATGAACCGTGTCGACGTCCGGACCCGTTTGAGCTGATGGCCATCTCAGAGTGGCTCAAACTCTCGCTGTCTGTCCCGCTTGTCTGTCCCTTGCTCTTGTCTGGCTTTTTCCATGTCCTTCTCTTTATCTCGCTTCCTCCTAAAGACGAATGAGTTTTGTGATTCACATGAACACGTTTCCTTCATTCTTGTTTGACCCTGTGACACAGAAACATTGCACAGCTCTGAAGATGGGGTCGTCTCACCCTCGGAGAGCAGTAGCATCATTCCTCGTGTTGTTGACAGTTCTTCTTCAACGTAGATCAGTAGTAGGCCCAAATGCTCCTACTACTTTATGACACTATCGACAAGCTCTTGCATACCCGAGTAAATAATGGCCTAGCCATATTTTTTCCTCTGGAACTTAAAGGAGTAAGGTAATTTCAACCCTTCTTCTGCAGCCAAAACATTCTGACACCAGAGTAGTAACAAGTGTATATCCAGAATATGACACGTAATACACATGTTTTAATAATATTATGGTGTGTGGTGTGTGTGTGTTGTGTGGTGTGGGGTGTGTGTGTGTGTGTGTGTGTGTGTGTGTGGCTGGTGTGGTGTGCGCGTGCGCGTGTGTGTGTGCGCGTGCTATATGGTGTGTGCGAGCATTCGGCAATGAAGTATGCGCTAATCCCAAAGATACATAGTGACCTGCATAATAGCATTTATACTGCATTGCTCGTAGACACTTATAAATTGCACGTATGTAAACTGACTAAGCAAGTTGGCTACCGTTGACACATACACATGACTCCACCCCTCCCATCCCCTTCCTCCAGATACACCCCCCATCAGCCATCCCCCATTACCTTCCCAAACCTACACCCACCTACCCCCCCCCCCCACACACACACACACCGGGATACGCACGCACGCACACACACAGTACATACAATACATATACATAAACATGCAAGCACACACAGATACACACAGATATGCACACAGGCACAGACACAAGCACACACACCACACACACACACACACACACTCACTCTCCACACCACACACACAATATACACATAATGTATATATAACACGCGCGCGCACGCACGCGCAATACACTTATACAAATAGAACTTAACTGGTTATCGAGAATACAAACAAATTATGCTGCACATTCAAGGAAAACAACTTGTTGGCATAAAAAAAGTTCAAACATGTACGTAAAATATTTTTCTTTAATTTGTTTTTTCCCCTGCTTCCTTTACACCTCAACCTGCCCCTTCTCTCTCTCTCTCTCTCTTCTCTCTCTCTCTCTCTCTCTGTCTGTCTGTCTGTCTGTCTGTCTTCTTCTTCTCTCTCTCTATCTCTCTCTCTCTCAAACAAACACACACACACACACACACACACACACACACACACACACACACATATTTATATATATATTATATATATATATATATATATTATATATTATCTACTATCGATTGTTTGAACAACGATTAACGATACAACATTAGTGAAGCAAACTCTAATGACAAAATCTGAGCATCAAGAGTGTTTCTTCTCTCTCTCTCTCTCTCTCTCTCTCTCTCTCTCTCTCTCTCTCTCTCTCTCTCTCTCTCTCTCGCCGTGTTTTTACACATTTCATTAAACTGATTTGTAATTTGTTTCTGTGGCTCTACTGTCCCTGTCTGTTTCTCTTTGTGCCCTTTCATCTCTGTTCTCTGATTCTCTTTTATATCTGTTCTCTTAACCCCCTCGACTCCATTTATCAAACAAGATATATTTTATTTCCCTACATGAGTCTTTGTTCTTAATCGTATTGTTTCTCTATCTGCTTTTTAATGCCCTCTTCCATCTCTTTCCTCTTTCGCCCTTGTCTCTCCACCCTACCCTTTAACCTCCCCCACTCTCTCTCTCTCTCTCTCTCTCTCTCTCTCGCTCGCTCGCTCTCCTTCCCCTCTCTCTCTGTCTCTCTCTGTTTGTCTGTCTGTCTGTTATTCTTTTCTTTCTATTGCTTGTCTTCTCCATCTTACATATCAACACTTTTCTCTCATTTTCGTTTGCATCAGGACACACCCCGTACAACTACCCCGAATACCTCTGTTTGTCTGTTATGCCCATCCCTGTCATTTTGTTTCCTTGTCTCCCTCTTTTATCTCAACTTTTTTCCTCTATATTTCAGTCCTCTCTCTCTCTCTCTCTCTCTCTCTCTCTCTCTCTCTCTCTCTCTCTCTCTCTCTCTCTCTTTCAAATAGACCGTCTCCAAGCAAAAATGATATTAAGAACGGCGATACCTGTAGCATGACTGAACTATACAATTCCTTCCCCAAACATACACCATTTTCTTCGGGCTGGGCTTGTACACCCTCACGTGGCCTTCAGGGTCGGCTGAACTTTAATGATATGACATTTGACTGAGAGGCCTCGCTTGACTGAGAAGCCTCGCGTCCTTTGAAGGCGAAGCGGCATCGAAGTAAGAAAGAATTTGCTAGTTCCTTCCTCTTTTTCCTCGGATCTCATACTGTGGTAATCTATCGAACAGCAAAACGTCATTTTCACTGTGTTTGATCACTTTGCAAAACTGAACATCAAATTGAATTCCTTAACCTTTTCTCCCCATCAATCATTCCAGTTTTCCTTGTTTCCAAAACCCACGAGGGAACATGAGACATTTTTTCCCCATGCGTTTGTTCCTGATTTTGTTTTGTTTTATTTTGTTTTAGGTCAAAGAATGTTGGGGATGCTTACGGCAGTCGTTGTGTCGCACAGTCCACCGTGATCTGCTTCGCTATTTTTTTTTAACTGGTTTTGTGTGGGATTGGCGCTTTATGTTTTTTTGACACGGCTGTGACACAGTCAACATGACCTTTCTTCTTTTTCTTTCTTAAACTGGTCGCTTGTGCTTGCAAGTTGTATTATAATTATTGCCATGAATTTTTTTTCTGTCTTTTTTTCCCTTGGGGGCTGGGGGAGGGGGGGCTGTTGGAAAGAACATAAAGATCGCAACATTGATTGGAGTCTCTTTCGGTCTCTCTCTTCTCTCTCTCTCTCTCTCTCTCTTCTCTCTCTCTTTTCTCTCTCTCTTTCATACACATACGCTCGCACACACACCACACACACACACACACACACACACACACACACACACACACACACACACACACACATTCACATATATAATATACACAGCGCGCGCGCGAGCGCACGCGGACGAAGACACAAACACACATACAGAGAGAGAGAGAGAGGAGAGAGGGGGGGGGAGGAGATAGAGACAGAGAGAGAGAGAGAAACACACACACACACACACACACACACACACACACACACACACACACACACACACACACACACACTCACGCACACTCAAGCACTCACTCACACTCTCTCACTCACTGCTTACTGTCAGACTGTAGAGTAGATTTCAAACATTTTGGAGACAATCAGATAAGCTCTTACAAGACGGATTAAGGTGAGTCAGAATGAGAGACAGGCAGACAAGTAAATGGTTCGCGACCATTAATACATCCAAAAAGACCATTTCGCAGACAACACGCTGGCGACAAGAGCGAGCCAAAGGACTAAGACTCCACTTAAGTGCTGTAATTCCCCAAACGAAAGGAAACCTAGGAATCCTTTGTGCTTTCTTTTAATCTTTTTAAAGTGCATGACCTACTAGAGAGAAAATGGTCAGGACATTATAATCGCTCTGATGTGTGTGTTATAACAAAAGACGTAGTAAACACGTTTTACTCGGGTATTGCCGTAAAAAGATTCTTTTAAAAATGTTTAGAATAACTGTTGTTAACGTTTGACGTTAAACTAACAGCTTGATAAAGATGCCTACATCCAATCCTTTAAAACGGAAGAAAAATTATTTTTAGCTTTTTACATTTGATTGAAGCCAAACCAGATTGAGAATGTGTGGCAAATTCACTGGAGGCAAGAAAAGACGACACTGGAAAGTTTCACTTTGATCATAGTCAATCAAACAGTCTAAGACAAAAATACAGCCTGGTTCCATGGTCTCCATCAATACATGTCAGTTAGTCTTGATCACATTTTCCAGGCAACACTGCAGGTGTTTTTGTCCGTCAGTTCAAGCCGAGGAATATCAATGTAAAGGAAGTGTCAAATATTCTCCTGTCGTGCAGTCTTGGACCAACACGGAACCCCATACCATCGTCTGTACCATTCTCCTGATCAACCACGCTGAAATGTTTCAAAGTATCAAACTGTGTGACCCTTTGTCCTGTCTTATTGTCATCTCCATACTCATAGTGATTATTCTAACTGACCATGGTAAGAATAACAGTCTCTAATTCGGTGACCCATGCTTATAGCGACTTCTTGACCAAAGTCTGCAACGTCGACGAATCATGAGGAATATTACTGTATGAATGTAGTGACCCTCTCCGGAATAGGACAGCACTTATGCTGGCTTCAGCAAAGGGCTCAGTAATCGTTGTACCCGCGCATGTAGGAACGGAATGAACATCCCCAAACAGCACAGACGTAGCTCGGCATCAGTGCAGTTATTTTCTCCACTGGGTTGCATAATGGCAACCTACAAAACGTCGATAGATGCAGCAGTTTAAGAAAGAAACGTCGCGAGTGATGCAGGAATAATCCCTTAGAAAAATCGAGATATAGGAAAAAAAATACAGAGTCAAGTACCTCGGTGAGATCTAACTGGAAGACCAAAAATCATGTGTTACTGTCCACAGTTCCTGTCGGTCTGTGTTCCACGAGGAGTGAGTCAGAACATACCATGAGGCTTCTTAAGAAATACACCAACACACTCACACCAAACTACCCACCAACCATCGTTACTTGCTTCAAGTTCATAACAACAAATAAACAAAGGGAAACAGAAAGGTGCGTCTCCCTCCCCCTCCTCCATCCCACCCCTTCCTAGCCCTCAGAACAGACCTGGCCCACGCACTTCTCTCGTTCCTTCTATCACCTCAACACTGTTTCCCCTTGAGCTAAGTACACACAGGCGCAGTGGTTCTCGTTATCTTTATGATACTCCAGGGACGAGAGAGAGAGAGAGAGAGAGAGAGAGAGAGAGAGAGAGAGAGAGAGAGACAGAGACAGAGAGAGAGAGAGAGAGGGAGGGAGCAAGCTTCGACCGACGTACTCCCTGCCGTCTGAAATAAAACGAAGCGATTAGACCCCATGGGTTCGTTTTTTTGTTCGATTTTTTTTAACTTGCGTGCGAATCCTTAAAATCACCGTGTCTCAGTTGTGCATGAGTGTGTGTGTGTGTGTGTGTGTGTGTGTGTGTGTGTGTGTGTGTGTGTGTGTGTGTGTGTTTGCATACGCACTATACATACATGCGTGTGAGCATGCGTACGTTTGCAAGTGCATGCGTCTGATTCTAAGTATGTCCACACTGTTCAATCCTGATCATCCTACCAAACACACATGCATGCACATACACGTGCGCGCCTGCACGCATACACAACACACACACACACACACACACACACACACACACACACACACACACACACACACACACATGCGTACGCTCGCGTGTATACTCTCTCTCTCTCTCTCTCTCTCTCTCTCTCTCTCTCTCTCTCTCTACACACACACACACACACACACACACATCTGGTAAGCGAAAGAGAGGTTAAGTGAAGGAGGGGAAGTAAGGAGAGAGAGAGAGAGGGGGGGGGGGGATGGAGAGTCTTTCATCGAAATATGTAAATGCTCGTCTGCTAGGCCGATACTAGGGTAAAGAAAGTGAAAAGAAAAAAAATACGGATGTGTTACATACCCACCAAAATCCGATTCTACAAGTCTACAACAACGTAACAACGTGCCTATAGCCTGTGTCATTCATACACACCCCGACGTAGTCCAGACAGTATACAGACGAGATCATGTAATATGATTGGCATCATCTTCAAAACTAATCCCTTCCTTTCCTCCGCCGCACACTACCCACCAGCTATCACAATGATCTCTTTCAACAGTGACAAGAACACGATGTCCATGGTATTGACAATTTCGTGTTTCCTACCTTCTTCCCGACTGATCTAGTCTTCATGCATACCAAAACACGGCCCTGTTCATCCCAGCAAATGACTTCATCAGACACTTCTCAAATAGGATTCATCAGCGGAAGGAAACGGTTACTGTAAGCGGCCAGTGACTCGGTGAGTGAGTGGGGCGACTCTGACTTTATCTCTGGAATGCCGCCCGTCAAACTCCTGCTCTTCTTTCTCCCAGTTGGGAGAGTCTCCATGCCCTGCCCCCCCCCCCCCCCCTCCCTATCCATCCCTCAAACACACATCAAATGGTGCAACTATTTCTGGAGCAAAAATAACAGCGGCACTGAATTATAAAAACATTCTGGAAGATTCCGTTCATAATTTCCAGTCATTAGAGACGAATTGTCGACAAACAGATCTTGTTCGTATCTGATGCTGAGTGGATTGTAAATAGGGAAAAGTTTTATCAGAGACCAGGTTGTTCAGTTTCTCTCCCTCTATCATCCCTGGTCTCTTTGAAACACTCATACATTAACACACACACACACACACACACACACACACACACAAACACACACACACACACACACGCACACACACACACACACACACGCGCGCGCGCGCGCACGCGCGCGCATTATCTATCTTTCTAGCTGCCAGTCTGTCTGTATGTCTATCTAAGTTGTTGATTGTTTTGTAGATAGGATTGTGTTTAACGCTCAATCTTCCTTCTTTTCCAAGAAAATACTGGATTGTAAGACGTCTGCTCAGCTGTATCACCTCACAAGCAGTTTGCTAGGCAGGAAAAGTCATGCTGTGTTCCCCACTGTTTTCTCTCCTTCCGAGCTCTCCATCCTCCTCTCTGACTTTTTCAATGTCAAAATCAAAACAATCCGAGACAATTTGGAGAGTTCAAATTTCCCTGGATCCCCTCTTGATAGTGATCGTTCTTTTTCAGGCCAGCCTTTGACTGTTTTCAGTTCTGTGGCCGAGGATGATGTAAGGAAAGTGATAGTTAGTTCGCCTAGAAAATCATGTGACCTTGACCCATTGCCTGTATCTATCCTTGTTCCACTGTATTGATGTTTTGCTCCCCTTCAAAACCCAAGTTGTTAATGCTTCCCTCTCGTCTGGCGTCTTTCCCCAAGAATACAAATCTGCTGTTGTTCGTCCCCTTCTCAAAAAACCCTCCCTGGATCCAAATTCACTCAAAAATTACAGACCTGTCTCGAATCTCCCCTTCCTTGCAAAGGTCCTTGAGAAAATCGTACTTGCTCAGCTCTCAGCTCATCTTACTCAGAATGAGTTGAATGACCCTCACCAGTCTGCTTACAGGGCTGGCCATAGCACAGAGACCGCACTCCTGAAAGTTGTAAATGATCTCCTTCTTGCCCTTGATGATGACAAAGTCTCTTCTCTCTCTTTTAGAACTTTCCGCGGCATTTGATACCATTGATCATGACATCCTCCTTTCCAGACTCCAAACTTCATTTGGCATTCAGGGCACCGTTCTTGCGTGGGTTAGGTCCTACCTCAGTGATCGTTCCCAGACAATTGTTGTAAATGGTCTTTCTTCATCCCCTACACCTCTAACCTGTGGGGTTCCACAAGGGTCCGTCCTTGGGCCAGTTCTGTTTGCATTCTTTGTCAGACATTATCGATCAGCACTCATTGCTGCATGAGAGCTTTGCTGATGACACTCAGATGCACAAGTTAAGCACTGTATCTGAACTCCAGGATGTTGTCAGTGATATTCAAAGCTGTTCCCAAGATTTAATGACGACAAAACTGAAGTTCTTCTCCTTGCTCCTCCCAAACTCCAATATTATCCCTCCCTTCCTTCTTCCATCAGTATCGGAAGTTCTGATATCAAACTCTCATCCCAGGCTCGTAACCTTGGTGTGACTTTTGATTCCACCCTTTCTTTCAAGCACCACGTGTCTAATGTTTGTAAGGTAGCGTATCTGGAAATACGTAAGATCAGTTCAATCAGACACTTCCTTTCCACTGAAGCCACAAAAACTCTGGTTTGTTCCCAAGTTCTCTCAAGGCTGGACTACTGTAACAGTCTCTTGGCTGGCTCACCAAGTTACCTACTCAATAATCTACAGGAGGGTCAGAATAGCGCTGCCAGGTATGTTTGCAAAGCATCTAAACGTCAACATGTCACTCCTCTGTTGCAGTTCCTCCACTGGTTTCCAATCCAGAGTCGAATTGACTAAAAGCTGGCTTCTATCTGTTTCTCTTCTGTTTCTGGTTCCGGAACAGAATATCTTTCGGACATCCTCCACATCTGCACCCCATCCCGTCAACTTCATTCCTCTGCCGATAGCCGCCCCTTGGGCATTCCTTCTGTCAGAACAAAATCTTTTGGTCAATGTTCTCTCTCCTTCCAAGGACCAACTGTCTGGAATACACTTCCCATCAGTGCCAGACACCTACCTTCACTCTCTTCTTTCAAATCTGCCGTTTAAAATTTCTTTAATCGGTCGTAACCTCCCCCCACCCCATCCCCCCACTTCCCAATCCACCTTCCGAGTGCCTGAGTGGGTTTTTGCGTGCACGCGTGAGTGCCTGGTGGTTGTGTCGCTTGTGCGTGCAGGCTGTGTTGATGTGAGTCCGTGCGTGCGTGCGTGCGTGTGTCTGTGAACGTGTGTGTGTGGTCGTGCGTGAGCATGCGTCCGCGCGCGCTCCCACGCGGGCGCGCGCGCGCGTGTGTGTGTGCGTGTGTGTTGTTGGTTATGTAAAGCGCTTAGAGCCCTAATTTTTAGAGAATGGGCGCTATATAAATTAACATCATTACTGCTATGTTTATTATCATTATTATTATTATTATTATTATCATTACTATTATCTTGTCAGTACCAAAGTAAAAGCCACTGTGGAAAGTCAACAGCCAAAACGCTTCGAAAAATGTATCATACTCGTTTGATTCCTCTTTCTCTCTATGATGGTCATACGGATTTCCCTTCAGGTCTGTGACAACACGACATGGCTGTACTCAACGCTTATTTTCTTAATATATCCCAGCGTCAACAATACCCGAGATATACAGACACCTGCAGCGTTGATCGGGAAATCTGAGCAAACTCTCACAGACGCATCTATTAAGTGGATGGAAGTTGATTACGTGGTCTTCCAAACTGAACCCATAGCAAACTCAACTCTGGGTAGGAGCAGGTCGGGGCAAAAAAAAAATCCCACAAATAAATAGCTTAAATGAGAATGGAACCCATGACACCCAAGTCAGAAGTGCACTACATTAACCGTTTTGTCACAGTGGCTGGTTCGATTTTCGTCTTATTCTAGATACTAGCACTCTGACCCATAACTTCAGATTTGGTCAAACGGGCAGGGAAAAAAACTGTGCCTTGCGCGACTCCAACTACAGAGTCATCCTCGATGAGCACGTTATCCATGTGGCCTCTTTCCCGCCTGACTTTGAATGTCTTTGAACTCCACGTGGCAACGTTCGTCATGCCTTCTCGTAATATAGCACTTGAGGGCATTATGGTGAATCATAACACTCTTTAACTGTCAAATATGTGGAAGTCGTGTGGCCTGTGTTGGGTGAAAGAATTCCAGAATTTAGTTTGTGTGGAATACAAAAATCAAAAGGTTGAGCGAGTTCGGGCTGTGTGGGAAGGGAAAAAGTGTTAAATTATGTTGTTGTTGTTTTTTTTTTTGTATCTTTACCGTGGAATTTGTACGTTTGTTTGTGTTCGGATAGCTGAGTGTGCGTGACGTTGTCAGACTGAAACAAAACGAAAACGATGCTAGCTAAAATTCATTTTTGTTGTCTTGACAGAGATTGTGTTTTTTTTCTGTAGATGGCAGGAGAGAGAGAGAGTGAGAGAGAGAGAGAGAGAGAGAGAGAGAGAGGGGGGGGGAGGGAGAGGGAGAGAGAGGGAGAGGGAAAGAGAGTACATGTTGTTGTTCGTCCTTCGATTTCGAAGATGACCATGACTTCAATATCAGATGGAAGGTTGCTGAGTGTGGGTCCGCAGGTGGCTGGTGAGGCCGATCTGGGCCAGGAAGGAACGCCCACATGTGGGACACATGTGGGTGGGTTCTAAAGTGGAGGTGGAGGTAGCTCTGGCCCTGCGCGCGGCTCGCTTTCTCTCAGCTTCTGCTGTGCGTCTCTTCTCTGATGTACATGCACCCTTTGTGATGCTGCTTCGCCAGGCTGGGCGGTCCAGGGCAAGCGACTCCCAGGTGGTGAGGTTGATGCCCAGGCCTTTGAGGGACACTTTGAGGCAGTCCTTGACACGTTTCTTCTGCCCCCCAACTTTGCGCTTGCCCTGACTCAGTTCTCCGTACAGCAGTTGTTTCGGCAGTCGACTATCTAGCATTCTGACGATGTGGCCAGCCCATCTGGCTCGGGATTTCTGAAGGAGAGTGTAGATGCTGGGGATGCTGGATCTTTCTAAGACCTCAGTGTCTGGAACTTTGTCCTGCCATTTGATGTGTAGGAGTCTGCGGACACAACTGAGGTGAAAATGGTTGAGCTGTTTGGACGTGTCTGCTGTAGACAGTCCAAGTCTCACTGGCACAGAGGCGAGTGGTAGACCTTCAGCTTGGTGGTAAGGCTTAGTCCTCTCCGCTCCCAGACATTTTCACGGAGTCTCCCAAACACAGAGTACACACACACACACACACACACACACACACACACACACACACACACATACGCACGCACCACACACACACACACACACACACACACACACACACACACACACACACACACACACACACACATTTCTCGGCTGAACAACCCATGGAGCACCCACTATCTTTGTCCTGAAATCAGAGATGGAGTTAAGCTGAACATTTTGTTTGTTTTTCTTCTTCCTTCCGTCTTGGGCAAATGTCATGCACTTAAAGCGCACGCACGCACGCGAGCCTCTGTGTGTGTGTGTGTGTGTGTGTGTGTGTGTGTGTGTGTGTGTGTGTGTGTGTGTGTGTGTGTGTGTGTGACACCACTTCACACTCTGTTTTATTTAGATACTTCTTTGGTTTGCTTTTCACTTGATACTGTTTTTCTTTCCCCTATCAATAAGGTCTGTCGGGTCGTGATTGTCCACACACATCTAGCAAAAGTGCGTATACTTCGAGGTGTGGCTTACTCAAACGTCTGTACTGATGTTAGTCTGGGATACCACGATCAAGAGACGCAGATGATGGATAAAAAAGGAGGTCTGAAGAATCAACAGTGTGCTTTAATTGTTCACAGGTAATTGAAATTCTTAGTGCTGCAGCTGTCCCAGAATGCACACACATACATACATACATACATATATACATACATACATACATACATACACAGAGAGAGAGAGAGAGAGAGAGAGAGAGAGAGAGAGAGAGAGAGAGAGAGAGAGAGAGAGAGAAGAGAGCTTTCCATTGACTTAAGTAAATGTTCGTCAACGGGGCTGATTTGAGCATTAAGAAAAGAAAAAAAGAAACAAAAGCAGACAGAAAAAATATACGGACCATGCTGCATTGATATAAGAATCTGATTTAACAGGTCTGAAACAAAAATATAACAACTCATGCACACACTGCTTTACTCATACAAACAACGACGAAGTCCGCTCAGTCTATTGACGAATTCATGCAAGACGACTGCCGTCATCATAAAAAGTAATTTTACCTTTTCTCCACCACACATAACCCAACCAGCTGTCACATGAATCACTTTCATTTCTAACGACGGCCGTTGTCTAGGGTAATGACGATTTCTTGTTTCTTACCCCCCCCCCCCCCCCCCCTCCCAGACTGATCCAGTTTTCATGCGCACTAAAACACGGCTCTCTTCATCTCGGCGTAGGACTTCATCAGACACTTTTCAAATAGGATTCGTCGGCGGAATAAAGGTCACTGCAAGCGATCAGGACCTCGGTGAGTGAGCGGAGGGAAGTTCGGATTAGTCGCTGCAGTGCTACCCATCCAACAGCCATCTTCTTTCTCCCGGCAGGGAGAGTCTCACTGCACAGCAGTCAAACGATTCCACTATTTGTGTAGCATGGGAAAAGGTAACGGCGGTACACACTTTTAAGATCTGTTTATGATTTCTAGCGCCAAATGAGTAACTAATCTTGTGTGTATCCAATCTTAAGTGAATGTAAACCGCAATAAGCTAAATCAGTGACTAGGCTGTTCAGAGCTTCTTACTGTTTGCGCGCGCGCGCACGCACGCCTACACGCACACACACGCGCACGCACGCACACACACAAACACACACACACACACACACACACACACACACACACGCGCGCGCGCGCGCGCGCGCGCGCGCGCGCGCGTCTTTGAGGAAGTTTAATTGCGAAACTTTAGAAAAACAAGGTTCCATGCTGTTTTGTTTCCTCTCACTAACTCACCCCTCTCTCTCTCTCCTCTGTGTGTGTGTGTGTGTGGGAGGGGGGGGAGGGGATAATTCGATTAGTCTGCTGCCAGACCTATTGCAGTCGTTTTTTGCCATGCTCAATTACCTCTTTGTCTTAGAAAATCCACCTGTGCAAAATGAAACTGATTCCAGAGGTACCCTATGTAGTGTGGCTATAGCTGAGCAAAAACATGGAGGATAATAACTGGATCAACAAAGCTCGGTATTTTCCAAACTCATCGTCCACAATAAAAATCACTGTGTGAAATTCGAGCAACCGTCTCCTCAGACTGCACGTTTCATAGCATAACGCCACTTATTATCGGATTACTTTGTTTCCTTGTCTGCGTTTGCTTTTGTTTACCTCAAAGTGTATTTCCTATAAAATTTCCAGAGACATGGCCTTCTTCACATGGGCTTTTGATGTACAGTTAATACAGCTTGCACACAGAACTTTGATTTTGTGCCTCATCCACAAAATTAGTGTTCAGACCGCCATTGAAAGTCTGGAGAGAGAGAGAGAGAGAGAGAGAGAGAGAGAGAGAGAGAGAGAGAGAGAGAGAGAAAGAGAGCGTTTTCCACTGATATGTTCTGAACGTTCAAACAAAAAATAATAATAATAATAACCGGATGCATTACACACCTACGAGAATCTGATTCAGTCAAACTGTCTGAAAACTGAAAACCAATCGTCAAAATTCCGGTTTATTTACATGAACATCGATGAAGTCAACTCAGTACACTCAGACGTTTTCATGTAACATATCTGGCACTATCTTGATAATTAAACTCTTTTATATCTGCCACATATAACCCACTGGCTATCACAACCATCTACTTCATTACCAAAAAGGGCACGTTGTCCATGGTAACGACGGTTTCTTGTTTCTTCCCTCCTCCCAGATTGATCCAGTTTTCATGCATACCAAAGGCATGGCTCTGTTCATCTCGGCAAATGATTTCATCAGACACTTCTGAAATAGGATCTGTCGGCGGGAAGAAATGCTTACTATAGGCGGCCAAGGATTCGGTGAGTGAATGGGGGTGACTTTGGGTTTATCTCTGCGATGCCATCTAAAACACTCCCGCTCTTCTCTCTCCCAGTTGGGGACTCGATGCCCATCAATCAAACGACTTTACCATTTGTGGAACACGAGGAGAGTACGGTACATAATTACAAAAAGGGTCTGTTTGTGATTTCTTGCCCCTGGCGACAAACTGATCTTGTCGGTATCCAAGGGTACTTGGATGTAAACGGCAATGAGCTGAATCAGAGAACAGGCTGTTCAGAATGTCACTTCATTTGTCGTCCCTTTTTTTGCCACACCCACCCACGCACAAGCACACGCGTGCGCGCGCGCGCATGCACACACACACACACACACACACACACACACACGCACACACACACACACATCACCCTGTCTGCAAAGTGTACATTTCATAATCAGCTTCTGTTTCATGATTCACTTTCAAAACAGGTCCTCGACTATCGCCTTACTTTATTCTTCTTTTTTCAGCTGTTTGTTCCTTTTTTTTTCTTGTTCTGTCTGTATTCACCCCTTCCTATTTTCCTGTCAATTCCGCATCCTGTCTCAGAATTTGGCTTGACAGTTAATACTCATAAACACTCTCTGTTAGATCCGTTTCATTTATAAATAACTACGTTCTCTATAGGCAGTATTGTAAATAAACAAAAAAAGTTCTGTTTATTTGTAACACGAGGGCAGAAAGGTGGGGCTCATTACTGTCACACGCCTCATCTTGCTGTCGCTGTAAATAACCTACAGCTGCTGGAAACAGAGCCACACAGAGTCAGGCCGTCATTCCTCGAGGAAGGAAGGGGCAGGGATGAGAGCATGGGTAGGGAGGTAGGAAAGGAGACGCTGTGCACGTTTCTGAGGATAGATTGACTTTATCATGAATACGAAAGAGTCTCACTCTGAGAGAGAGAGTGGAGAGAGAGACAGACACTCATACAGAGGGTCAGACAGACAGACAGAGAGAGAAAGAGAGCAACCACACCATACATCCACACACATCTATATATATATTATATATATATATAGTATATATATTCAATTATAAACAAAGCTTGCACTTATGTCTTAGATTGAAGAAATAGGGGGAAATATGCATTCATATCTGCAGTGGTAGATAATTCTGCCTAACTAACAGTATGTGCTTGAGTGGGTGAATGGGGAAAAAATGAAATAAATGCTTCTCAAATAGAGCCTTCAGCAAGCTTGTAGTCTCCAAGGGGGAGACATTCTCCAATGGGGAGGAAACTCACTAGAATATAACTCCTGGTCAGATACCGATATTTCGAAACCTGATTGTTTCTCCTCAGTGACCGCGGGAAGTGGTAATTTGACTCCTCTGCCTTTTCGGTTTTAACAAGAATGCTATCCTAGAAAAGTCTGGTGTGCAATACCGTAGTATGTTTGTTGAGTTTTCAAAAAACCAACCAAAGGTGCCACCTAAGAAGCAAAAGAAAATCACGAAAGAGCAAAACAAGCTACATTTTCTTATGAAAAGTAGAAAATATAAAAAGATAACCTCTTAAGACACAAGTGCTGAGGGCCAGTTCTTGGAATGAATCCGCAAGGGACTAAATTACAATAAACTAATAAATTCCAAGGATAAATACCGAGCACCATTCCAGCAACTTACAGAGCAGCTTGGTGTTGCAGTGACTGCAAGAAATATTCAATTATAAACAAAGCTTGCTCTTATGTCTTAGATTGAAGAAATAGGGGGAAATATGCATTCATATCTGCAGTGGTAGATAATTCTGCCTAACTAACAGTATGTGCACATACTGTTAGTTAGGCAGAATTATCTACCACTGCAGATATGAATGCATATATATATATATATATATATATATATATATATATATTGTGTGTGTGTGTGTGTGT
>CM065714.1:128185351-128190351 GCA_033310375.1 Conus canariensis | reverse complement strand
TCCCCTCTACCATGTGCTTCCACCCACTCCCCTCCACCCGTCACTTCCACCCGTCCCCTCCGTCATGTGCTTCCACCCACTCCCCTCCACCCGTCACTTCTACCCATTCCCCTCACCCACATGCTTCCACCCACTCCCCTCCACCCGTCACTTCCACCCGAACCCCTCTGCCACATGCTTCCACCCACTCCCCTCCTTCCACTTCCATCCGTCCCCTTCTGCCACCTACTTCCAGTCGTTCCCCTCCACCTTCCACTTCAATCCATTCCTCTCTGCCTTCCATTTCCACTTGTTCGTCTTCACCCTCCACTTCCAACCGTCCATGTGCATCACCGACTTCCATCCATCCCCCTGTGCCTCCTACAGCCATCCACCCCTCTCCTTCCACCTCCACCTGTCCCCTTCCATCTTGTGTTTCTGGACATCCAGTGCCGTCTTCCATATCCTCCTTTCCCCCTCCTCTGTGCAGCATGCATGAGTTCCCCACCTTGCCCAGAACCAGTACACCCAGGAACAGAGGACTGACCCCCGCACGTCTTGAGCGAATCCAGAGCCAGAGCAACCACCATGAGGCCCACACATACTGCCGTGACTTAAGACCTGGTCCACCTTCCCATGGGGAGGCGTCAAGTCCTGGCGTAACTACGGGCTGCAACGACGTGCACCAGGTAGGAGTTCCTGTCAGTGCTTCAGAGGATCTTCAGAGTCCCACATCGATTCCAGCAGACGTACTGGACGATAGCCTGACTCTGCTTAAACAGAAAGTCTCCTCTGTGGACCCGCCAGCCGACGTGGAGAGCCAGTCCTTTGACTGTATGGAGACAATGGTTGTAACGAGTGACGGTGCTGGTGCGCTGAAGAACCCTCAGCCCTCTCAAGTGTCCCTTGTCAATGAAACTGAGGGTCGGTCCCCAGGCTATGGCCCTTGTACCCGAAGTCGTGTGAGGACCAGGCAGATGCAGCTCACTGAAAGTTTTTCCAGGGCCCACCCGAAAAACAGCTCTGGACGTACCTGTGGACGAAATAACGATCCTCTGGTGCCCCTGCATCCTCCAGACAACGTGGAGACCTAGGGAAACGGCCGTGCTCGTGTCAAGGACAGTAAGAAAGAATGTCTCTCCTTTTTGACCTACAATATTGAGGGTCTGTCTTTAGTTTATGACTTAGATGTAAAAAAATTATATCTCTCAGTTTGATTTTGTTGTTCTAACGGAAATGTTTTCAAGAACATTTCTCTCTTTTCTTTTTCCTGATTATAAAGTTTTCCTTTGTCCTGGTATACGATTATCTGATGCTGCTACAGCACGCTTGTCAGGTGGGATTGCATTTCTTGTAAGGAAGACTTATGCAAAAATGGTTAAACAAATTCGAGTAGAATATGATCATACTATAGTACTTCAGCTTAAAACTCCAGACCTAGATGTTCTTCTGGTTGGGATTTATTTGCCTCCAGCAAACAGTATCTATTATACAAATACTGAAATAGATAATGGAGTTTCACTTCTAGAACAGTGCATAATGGATTCTTTTGAAGAAGTTGGTGATTGTCCGTTGATCATCTTTGGTGACTTGAATGCAAGAACAGGTGGCTAAATGCAAAGGAATGTTCTACATATGATGGAGACTTTAACAATAGAGATGATACTCCCGGTGATGACTTCCTCCGTGCGTCAAAAGATCGTTCAACAAACGATTTTGGTCACTATTTAATTAACATTTGTCAGCACTTTGAATTAGTAATTTTGAACGGTCTTCTACCTGGTGATGAAAACGGCAATTATACATATATAGCCCACAATGGTTCAAGTGTAATCGACTACTTTATCTCTTCAAGAAGCTTAATTTCATCATGCCACGAGTTGAAAGTAACTCAGCGGATAGAATCCAAACACATGCCCGTTGAACTTAAGGTAGGTTTTCCAAACCGTAGTCAGAAACCGGTAGCACCTAAAATTACACAATTTCAAAAATATGTGTGGGATCCAGCTAAAGAAAATGATTTTGTTTGTGCACTTGGATCTGATGTTGTAACTTCAATTTTTGATGAAGCTATTAAATTTATCGATATTGATTTCGAACATGCTCTAGCAAAATTTAACGAGGGTCTTTCTGTGGCTGGTCAGTGCATGAATAGAGATATCATCATTGGTAACGACAAGCGCAGCCCGTGGTTTGATACTGAATGCTCTGTTAAACGCCGTCAGGTAAGACAGGCACTGAGAATGTTCAGCCGGGTAAAACTTGCTAATAGCCCTGACGCCGTTGACCTGAGAGTAAATTATTGTTATTTGAGAAATCAATACAAAGATTTACTCCGCTATAAGCAGCAGTTATATCGACAATGTGTTCTGCGCACTCTTAATGAAAACGCTAGAGACTCTAAACAATTTTGGAGGACTCTGAAGTCAATAAGAAGTAGTTCCGTTGTGTCAAACTCAATATCCAACACAGACTGGTTTCAGCATTTTGAACGATTATTTAATGAAGAATTGACCCTACCTGACTCAACTTCTCCAGGCTTTCATGCAGAAGATGACTGTTTGCTTGATGTTGACTGTGATACCAGTTTTCTTGATCAAGATATAACAGAGGGAGAAATTTTAGACTCGATAAAGGCTTTAAAAAGAAACAATGCTCCTGGTCCAGACGGACTTATTGGAGAGTTCTATAAGTATGCTATGCCCACCGTTCTCCTTTTTCTTAAGAAATATTTCAACAAACTCGTTGATTCTGGAATCTTTCCCTCTGCATGGTGTGAAGCTCTTATTCAACCGTTGCACAAGAAAGGTGATATCAATTCCCCTGATAATTATCGAGGTATTTCCCTGTTGAATATCAGTTCTAAATTATACAGCTACATTCTGAATAAACGCTTAACCAAATGGATCGAGGATAATAGTGTAATAAACGATGCACGGCTGGTTTTAGGAAAGGCTATAGTACCACTGACCATATATTTACACTCCTGTCTCTCGTGCAAAAGCAACTTTCTAACCACCAAAAACTATACGTGGCTTTTATTGATTTTAAAAAGGCTTTCGACCTGATTGATAGAAATCTACTTTGGTTAGTCTTAAAGAAAAAGGGTATAAAAGGAAAGATGTACAATGCAATTAAAAGTATGTACACCGTTGTCACGGCTAGGGTTAAAGTACGGGGAGACTTAACTAATATTTTTATGTGTCCTAAAGGTCTAAAGCAAGGAGAAATATGTAGCCCGGTTTTATTTTCTTTATTTATTAATGAACTTGCTGAAGAAATTACAGAGTATGGTAAGCATGGTATTCCTTTATCTCCTGACTTCAAAGAGCTATTGATTCTGCTGTTTGCTGACGATGTGGCGCTCGTGGCGTCCACTGTCATAGGTCTTCAGACACAGCTGAACGTTTTGAGTAAAACAGCTAAGAAACTTGATTTAATAGTGGATCGGGAAAAATCAAAAGTTATTGTGTTTAGAAATGGCGGTTATATTGCTTCAAAAGAAAAATGGTTTTACGATAGTATGCAACTAGAGATTGTTAATCAATATAAATATTTAGGTGCTATATTCTCCACTGGCCTTACTTTTTCTCATTGCCTTGAGGATTTAGCATCCAGGGCAAAACATCAGGTCATTATTATATTGAAACTTCTGTGGAAATATCAGAGTGTGGCCCCAAAATTATTCTTCAAACTTTTTGATTGTCAGATCCAGCCAATCCTTGCCTATGGCGCTGAAGTATGGGGCTTAACTGCAAACCTCTCGGCTATAGAAAAAATACATTTGTTTGCACTCAAGAGATTCCTGAATGTTTCTATAAAAGCGCCTAATGCCTTGGTTTATGGAGAAACTGGTAGGTTTCCACTTTATATAAACATTTATACTAAATGCGTGAAGTATTGGATACATGTCGTTAATATGCCTGACAATCGTCTTCCCAAAAAAGCGTATAAAATGTTATATGATTTACATTGCCGGGGTAAAAACAATTGGGTTACGTCAGTCTGCCTCACATTAAATCGTTACGGTTTTGGATATGTATGGGAAAATCAAGGAGTTCCTAACGTAAAAGTTTTCCTTTCAAAATTCAAAAGTCGGCTAATCGATTGTCATTTACAAGAATGGTATAGCCACATAGAATCTAAGGACCGATTTCTCTTTTATTTTTCTTTTAAGCAGTTTTGGGAAATGCCAAATTATCTATTCACTGTAAACAACGTGAGCAGTCGTAAAAACTTGATACGGTTCAGACTTGGTGTATCCTGTTTGAACACACACAAACTGCGGTATTCGAGCGTCCCCCGTGAAGCACTGTGCTGTCCGTTTTGTCCGTGTGAGTTGGAATCCGAATACCATTTTCTGATAGTATGTCCTAAGTACAAAGTTATTCGCGAGCGTTACATACCTTTCAAGTTTTATAGACGACCATCGGCTTTTAAGATGTCGTTACTGCTCGCTAACGGAAAAATCTGTAATGCTGTGGCTACATTCATAACGAAAGCTCTTGAGGTCAGATGTGGACAGACTGATGTGACTTAGAACCGTTGTTCCTGCATGCACCGTCAAAGTTGCCTTAATAATACCACACCGATAGCGTGTGATTGAGGTGTGTGTGTGTGTGTGTGTGTGTGTGTGTGTGTGTGTGTGTGTGTGTGTGTGTGTGTGTGAGTGAGAGAGAGAGAGAGAGAGAGAGAGAGAGAGAGAGAGACAGAGAGAAAGCGAACATGGTCAACGATCGTTGATTATGTTCGCGAGATTTATTGTTTAGTTTTGTGTGTTTATGCATATACTGTATTTGACGATGCATTGATTTCTTTCCTTACTTATTTCATTTGCGATCAGTTTGATTTTGTTTCTACCCCCTCCCTCTGTTCCCATTGACACGGGCATGTGGCCTAGTTCAATTAAAACATTTGTCTTGTCTTGTTTTGTCTTCTCTCTCTCTCTCTCTCTCTTCTCTCTCTCTCTCTCTCTCTTCTCTCTCAACTCTCTCTCTCTCTGTATCATTTTGTCTCCGATC
>CM065714.1:128177851-128180351 GCA_033310375.1 Conus canariensis | reverse complement strand
GATCTGTGAGGTCCCTCTTAAATCTGTATGACGTGATGAATCTGAAGGGACTATTTCTGATGCCAAAGGGGAAAAAAATCGGTCATTGAATTCTGTGGTCAAGACTGTGTATTGCAAATTTTACTTTTCGAGCGTAAGGCTCCCTGTCGTTTCTAATTTAAAACTGTGTTTTGAACAGCTGGGAGCTGGACATGAGCCTAAGGTGATGAATCTGAAGGGACTTTGAAGGAATCCTGCATTAAGACCTCGGAAGATTTCCCCGTTGTTTAGTTCATCCTTATGTAACTCCTCTAGAGAGGAGGAGTTACGCGAACTATGGAAAACTTTAAGACATAAACTGTTTTCTTTCCCTTTAGGAAGCCCTTTTTTCTTGATAAGCGTTTACAATATGAGCGGCATTTTTTTCTTTCTTTCTAGCTATGGTGGGAGTCACCCCGTTTCGGGAAGAGGAATGTGTGTGATGTTTTGAGTGTATTCTGATTTCAGGAGTTCATTAGAGAGCTCCTCTACGGATTGGGTGTAGTCTTCCAACAGTTGATATATAGCTTCTTTGGAAGCATTTCCGAGTGTAACCCTCCTGGAATTAGAATCCTCTGTAACACCCTCTGGGATATCTAGGCACTCTTTTAGGCTATTTTCCTGATGTGGAACAGTGACTGAAAGGGTTCTTTGATTTGAATTACATGTGAAGCGTGTTGTCAAACGTGTGTTTTATGTCTTGCAGTCTGCTGAATAGGTGAAACTCGCTGAGATTTCTGTTTTTGTTTTCTCCCCAGAGTACCTTGTCCCCAGACGCAGACACCCAACCATACAGAAAGCTTGTGACCCACTGCAGTCCGTTACTGGGATAACTGTGTATGACATTGTATGGCATGGGTGGCATTGTTTGAGTTCAGGAGTTATTAGAGCTGAGTCAGTCATGTGTTTATCAGTAAAAGGAAAAGGTCATGGTTAGACACAGGCGATATGGAGACAATGGGGAGGACGGCCAATATTTGTACATCGGATGGTGTGAAAGCTGTGGATACAGACACAGATAACAAAATGATACAAACTGGGACGCACAGATAAAAAGAGGCATGATAGAAATTCAGACGAAGAGACAAAGAGACATACGAGACAAAGACGTAGATAAACCAAAAGAGAAAACGACGGAGAACAGAGAGAGAGAGAGAGAGAAGAGAGAGAGAGAGAGAGAGAGAGAGAGAGAGAGAGAGAGAGAGAGAGAGACTGAACACAACTGAACGATTGAACACAATTTTAATGTTTCAGGCCTCCAGCCTATGACAATGTGAGGTGCAGTGCACACATAAGGAGAAAAAGGAGAAATGACAACAAAAGTATATTTTTCGATGAACCAATAATGCTAATTTATGAGTGTAACTAATTATTCATACTGAATGAAATACAAGTTCTTTTCTTCTTTTCAGTGCATAATAAATATACATATCAATATCTCTTGTAATATGCACATTTTCGTTTGCAAGTAATTGTTTTAATTCAATAGAGTTCACGTTCTGAAATTGTCTGTGCTTCAGTGTGTATTTTTCTCTTATCTAACCTATTTAACGGTTAACAAATTTGAAACGCATTTCACGAGATTTCGTCTTGACTTAAACGAAATGAATAAAAATAGCAGGTACAAAGAAAATATCAAAGCATGTCCTTTTTGTAACCAACTTCAGAACGAACTCCACTTTCTATTCAGATGCAATGCTTACATGCCTTTCAGAGAGAGAGAGAGAGAGAGAGAGAGAGAGAGAGAGAGAGAAGAGAGAGAGGTGGATCTCCACTGAATTTATTGAGGGACAAGAAACATCCCCTGATCCCCTGGTGTTCTTGCCGCCATGCCAGATATGAAGTTATTGTGGCAATTGTTACAAAGGTCAGCAAACACAATTTGTGGCGCTGATTTTTGCTTCTTCATTGGTTGTTACTGTTGTGTGTTTTTTGTTTGTTTGTTCGTTTGTTGTTTTTTTTTGCAGACCTTTCCTGCAAACGTTTCTTTTGAATATTAACGAATTTAATTATTTAATCATTTATCTATCTAAATATGTTTCCTTACATTAAGTAAGATTACCTGAAATCCGTTTAAATGGAACTAATCCGCCCCTAAATCAAGTGTCAAGACCTCATCGAGTGCCCTCTTTTCTTTCTTTGATTGCTTTTTTTTTTACGTTTATGACAATATCGCCTTTTGGCCATTATAAACTCAATCATACAAATACCGATAGGTGATAAGTTATCAGCATGTAATCGAGACTCTGCTTCTTGTTATTTCTAGATGCACGGGCCAATAGACTTATTTGAATTCAGGATAATTCTAATTATCATAGCATTAAGATGCAGGGGTGTAGGGGGAGGGTTTGAGGTGGGGTTACAGGAGGGAAAAAAGTGAAGGGGGTGTTTTTACGGAAGGATTGTGTGGAAGTTTTGATCATGTTTCTTTACAGTGCATATTTTGTGTTCTTTGATTTATTTTTACTCGCTTTCCTAAGAA
>CM065714.1:128160351-128175351 GCA_033310375.1 Conus canariensis | reverse complement strand
GAGAGAGAGAGAGAGAGAGGAGGGAGAGACAGACAGAAAGAGAGTGAGAGAGAGACAGAAAGTGAGAGGTGGATGTGTGTGTCGTGTGTGTGTGTGTGTGTGTGTGTGTGTGTGTGTGTGTGTGTGTGTGTGTGTGTGTGAATTATCTTATTATTCTTTTACTTTGTCCATGTCCAACACCTCCTTCTAATTTCCCGTCAAAATCCACGTCCTGTCTCAGAATTCTGCTTGACAGCTAATACTCGTAAATAACATCTGTTAGACCCACGTCGTTAATTATCAACTACATATCTTAATATTCATTACTACAAATATAAGATGCTTTGTTCACTTATACCACAGAGACTGAATCGTGAGGTTCGTCTATATGAGATCGTCAATTTGGTGTTGAGTGTAAATAACCTACAGCTGGTTGAAACAAGACGCAGAGGCGTGCCGTAACTCCCTTGGGAAGGAGGGGAAATCACATAAGATGCTGTGCACGTCCCCGAAGATGTATGGGTTTCATTAGAAGAGAGAGAGAGAGAGAGAGAGAGAGAGAGAGAGAGAAGAGAGAGACAGACAGACAGATAGACAGAGTGAGAGAGAGACAGATAGACAGAAAAATAGACAGACACAACAAGCACAGAGAGGGGGGGGGGGGGATTGGAGTATGTGTGCAGGGAAATCAGACGGGAAGAGAGAGAGAGAGAGAGAGAGAGAGAGAGAGAGAGAAACAGACAGACAGACAAGCAGACAGACAGACAGACAAAGACACAAAGATTAGGGCGAAAGTGTGATGCGAAGACACATAGATAGACGGATAGACAAAGAAATAGAGAGAGAGATAGGCAGACAGACAGACAGACAGAGACAGAGAGGAAGGTAAGGTAAGGTAATGTTGCTTATAGGCCAGCCGACCGCAAAGAGCCATACCAGGACTGTCACCGCGTTGAAGTCAACTCACAAGTCATTTATTCACTCAACTCTTTAAAATACATCTAAAAACCCACCCGAAATTTTGTTAGCAATCATTCCACTATAAAATATCAGATCCGATGAAAAATGTTAATCTCTTTCAAGAATTAAAAAGATCGCATCTGAACAAGGTTTTCATGGCATCTGATGTAAAATGTTTGTCTCACATCACGCAAGTCACAACATTCTAAACGAATATGTTTCATTGTGAGTGGCACATGACATGGAATACACCATGGAACTTCTTCACTCTTTAAAAGGTACGAATGAGTAAAATACGAATGGCCGGTGTGCAGCCTGCACAGAACCGTTTCTTCTTTGCGACCACCAAAGGTGGATAACAGGAACTCTTTTAGGTTTGGACGGATATGAAAGAATTTGTGATCCGTCTGTGTATTCCAATCCTCCTGCCAGAGGTCTCTGACATAATTATTAACTTTTGGTTTTTGATCTGTGTAGGGGATAGATATGTCAGACAGTTTTCCTGTTGTGGCATTCTTGCCAAGCGATCAGCCATTTCATTCCCTCCGATGCCAACATGACTGGGAACCCAAACCAGAACGATGTTGTGACCTTGCACTTTCAACGTGGTAAAAAGATTTTTTTTAAGTGTAGAAGTTCGGGATGATGGAGGCTGCGGCCAACTATGGCCTCCAAAGCTGACAGCGAATCAGACAAAACAAGAAAGTCCTTTGTAGATTGAGAGATTATCTTCAGTGCTAGAACCAGAGCTGTAAGTTCAGCAGAGTAAACAGAAGCATCTGATGGAATATATTCTAATAATATTTGGAAGGAGCACCGGGGCAATAGGCTGCACAGGCCACTCCATCTTCAGACTTGGAGCCGTCAGTGAATATTTTTGAGAGGATGGGAATTTTGAACAGAGGTCGGCAAACAATGCCTTGTATGAGAGAGAGCTGGTGGATTATTTGCGAAAAGCTGCAAGATCAAAGCGAATTTCTGGTGTGGAAAAGGTCCACGGAGGCTTATCTGGAAACCTGGAGAAGTCAGACACAACTCCTAGATCAAGACCTGCATTCTGCACATGAGGCTGCATACAAACACCAAACGGAGGAATACAGTTGGGATTTTTTTCGAATTTACTTTGAAACGGAGGGTTAAAAACACAGTCATAGGTAGGGTTTTCTGGTTCAGAGAACAATCTGAGAAAGTAGTTCAAGGATAGTTTGAGCCTGCGGTTGGATAGTAAGGGTTCACCTACCTCTGCGTACAGGATGTACACAGGCGTGGTGCGGAATGCTCCAAGACAGAGACGAAGCCCTTGATGGTGAATAGGGCCCAAGAGTTTCAAGTAACAGGACTTGCAGCTGTACACAGCACAACCATAGTCCAGTTTAGAACGGACCAAGGCTCTGTAGAGGTGCAGCAAAGTTTTCTTATCAGCGCCCCAGTCAGTATGTGCTATGACCCGCAGAATGTTGAGAAAGTTGAGTTTTTGGTCAAAAATAACTCCCAGAAATTTGGCCTCTTTTACAGCTGGAATGGGAGATTTCCCTATTTGGATTTCAGGATCTGCAAAAAACTGACGAAAATTATGGAAATGAATGCACTGTGTCTTAGTAGCAGAAAAAGTGAAGCCATTTTCTTCTGCCCATTGATGAATCTTATCCACACAAAGCTGGAGCCTGCGCTGAACACTCGGGTACCTTCCAGTTGCATAGACGGCAAAATCAACTACAAACAATAGGCAGTCGGAACCCTGTTGAACTGAGTTAACAATGTTGTTGATTTTGATGCTAAAGAGGACAGGAGACAGTATACTCCCTTGTGGAACACCCAACTTCTGCTAGTGAATATCAGAGAGAGTGGTGCCAACCCGAACCTATAACTGTCGTTCTGCTAAAACAAATTTTGATAAAAAGTGGAAGATGACCCCGAATACCAAGACCATGGAGATCGTGAAGTATCCCAGACTTCCCGGTGGAATCGTAGGCCTTCTCCAAGTCAAAGAAAATAGCTACTGCATGTTGTTTATTTAGAAAGGCGTTTCGAAGTGTAGATTCCAGGCGGACCAAATGGTCCACTGTAGTTCGATGTTTACGGAAACCACACTGTTCTTTCGCCAGAAGGCCGTCGGTTTCGAGTTTCCACATGAGTCTAGCATTGACCATTTTTTCAATCAGTTTGCAGATACAGCTGGTCAAAGCTATCGAACGTTAGTTTGATGGGTTTGAAAGAGAGAGAGAAATGGATGAGGGATTGTGCAGGGAGGAAACAGACAAGGGAGGGGTATAGAATGAGAGAGTGGAGTGGAGAGAAATGAGGCGAGGGAGAAAGGGAGAGACAGAAAGAGTGGACGAGAGACGCTGAGTGATTAAGAACTTTATTTTTAAACCGACCAAATGGGAAAGGGATGAGAGGCAAAGAGAGAGAGAGAGAGAGAGAGAGAGAGAGAGAGGAGAGGGGGCGTGGAGAGGAGGAAGGAGAGAGAAAGAGAGAGAGAGGGAGAGAGAGAGAGAGAGAGTCTCACAGAGAGAGAGTCTCACAGAGAGAGAGTCTCACAAAGAGAAAGAGACAGAGAGCGAGAGGAGTGGGAGGAGGGAGTGGGGCAAAGAGAGAGAGAGAGAGAGGAGAGAGAGAGAGAGAGAGACAGAGACAGAGACAGAGAGAGAGAGTCTCACAAAGAGAAAGAGACAGAGAGAGAGAGGAGTGGGAGGAGGTGGTGGGGCAGAGAGACAGACAGACAGACAGACAGAGAGAGGCGGAGAGAGAAATAGACAGGGACAGAGATGAGGACAGAAAGAAAACAGAGAAAAGACAGAGTGACTGAAAAAGCCATTGACAAGAAGAGACAGAATCTAGAACCATTACCTGTGAGGTTTTGTTTGCTTATTTGCTGCAGGTTAAAACATCAAGGCTTCAAATGCACCCTGCTAAATTTATTCATTGATTCATCACTCGCCTTTCACAACAGCAAAGTTTTACCGCACTGCTTCTCGTTTGGTCGGTTCTAAGTAGATTTGAGTGAGACATCAAGAGTTAATCGACTGTCATTTGCTTCTTTCTTATTTTGTTTCTTTCTTCCTTTCTCTTGTTAAAGACAATACCCACGTTTCCTCATTAGTATCTCCACAGTCATACTCAAATACAGTGTCGCCTTGTCATCGAGGCTTTTTTTTATTTGTATAGGTGATAAAGACCGTTCCAATCACACTAAAATAAAGATCCAAAAAGTCATCGAGTTGTTACTTGCTTAAGCAAAAAAGAAGATGGATGGTGAAGGGGAGGGGGGGGGGGTGCACGGAGGAGAAGACAGTGGAAAACGGAGAAGAGGGAAGTGGGAGATACGGGGAGGGGGGGGGGTCATTTTTACATAAGAACTTGCTGATAGTTTGATTATATTTCTTCGAAGTATATATAAGTTCGTCTTCAGCTTCTTGTTTTGCTCAGCTTCTACAGCAGATTGATTTTCATTACTCTTCTTCTTCTTCTTCTTCTTCTTCTTCTTCTTCTTCTTTCTTCCTTTCTTTCTTTCTTTCTTTCTTCCTATGTTTCGTTTTAAACTCTGTCTCAGTAGAATACTTTGTCAGCAACCCTGACGTATACTGTTCCGTCAAACCCAGCCCAATAAATCACATAAGATGCTGTGCATGTACCATATATGGGCTTAATTAAAAACAGAAAAGTGTCTCATTCTGAAGCAGTGAGAGAGAGAGAGAGAGAGAGAGAGAGAGACAGAGACAGAGACAGAGACAGACAGACAGAGACAGACAGACAGAGACAGACAGACAGAGAGAAGACAAGACAAGACACATTCTTTACTTACGAGGATGATAGATAAGCACTGATGTGATTTTTTTTTACACCCAGTCTTCGCCCTGAGTAGGGTCAACAATGCAAAATAAGACAAGACAACAAATGTAGAAGCATGCAAAAAGTGGCTAGAACTAAAATATTATATGGAATAAATAAGTAAAAAAACAAAACAAGTAAAATGAGAGAGAGAGAGAGAGAGAGAGAGAGAGAGAGAGAGAGAGAGAGAGAACGCAGGAGCGGAAGGAGTGCAGGGAAGGGCGCGCGCGCGCGCGCGAGAGAGAGAGAGAGAGAGAGAGAGAGAGAGAGAGGGGGGGGGGGAGGGAGGGAGGGAGAGAGAGAGAGATGGAGAGAGGGGGGAGTGGGGTGCGAGAAAAAGCATGTTGAGAACAATCTAACAAACACACAAATACCAAGGAGATGCAAGGCAATCAGTTTTGAAATACCAGGAAAAAGAATGAAAATAAAGCACAAATGGAGAGAAAAAATGCAGAATTATAGCCCACTCACCATGGATTGGGGCGGAGAGAGAGAGAGAGAGAGAGAGAGAGAGAGAGAGAGAGAGAGAGAGAGAGAGAGAAGGGGAGAATTTATACTTGGGGAAAGTTTACTCATGTGTCGGCCATTGTTCCTAATGATGAAGTGCATCTGAACGACAATAATCAGATTTAACTGAAACACACCATTATATTATCAACAATACATTTGCATTCTGCATTCAACACTCAACGACATAACGCAACTAAAACCATTTATGCAGATAATTATGTTGACAAGTTTCTAATATTTCGTTCATGCTTAAATGCCATCAGCAATCGCAAGAATCTTTTCTAAATTCAAACGGTATGCATTGTGATTTAAGTCGTTCAGAACAATTAAAAAGCAAAATATAATTTATCTTCTTTTTCATTTTGCAGAACTGTGTTCTGAAACGAAATTGATATTCTCCTGTTTCAAACAATCCAAATCTAAATCTGATCAATACATTCATGAAATCCCTGTCTAGGGGCATCAGTAAATATGTTTTTACACCATGCACAGTGCAAATATATATATATATATATATATATATATATATATATATATATATATATATATGAAACCTTTCACTGGTTCCTCAATATCTCCCTTTTTTTAAAATAATACGACTTTTATCCACATTTACTTTAAGATTCAGAGTTGACGTCACCTTATGCAGACTTTACCACTACTTGAAGGCAAGTGGCAGTTTCAGACAATAAGGCTACAATATCAGTCGGAAGCAATATAAAAAGTTCAGAATAATCATAGAGAAAGGTTACACCATATCTCCCTTTTCTGAAAACTTCCAACTATAATTCGTCAATATAATAAAAGAAAACAAGTCACAACTACATCTCCTTGTTTTACACCACGAGTAAAACTGATGTAAATGTCTCAGGCTAGATACACGTCTGACACTTTCACCTACATGCTATTATCAATGCATGCACCGGAACAATTTGCCTTTTATGCCATTTTGTAAAAAGTACAAGCCATATTAGACGTCAGTCGATAGAATCAAATGCCTTCTCAAAATCAACCAAGACTACATATAATTTGTGATTAAAACACAATGTTTTATTGAATATATGACAATAACCTACATATGTGATCAAGTCTGGAATAAATAACTTTTCTTAATCATGAATGGTGTCCTGTCAAATGTTGTCCTGTATCCATTCATGGAATCTGATATTTTAATCAGTGCTATAAATATTACTAATTATATCGCACAAAGGTATGTCTGTGTAATTACTTGTGGTATTAATGTCACCCTTCCCTTCTAAAACAAAGACAAATACAATAAAGAACACCCAGTTATCTGCGAACATACTCTAATCAAACAACACATTAAACAGTCTTACAAAGAGGCCAGTGACAGTTCCTACCATTTTTCAACATTTTCCCCAAAATATTAACTAGTCCAGCAGTTTTACCATTCTGTGGCGTTCTTACAGCAAATAATACTTCTTCCCTCAATGTTGGGAGGTTCATGGGATAAAATCCTCTTCATCATCGCAGTTTCCATAAGAGTAATAAACTGCATCTCTGCTTACGTCTACTTCAATAAACATTTAAAATGCCACAGCCAATCATCAACCAATAGATAATTACGCTTTCATATTTACGTAATTATTTATGTGCATGTTCCCAAAACTCTTCTTGTTGTTTACTGAGGAAACAAACCCTTTCAGCGTCATCATAACACTGTGTGTGTGTGTGTGTGTGTGTGTGTGTGTGTGTGTGTGTGTGTGTGTGTGTGTGTGTGTGTGAGAGAGAGAGAGAGAGAGAACGTACGCACGAACGCACGCACGCATGTATGCACACACACACACACACACACACACACACACACACACACACACACACACACACACACACACACTCACTCACACACTCACTCACTAATACACACACACGGACACACTACACTCACTCACACACTCACTCACTAATACACTAGCACACTCTCTCTCTCTCTCTCTCTCTCTCCTCTCCACACACACACACACACACACACACAACACACCACGCACACACGCAAACACGCACACACACACACACACACCACACACACACACACACACACACACAACACACACACACGCACGCACGCACGCACACACACACACACACACACACACACCACACACACACACACACACACACACACACACACACACACACACCACACACAAACGGACGCACGTGCGCCCTCACATTTATGATCGTCAATCTTCATGGGTAATTTAATTTTCTTGCATTGGCGGGATGATCTTTTAAGCTGGAGGAGACTTCTTCGCTACAACTGCTAATACAATTAAGCAGAGAGGATCGTTCTTATAAAGCAGAACGGGGCTATCTTTTCCTATAAATTTGATTTGAAAAATCAAAACGTAAAAAGCCGAATCATAAAAATCCATTTTGCTATTCTCTGAGCGAACATTTGAAGTCGGAGATTGCCAATACCTGTCACAAAAAGAAACAAAGGTGATTTCGTTGTTACAAATTCTCTCTCTCTCTCCTCTCTCTCTCTCTCTCTCTCTCTCTCTCTCTCTCTCTCTCTTCTCTCTTCTTCTTTTCCCCCTCCTCTCACTCTCTTTCTTCCATCAGTGCATTTCTTCTGTCAGGCCTAACTCAGTCCCATACTCGTAACCGGAAACCCCCTGTAAGAAATGACAGTGTGGGCTTTTTTTCCCCCACAGCAGTCTATGTAATCAGGATTATTTGCATCACTAGTGGCTTTTTAAACACAGACTTGATGGAATATCTTACAATTTTTTTTACCCCAGTTATGATTTACATATCACACAGAAACAGGTGACCCTGACTTTCAGATCATATACTGCAGCCCGTTACGGGGAGAAGGGTGTGCATTTTCAATGTATTCCCAAGACAATGCATTGTATGAGGTCACGAGTTTTGCGTACTTAGTTGGTCATTATGCGAGTGTAAATAATCGTAAGAGGTGAGAGAAAGCACCAGCCTATAAAGAACACGACAGGGAGTTAAAGCTAATAGATGGTGATCAAGTGGATTGCGAGTTTGTGAGTGGGTGAGAGAGAGAGAGAGAGAGAGAGAGAGAGAGAGAGAGAGAGAGAGAGAGAGACAGAGAGAGAGAGTGAGAGAGAGAGACAGAGAGAGAGCACAAAACAGAGAGAGAGAAGAGAGAGACAGAGAGACAGAGACAGAGAGAGAGACAGAGAGAGACAGAGAGAGAGAGAGCAGAGAGAGAAGAGAGAGAGAGAGAGAGAGAGAGAGAGAGAGAGAGAGAGAGAGAAGAGAGAGAAGGGGAGATTTAAGCCAAGGCTTATCGGTGAGGGTCAGTTCCATCACATTCAGTGGTTCACTGCTGGTGTAAATAACCTACGGGTACCGGAAATAAGATATAGACATCCCGTAACTCCCAGAGGAAGGAGAGGGAATCACATAAGATACTATACCCGTCTCGGCGGATGTATGGGTTTCACTATAAACTGACTGGCTCCGAGTGAGAGAGAGAGAGTGGGGGGGGGGGGGGGGGGGAGGAGAGAGAGAGAGAGAGAGAGAGAGAGAGAGGAGAGAGAGAGAGAGAGAGAGAGACTGAGAGAGGAGGGAGGGAGAGAGAGAGAGAAGCGGTGAGAGAGAGAGAGAGAGAAAGGGGGGGGGGGAGGTCACCTCCTCATCACTAACCTATGTAAATTCTGTTTGGCGGGTCCTAGGCGCCTTACTCTAAGAGGATGGATTTCCGTTGAGTCCAATGAAGGACCAAAAATGTCTTCTGACACTTCACCATTCGCCACAGATCCTGTTCGACAGGCTGGCAAGGAAATAGCAAGGCACTGAGCTCAACCACGCCAAGCATGAACACGTTCTGACAAATGTCGGTAACGTCAGCCACCGCTTTGATTTATTTTTTCCATTTAAGATATGAAGTTCCCTGCAGACGCGCCTCGGGCATTGCTTTTATACGTTTTCTTATTCATTGATTCATTTGTTTGTTCGTATATTTATTTGCTGATGAATTCTTCCATGTAAGAAACAGATGGTCGGCATGCTTACCGTTGGAATGACAATCATTACGCCTAGATCAGGTGTTAGCAGATCAATAAGTGTCTGTATTCTTTCTGACTTTGTTTTACTCACCACAATGGCCCCTTTCCCCATTAACATCCTTTCAATTATGCCACCTATAGCACTGGATGTCACAGGTCGCCATTACGTCCTTGAGCTTCTCTTTATTCATTTGTTTCCCAAACCAGTCTTGACATATGTTTGTCCAAATTAAAACTCCAGTATGTCCAGTTTGTGTTTGGGTTTGTATGTGTGTGTGAGTGTGGTGATTAGACGAAGAGGGGAGGGGGGACGGGGGGGAGGAGTTAAAACAGGACTAGTTGATAGTTTGACCAACGTTTATGTTACAACGCATCATATGTATTCATCTTCTGTTCCATTTAAACTTTCTGAAGCACTTGATTGAAACGTGCCCTGGTTCTCTTCTCTCTTTTCCTTTCTGTCTGTGCTTTTCTTTCTGTTTTGTTCTGTCTTTGTCTCTTCCTTCTATTTCCCTGTCATATCAAAGTTCTGTCTCAGAATTCTGCTTGACAGCTAATACTTGTGGAAAACATCTGTTGAATCCATGCCATCGGTAATTAACTACATATTCTATGAGCAGCTCTATCTACATATAACATTTTGTTCATTTATATGAAAGAGTCTGGGCAGTGAGGCTCATCCCTGTCACACCGCGTGTTTTGTTGTTGGACTAAATAACCTGCGGTTAGACGAAGCAAGAAGACACAGAGGCAGGCAGGCCATAACTCGCAGAGGAAAAAGAAAATTACATGAAATGCTGTACGCGTCCCAGAAGATATACAAGTTTCATGATACCGCTCAGAAAGAAAAAGAGAGAGAGAGAGAGAGGAGAGAGAGAGAGAGAGAGAGAGAGAGAGAAGACAGACAGACAGACAGACAGACAGACAGACAGACAGACAAAGCAAAGACAATAACAGAGACAGAGAGAATGACCAAAAGAGATAGGGGAGAAGGAGGGGGAAGGAGTTAGGAGGAAGGAGTAATAGAAAGAGAGAGAAAAGGGGAAGAGGAGATGGAAATATGGAGTAGAAGAGGGACAAAGATACAGATAGGTGGTAAGGGGAGGGAGGGAGACAAACACACACACACACACACACACACACACACACACACACACAACACACACACACACAACACATACACAGATAGAGAGAGAGCGAGAGAGAAGACAGACAGACAGCAGACAGACAGACAACAGACAGAGAGAGAGAGAGAGAGAGAGAGAGAGAGAGAGAGAGAATCAATAAGGTGAGCTACTAAAACATGTGCGGCTGATTGGTTTCTTTGTATGTTTTTGGAACTTGCTACAAGGCAGCTCCAAGAAAAATGACAGGAACAAAATGCCGACACGTTCTCCACTAAGTTTGACCTGACCAAAGCCTTAAATACTGTAAGCAGAGAGGACATGTGGAAAATCATGGCCAAATACGAATGCCCACCAAAACTCATCTCTATAGTGCGGCTGTTCAATTATGGCATGCAGGCCCGAATCTTGGAAAACGAAGAGACACCTTAAACCATTGCCTGTCACAAATGGCGTAAAGCAAGGCTGTGTTTTGGCACCCGCTCTGTTCGGCTTTATGGTCTCTGCAATTCTTACTGACGCCAACACTGAAGGAGACGCAGGCGTCGACATCAGATTTAGAACAGATGGAAATCTGTTTAACTTCAAGAGGCTCGAGCAAAAAGTAAATTTATGACAGACATCATCAGGGACTTTCTTTTTGCTGATGACCACACAACGGCATACCAAGAAGCTAAATTACTTCCATATAACTGCTTCAGAAGATTGCTTTTAAAACATGAAATGGAAGCACCAAATTTCAGACATAGATGGGCTTGACCAAGCAGGCCTGCCTGGTATTCACACTATCCTGATGCTGTTTCAGCTTTGATGGGCACCTCATGTGGCTCGCATGCCAGACACCGGCTACCTAAGAGTGAGCTGCAACAAGGAGTGTGTTCCCAAGGAGGTCAGAAGAAACGCTTCAAACACACACTTAAAAACATCCATGAAAGCGTTTAGCATCAATCCTGACATATAAAGACAAACTGCAATGGATTGAGGCAGATGGTGCTACTTTATCCACAAAGGTGTCAATTCACATGAAGAAAGGAGGACAGTTGCAGCGCAGCAAGATAGACAGGCAAGGAAAGCGCGCGCCAGCAATCAAGAGGACGTCGCACACATTCCCTGTCCAAGCTGTCACCGAACAATCCGTGCACGTCTCAGCTTGATCCCAAATCATCTCAATCCCCCCTCCCCTCCCCCCCCCTCCCCCCCGCTCCTCACCCCACATGACTGAAATCCTTGTCGACTCGACGGAAGAACAACATATTTCTTGTTGGTATTTTGTTTACCCTTTTCCCTAAAAAATAAACACTGCATGATGAGTTTGTATATTCACTTATATCTTACAATGGCTGTGTGGATCACCACTTCCAGTTGGAATGGAACTGATTATGTCAAAATCAACTATCATAAGCTAGTCGAAAGTCTCTTTCTTTCTTTTTGTACCATCATTTTTCTTCCTCCGCCCTATCCGTGCCCTTTTAAAGATTCTCTTTCATCATACCACAATATAGCATTAAGCAGGTCTTTGCGCATTTCTTTACCTATTTCCCGAGTCATGCGTCTTCACCTCATCTAGTTCAGGATAGTTCTAAATCTCATGAAATAAACTCCCGGTAAGTCGTCCAGTTACTTGCCATATAAGGGTATCGGGGTTGAACGCCAAAAGAGATGTGCATGGATATGGAGAACGAGTGGAGATCGATGAAGATGAGACGGTGCATCCTAATGGAAGGATTGCTTGGTATTTTGGTCACGTTTCGTCAAAGTGCATATTTTCTGTTCGTCTTCATTTTTGTTCCCATTTTAAACTAATCTTTTGAAACAGGTAATTGACATTAATTTCGCCACCCTGTTTTCTTTCAAACTTTTTTTTGCTTTTTTTGTTTTGCTTTCTTTTATTCTTTACTCTTTCACAACCCAACCTTTTCTCTAGTTTTCTGGTAGTTGCGTGTCTTACTCTCTTTTCCTGTTCAGAATGCTGCTTGACAGTTAGTGCTCGACAAAAAAAAATCCCCTCAATCTTAATCGCTGATAACTGGATAATGTTCTTGTATCTGTGGCAAAACATGTAAAATCTTTTGATCATTTACACCACAATGGCTGAAATGGCAAGCTCATTCCTATCAAACGATACCTTTTGTTGTTACCGTAAATGCTTACAGCTAGTGGAATCAAAATGACACACAGACATTACGTAACTCATAGAGGAATGGGTAGAGAGGATCATGTGAAATTCTGTGCACGTCTCGGAAGATGTATGGGCTTCACTACAAATAGAAAAAGTGTGTCACTCTAATTGAAAGAGAGAGAGAGAGAGGAGAGAGAGAGACAGACAGAAGACAGACAGACAGACAGACAGACAGAGCAGACAGACAGAGAAGAGAGAGAGAGAGAGAGAGAGAGAGAGAGTCCGTTCTTCGCCCCCCCCCCCCCCCCTTCCCACACACAAACACAAGCACACGCAAACACACTCATTTATCACCGTTATCTTGATGAGTCACTTAATCTTCTGGCATTTGCGGGATAATCTTTCGAGCAACTGGAGGCATTGCCGAGTTAAGTTTTAATAAAATTAAGCAGAGCGAATATTTCCTTTGAAGCAGGTTGACATTATTTCTCTTATAAATTTGATAAGAAAAATCGAACTTGCGACGTGAAAAAGAGAACAAAAATAAATAAGATAATCCTCATTGCTATTCTCTGAGATATCCTTTAAAGTCAGAGACAGCCGATAAAAAGAAACAGCAGGGATGTTACTTCTATACTCTCTCTCTTTCTCTCTCTCCCTCCTCTGTCTCTCTCCTCCCCCCCCCCCCCCCCCCCCCCGCTCTCTTTCTCTTTCTCGTGCGCGCTGCCTCCCGCACGTACATGTGCACATGCGTGTGTGTGCATGTGTGTGTGTGTGTGAGTGTGTGTGTGTGTGTGTTTGTGTGTGTGTGTGTCTGAATGTGTGCGTGCAAGAGTACGGGCGCGCGTGTGTGTGTATGAGTTTGAGTGTGTGTGTGTGTGTGTGTGTGTGTGTGTGTGTGTGTGTGTGTGTGTGTGTGTGTGTGTGTGTGTGTGTGTGTGTGCGTGTGTGTGAGAGAGAGAGAGAGAGAGAGTGTGTGTGTGTATGTGTAGGCGTATGTGTGTGTATGCGTGTGTGTGTTCTATGTGTGAACATGCAAACCTGTGTGTATGTGTGTGAGCGCATACATGGTCTGAAGAGGTGCTCTCTCTCTCTCTCTCTCTCTCTCTCTCTCTCTCTCTCTCTCTCTCTCTCTCTGCGTGTATATGTGTGAGCGTGTGTATAAACGTGCATGTAGCGCGCGCGCGCGCGCGTAGTGTGTTGTGTGTGTGTGTGTGTGTGTGTGTGTGTGTGTGTGTGTGTGTGTGTGTGTGTGCTACTTAGAGGTTCTGTCTTCTGCTTTCGGGTTTTGATTTGTTTGTTTCCCTTTTATTTTTGTCTGTCCGTTGATTCGTCCGTCTGTCTGTCTCTGTCTGTCTGTCTTTCTCTATATCTCGCCCCCCCCCCCCCCTCTCCGTGGGTCTCAATTTTTCAAATATGTCCTCCCAAACGATCTCTCCTATTTCATGTCTCTTCTCACATTGTTTTCTGTGTCTGCCCCCTCCTCTCTCCACCTCCCAACAACCCCCTCTCCCCCACCCCTCCACCCCCAACCTGCTTCTCTCCGCTCCCTGCGCCTACCTTTCTATGCCAACCACCTACCTCTCTTCTCAGCCCCTTTTTTTACACAATCCCCATCCCTCTCTGGCCCAGTCTCCTACGTACACTCGCTCTGGAGGGGTCGTCCATTCCAAGGAGTGACTGGAGGTCTTCAGGGTAATAAGCATGACGTCTTTGGTGGCACACGCCCATCGAACCAACGTGGCATATGGCTGCAAGACCAGAGTAGCACATCAGTGTTCCCCCTTCTTGACAGCGTGACGGCATTGCCTGACCGTGATCAGCTGAGACATTGAACGGACATCTCTCGACAGGAAGAAAAAATCACAGTGTTATTGATTAGAAGCTCGGTTGACAGCAACGAAACATGTTTTGGATGCCTTCTTGTTCTTTATGTCTCTCTCTATATTTGGGTCTCTCCAGGTTCACGTCTGGCTGTGTGTTTGTCCGTCCGTCCGTCCGTCTGTCTGTCTGTCTGTCTGCCTCTCTCCCTCTCTCTCTCGCTTTCTTTCCCTCCGTGTGCCACCTTCCCTCCCTCTTTTTTCTCTTTCTTGGATCGATTTTGACCTCCTAACAGCCGTGGTACGACCCCCCTGAGGTCGGCAGGGCTATAAACAACATGAACTGAATTGAACTCTTTCTCTCTCTGGTTACATACGCACACACGCGTGATTGTGCGTGCGTGAGTGCGCGCGCATATATGTGTGTGTCTTTGTTTCCTGTGTGCTCCCGCACGCTAATGCACGCTAATAAATTCCAAGGATAAGTAACCGAGCACCATTCCGGCAACTTACAGAGCAGCTTGGTGTTGCAATGACTGCAAGAAATATTCAAATATAAACAAAGCTTGCTCTTATGTCTTAGATTGAAGAAATAGGGGGAGATAAGCATTCATATCTGCAGTGGTAGATAATTCTGCCTAACTAACAGT
>CM065714.1:128152851-128157851 GCA_033310375.1 Conus canariensis | reverse complement strand
ATATGAGCGAGAGATGTATATGTATGCATATATATATATATATATGTATATATATGGAGAGAGAGAGAGAGAGAGAGAGAGAGAGAGAGAGAGAGAGAGAGAGAGAGAGAGAGAATCCATAAGGTCAGCTATCATAACTTTTGTTCGTTTTGCTTGTATGCATATTTCTTGATGGTACTTTATTTGTCTTGCTTTCTTTTTCTTTTTCTTTTTTTTTCTTTGCAAAATTACCCAGCATAATGTATTTGCATACTCATTTGGTTTTAACATACCTGCGTTGATCACCACACACGAGTCTATTGGTACTGATTATGTCTAAATCAGACGTGACAAGCTAATCAGATGTTTCATTTCTTTCTTTTTGTTCAACTTTCTTTCATCTCCCCCCCCCCCCCCCCCCCCCCATTTTTTTTTTTCAAATGACGTATGGATGTCCATACTATTTTGTTCATGACAGTGCTAAATATCCTTAAACAAAGCACCGGCAAGTCTCGAGTTATTTGCAACATGAAGCTAGCGGGTGAGAGGACGAGAAAAGGAGGGAGGGAGGAGGGAGGGAGGGAGGGAAGGGGGTGGAAGAGGTGCGGGAGAAAGTATCTTTACGGAAGGACTTGTTGGTCTTTTTGTCATGTTTCTTCAAAATACGAGTCTTTCTCTCTTTCCATTCTCTGTTTTCTCCATAAGGTTTTCTAAGCTCAACCGCTCTTTCTTTTCCCGGCAATTCTATGTTCCTGTCGCTTTCTCTGTTCTTCAAAACTCTTCTTTGCAGCTAATAACACCTGAATACATTTCAATCTATGTAAAACATGAAATCTTTTGATCATTTTTACACCACATAGCCTGAAAGGTCAACCTCATTCCTATAAAACGTCGTATTTTATTGTTGCTGTAAACACCTCCAGCTTGCGGAGACAAAAAGACAAAGAATCATCCCGTAATTCCTAAAGGAAGGGGTACAGGGATAATAATAATCCTAATCGCTAATCTCTGAGAGATTCTAAACAGTTCCTGACGAGTCAGAGATTGCCAATGCTTGTCACAAAACGCAACAGCGGGGTTATGCTCTTACAGATTCTCTCCCTCTTTTTTCTCTTCTCTCTATCTCTCTCTATCCGTCTGTCTGTCAGTCTCTCTCTCTCTCTCTCTCTCTCTCTCTCTCTCTCTGTGTGTGTGTGTGTGTGTGTGTGTGTGTGTGTGTGTGTGTGTGTGTGTGTGTGTGTGGTGTGGCCGGTGGGGTGTGTGTGTGTGTGTGTGTGTGTGTGTGTGTGTGTGTGCGTGCGTGTGTGTGTGTGATCCCGCCTATTTCCTCCTACCCTCATTCCACTCTCACCTCCCTCTCTTCCCCCTTCTTCCTTTGGGTCTCCACCACACACATTTTCCTTCAAAACCCACCACTCCCATTTTATGTCTTTGCCACCCCAAACTATCCTGCCCCCGCCCCTCACCCCCGCACCCTCCCCTCCTCACCGTCTGCTCCACCACCCACTCTGTACCACTCCCTTCCCCTCCTCAGCCCCGTTTCCGCACACCCTTCATTGCTGTCAGCCTTGATCTCCAGCGTAGCATCGTTCTGGAGGAAAGCTTCCATTCCAAGGAGTGACTGGAGGTCTTCAGGGAACAGTTATATCTTTGGCATACGTCCACCCAAACAATGGGGCATATGACTGCAAAGCCAGAGTCACACCACATCAGTGGCCCCCTTCTTAATAGGGTGACCTCATTCTCTGACTGTAATCAGCCATGGCATATTGCGGACATCCGTCGACATCGATGAAGATTAAGAACTACATGTTTCTTGGTCATCAACTCACGCCTTCCTACTCATTATGCATCTTTAAAGCTTCTGGGTCTCTTCCTGTCTCTGACGGTCAATCTGTCTGTCTGTGTGTCTGTCTGTCTGTCTGTCTGTCTCTGTCTTCTGTCTGTCTCTCTCTCTCTCTCTCTCTCTTCTCTATCTGTGCACGAGTCAATATGTCTCTATGTATATGTGCATGCTGACATGTATGCGTTCATGTGTTGTGTGTGTGTGTGTGTGTGTGTGTGTGTGTGTGTGTGTGTGTGTGTGTGTGTTGTGTGCTTGTGATCATGCGCGCGCACGCGCGCGCGCGCGTGTACGTATGTGTGTGTGTGTGCGTGTGTGTGTGCATGTGCGCGCGCGCGTGTGTGTGTGTGTGTGTGTGTGTGTGTGTGTGTGTGTGAGTGTGTGTGCGCGCGCGCGCGCGCAAATGTACCAGTTAGTCTCTCCGTTTCTATGCATTTCTTTTTACTTTCTTTTATGTAGAGAGAATGTATTCCTTCTTGTGCATTAAAGAATAGACGAAAGTGTTCGATTCCAATGCCGCTTCAACACATATGTACCTGAAATATGCCTTGAAACGTCAAGTAGACAGAATTTGCTCTCTCTCTCTCTCTCTCTCTCTCTCTCTCTCTCTCTCTCTCTCTCTCTATCTATCTATCTATCTATCTATCTATCTATCTCCCTCTCTCTCTCAGATTGTGTTGCATTCCTTCCTTAAACGTCTATCCTCAATGGCATTTTTCTATCTCAGAAGGGAATTAGTCTTTAGGTCTGCACCAGAATGTCCTCGATCATTCACACTGTAGTTACGAGTGATTGAACATGTTGCAATTCATCATAAAATCCATTTTCTGCGTACAAAAGAGGCAACAAAGATACTTCGACAATGTAGGCACCCATCAGAACATTTGCAGTATTCAAAGTTATGCAAAAATCCCGAGAGCGCGGAATGACATACTAACGTCAATTCCAAACTCATTTGAAATAGATATTCCCATTGTAACGCATACTCCAGATATAGTCTTCACAAAGAGTTAAATAAACCATGCCACCAGAGGTTCCACACTAATGGTAAGCTCTTTTAACCAACCCCGTTACACCGAGCTATTTAGAAATCTGCGACAGTTAGAAAAGACATGATAGATTCATTTGGACAAAACGGGTCTTAGGACAAATCGGGTTGTAACAGAGAGGCTTCCCTCCCATTCAAGAGACGCTTCCCTCCCACAGAGACGCTTCCCTCCCTCTCATTCACTGAACAGTAGGACTCCAGCTTTTAGCACTATCTTGCCGTCCTTAGCTTTGCCTTCTGTATGTCTCAACAGCAGTAACCATTTCAATTTCGATTTGACGCAGCTTACGTTCTGTAAAATCAACACTGGCTATACTTTCAAGAATGTAATTATATTTGAAGCCTGCTTGTGGTCTGGAGTATCCAATGCAGTGAACATGTTTTCCAATTAAACATATCAAACAAAGAATGGCGATACTTGATATTTGTAAAACCACGTTCTGGAATAGTATTCACGGCTCTACACAAACTAACGATATCATTCACTACACTAGCATTCAACTATTTATTCGAGCTTCCTAACCCTGCACACTCATAATCAAGATATAGCAATGCAAACATTTTGTATACTATTTCTCATGAAAGTGAAGTGTTTTTCAGCCTTATGAAATGTAGCAAGGACTTTGAGTGTCTGACAGAGAACAACTTCGTGTGTGTGTGTGTGTGTGTGTGTGTGTGTGTGTGTGTGTGGTGTGTGTGTGTGTGTGTGTGTGTGTGTGTGTGCACGCGCTCGCGCGTGCGTGTGCAACATATAAAACTGTATCAGTTTTCTTGCCAACATTGGGAAGCAATTTCTTTTGGTAGGTTATCATCTTCCGAGCGTTCTATGAAAAGATGACATTCTTAATCTGTTGTATTTATGTCACAATCTGTTAAGAATCTATTCCGAATGACTTTACCCTCTGTAGAAAGCCTACACCCTGTCCAGAATCTCCCCTCTCTCTGAGGGCTATCGGCTTCTCCTGCTTCAGTTTTCTAGTATGTAAAACAAACAAACAAACAACACAAAACCCCTACATTTACAATCCGTCAAAAACTGCACAGTAAGCGTAGCACAGCAATGATATTACTATGTCCTTTTTCGATAATGAATCAATCAATAAATCAGTAGGTGCATGTTCCGAGCCGTTGCTCTGCCAAGTGCATCCCTGTGACTTTGGTCATGTCATGTCCTGTGACATCAGACGTGATTTCTCTACTTTGATACGCGCAGTTTGTTGCGGAAAGAGCGTTTGGCTTATCATACTGTATGATCAAATAGCCTATACCATGACTGCTGTACTGACTTACTTATAAAATTGATACTCGTTTTAATTCGTTTTTACTCAAACAAATGAATTTCTTTGGAGTTTTCATCTCTCCGAGGCAGGAACCTCTCCAGTTTCCGTTCGTTTTATGTTAGATATTAAACAAGAAGCTGACGGCTCTAAGGGGTCATGTTATGACAAACATTATGTTCGGAACGACGAGATAACAGAAATAAACGTTGTGTGGCGTGTACAGGTGAGTGTGTTAGTGTTGCACTCTGTTATGAGTGCATTACTTTCCATTGCGTTTGCAGACGAGATCCAATGATTTTTGTACCCTCTCTGTTTAGCTGATGGCAGCTCTCTCTCTCTCTCTCTCTCTCTCTCTCTCTCTCTCTCTCTCTCTCTTCTCTCTCTCTCTCGCCTGATCACCCAGTTTCTGCCCTTCCTTTCAAACACACACACACACACACACGCGCGCGCGCGCGCGCGCGCACGCACGCACGCACGTACACATGCACTCACGCACGCACGCACCACGCACGTACGCATGCACGCACGCACGCACGCACGCACGCACGCACACACACACACACACACACACACACACACAAAATACATACATACATACTACACACACACACACGCACGAGCGGACGATTGGAAGCATTTCTTGCTTTATATCCATTTCAGCTGAAAGTATCTTTACTTGTCTTATTAGACAGTCTGGAAGAAAAAGTAACGAGAATAACAAAGAGCTTTGTTTTTCAGTTGCACTTTTGTCTAGGTCTGAGCTGTCGGATTTTGGACACACACACGCAACTACGCACGCATGCACGCTCAGACAGACATACATACGCACACACACATACACACACATTCA
>CM065714.1:128132851-128147851 GCA_033310375.1 Conus canariensis | reverse complement strand
TCCCCACCACCCACCCCACCCCACCCCCTCCCAGAGTTCTGAGTTCTATCCGTCTCAGGTGGGCACCCTCTCCGTCTCTGTTCCTCTCTGTCCGTCCGTCCGTCCGCCCGTCCGTCCGCCTCTCTCTCTCTCTCTCTGCCTCTCCCCGTCCCTTCCTCCCTCCGTCCGTCCGTCCGCCTGTCTGTCTGTCTGCCTCAGTCTCTGTCTATCTGTCTGTCTCTATGTCTCTCTCTCCTTTTCTGTCTCTCGGTGCCTGCCTGTCTGTGCGTCTGTGTGTATATGTGTTTGTGTGTCTGTCTGTCTTCGTCCTTCTCTCTGTCGTCTGTCTTCTCTCTCTCTCTCTCTCTCTCTCTCTCTCTCTCTCTCTCTCTCTCTCCTCGTTCACCCCCTTGATCCCTCTTTCAGGCGTCAAACCCATTTATTGCTTGTAAATCTTTCTACTTAAGATCAAAGTGATCTGATTTGGCTTACACTCTTTTTCTCTCTTTTATCTTCCCAACCCTCTCATCAAGCAACATAAAGAGCCCCACCCCACTCCGCCCCTTCCCTTTTCCTGCATCCCTTCTACCCAGCCTACACGTTAATTCTTCTTCCGTTACCCCGCCACCTCCCCCCCCCCCATTCTCTCTCTCTCTCTCTCTCTCTCTCTCTCTCTGTCTCTCTCTCCCTCCCCCTCTCTCTCCCTCCCCCTTCCTCTCTCTCTTTCTGGATCTTGCACATAATCACACACATTCTGTCTCTCCGGCCAGTTCTCCCTGAAACGGATGGCGGTGGGACAAGAAAGGTATCAAAAGGGAGCTCGCGTCAAATGGTTGAATCACACTATGGTGTGTGTGTGTGTGTGTGTTGTGGTGGTGTGTGTGTGTGGTGGGTGTGTGGGTGTGTGTGTGTGTGTGTGTGTGGATGTGTGTGTGTGTGTGCTGCGTGCGTGGTGCGTGCGTGCGTGCTGCGCGCGTGCGCGCGTCGGCGCGTGTGTGTGTGTGTGTGTGTGTGTGTGTGTGTGTGTGTGTGCATGGTGGTGATGTGCGCCGTGTGTGCGTTGTGCGTGTTGCGTGCGTGCGTGCGTGCGTGTGTGTGTGCGTGTGCGTGTGTGTGTGTGTGTGTGTATTCTCAATCACGGTCAACGCCAGGACAACTTTTCATTTCAGTGATGATCAGAACGTTTCACCCTCTACTCCATCGCTAATTCTAACATTCTGCTTTCCTTCATTCCAATTCGTGAACAATATGATTTTCTCTTTGAAACCAGCTAAACCGACGTTATATTTGTGCTTCCGTTTAAGAGGACCTTGTTCCCGGTAACACGTTAACAGCCGAGAATGAATGAAAGCGTGAATATGTAGGCAAATCGTTGAATAAAGAATGAAGCATAACCAACGGTGTAAATGAACGACTGGAAGGATGATTAACCAAACGAATGAATGAATCAATCCATTGTTACTTCTAAATAAACACACACTCTACCCATTCGAGAAAGATCCTTTAAACGGCAGATTCAACAACACAAACTAACCAGCTTTTAAATGTGTCCCTATTTCAAGCGAAAAAGCAAACATAAATACAACGTCTATATCAGGAAATGATATCTGCTACAAAGACTGTATACAAAAGTTTTTTGGCATTGTATTACACAAGGGAGCACACATTCAGTGAAAACTAGTTTATCTTTGATTCTCTTTCCACTTAGGGTTTTCTCTCTTAACAAATGGCTTGAACTTATATATCTTTTGAACCGTGGCAATGAAAGCGGATGCACTTGTTTCCTGTTTGACGCGTATAGCTTTATTAAGCATTTGTTTGACGTAGAAGCTCTGATTTTCCGATGTTGGGCATTTAGGGACAAACAACAATGTTCACGTGTGCTGTTCCAGCTCTTATTCTGGAAGTCATTCCTGAAGAGATACTTCTGAACCTAACGACATATCAAACGACACCCGGACATTTGAGGGTCACACCATTCCACATGTACAGATAGAGAGGCAGCCGGGCGAACGGATAAACAAAAACACGGAAACAAGTCAAAATTTAAAGTGGCTGATTATTTGGGAAATGTTGTAATACATAGAGGTATCTTTACTCCATTCCTACCTCTGCTTTCTTCCGCCCGCCACACATGCACACACCCGCACCATGCATGCACACATGCACGCACGCATGCACGCGCTCACACTTCTCAGTCGACGCTTTGAGTCAAAGTTATGAGTGAAAACCAAATCATTTCTTCCCGTTAAGGGAAGTAACTATACACGAACAAAAAGAGTCACTTCGTTTTTATTCTTTTTTCTTTAACAAGATGTCAAAAACGAGACTTCTGAAGGCTTACATGATCAGAAAGTCGAAACATACATATCACTTCTCAGACAGCTATCCTTTCGTCAGCAAACGTTGTCATAAACTTGCTGAACAAATCCTGGATCAGGCCAATATTCTGGATCCGCAGCGATATTTCATAAATCCGTCCTTGAGCCAGCTTGAAAAAAGGGTTAATTCTGCTGACAAAAACAAACCAACCAACACACAAAGAAACTCCAACACATGGTCAAACATGATGGCGGAGACAGCAGGTTCAGACAAACTGTTACACAACAGTGAAATACCTAGAGTGCCCACAGGTTCAGACAAACTGTTACACAACAGTGAAATACCTAGAGTGCCCACAGGTTCAGACAAACTGTTACACAACAGTGAAATACCTAGAGTGCCCACAGGTTCAGACAAACTGTTACACAACAGTGAAATACTAGAGTGCCCACAGTTCAGAAACTGTTACACAACAGTGAAATACCTAGAGTGCCCACAGGTTCAGACAAACGTTACACAACAGTGAAATACCTAGAGTGCCACAGGTTCAGACAAACTGTTACACAACAGTGAAATACTAGAGTGCCCACAGGTTCAGACAAACTGTTACACAACAGTGAAATACCTAGAGTGCCCACGGGAAGGACCTATGCGCCTGAGAGAGGTGGAGATGGCCGTTTGGGTCAGAATCCACTGATACTCTCGTCCCGTCAGCCCCAGCGCAGCTGCAGTCTCCATCACCGTGAAACATTCACCACCGCTGAAAAGGAACATGGATATCTTTACACAAGTCACATTAAACTCGAAAGAGATAAGTAACATGAACTGAAAGCTTAAAAAAGGGACTTGTCTCCTAGTTTGTTCTGTGCAGTAGCTAGTACTAGCTTTTAGTACTATCATGTAATACTAACTCTGCAGTATAGTAACGACAAGTATGAAAAATGGCTCCCTACGCCAATACGTTTACCGTTATGAAATAAAGAATCATTGTCATTGTCATTGTGTCCCCTGTGTCGGTGCTTCTGCTGGATGATTTTGTGTTGTGAGCTGCAGTCGTTTGGAGTTATGTGCGTGTAATGATGTCATCATGAGAGAATGAGTTACCCTACTTGTTTGTTACTTACTGTTTATTATTCTCTGTCTTTTATAAGGTTTACCTGCACAAAATAGAATGGGCGTAACGATGTCCACCGAGAGTGAACGGTTTAGAGATCTGTAAGTCATCGTCTAAGCGCGGTTGTTCTCGTCATCGAGGTCAACATAAGTATAATAATTATTAGTAAGTAATCAGTATAGTATCAGTATAATAGTAGTATAATAGTAGTATAATAGTAGTATAATAGTAGTATAATAATCATCATCTTTGTCGCCGCCTTTGCTGTCACCTTCACTGTCGTCGTCATTCTAATCAGATGCTTGCCCTCGCGATCTACTAACTCTGATAGTTCTGAAAAACATGTCTGCTATTATCATCATCATCAGCTTCCTCCTCCTCCTCTCTCTCTCTCTCTCTCTCTCTCTCTCTCTCTCTCTCTCTCTGTGGTGTGTGTGTGTGTGTGTGTGTGTGCGTGCGTGCGTGCGTGCGTGCGTGCGTGCGTGCGTGTGTGTGTGTGTGTGTGTGTGTGTGTGTGTGTGTGTGTGTGTGTGTGTGTGTGTTTGTGTGCGTGTGTTTGCGCGCACGCACACATGCGCGCTTGCTTCCATGTGTCTCTCCAATGCTTTCAGCCACTGACATAATCTTTTTTTTTTTCAACCAGTGCTAAGAAAAACGTGCACAAGATCAAAATGCTTCCTGGAATGACGTACAGAGTTTTCAATAAAGAAAAGTGCGTCGAGCATAATCTGAAGTTTTCTGTCAAGGCTGAAAAGTATCATCTTTCTTTAATAAACATTTTTCGATTCCGTCTACAATTTAGTTTTTCGAGTTTCATTCCGCGTGTTTTCCATATTTGTTTGTTGTCTTTTTGTCAATTGCTTACTCATTAGACGGAGTAAAGTAATAACTCTTTCCCTTCTAAGTCAACCCGACCAGACATTCCCTCCGTTTTTGTCTGTCCCTCAATTTGTTGTCTCTGTGTATTCTTGTCATTTTTGCAAACTAAAAAGTGACATTGTCATGTGTATGTCTTCATCATTATCAGATTGTTTAATGTGCCCACCCACTTGTCTGACGTCTGAACGTATTTTGTTTTGCAAAGGTTTGAAACAATGGCCACGTGTCAGCAGGACCAATGTCAAGAAGCCTTAATATCAAATTACCAGACTTCTTTCAGAGAAATATTTCGGCAAGACGCCATCAGTCTTTCAATCTTGTGGTGGCTTTCAACTTCAAACATTTTGAGGCCGAACCTTAATGATTTCATTGCTGCAGTTATGTTTCAGGCCCTTCCGTTGCAGTCTACAGGACTGAGACAAAAAACTGGGTTGCGGGAGGGTGTGTGTTTGTTTTCGCATAATCTTACTGTCTCTGGAAATCCTCTTTAAGCACACACCCTAACCTCACTCCACCCCACAGTCTCGCTAGTGCTGGGCAAACTTATTTATGTTCGTCTCCATCAGCGGAATATGTGCAACCTAATTAATCGCCATGTCTTCAACTGAGCATGTCTGATCCCTGTGCTGTTTCCTTATTTGTGTTACAAGTGACCTATTTTGAAGTAAAGTGCTATATACTGTCTTCTTTTCGGACGGTCTGTTTGTTCTGAGTTTATATGTCACTAAACAGAGTCTTGTCTGGAATCAGTTTGGATGCGAAGCCCTCGTACGTGTTTGTATGTTTCTTTCCTTTTTCTTATATAAATGCATTCTCCCCATCTGCGCATCGTGTTACTTTACCAAAGGTATCGCCGCCCACTCGCTTCAAGATGGTGAGATTAAGGTCCTGTCGCCTGACAGCCATTATGGACATGCCGTCCGCAGGTTGAGGAGCTTATGGGGAACAGCTGCCAACCTTCAGGCAGTCGGCCTGTTAACAACTTCTTCTGGGACCAAGTTTAGAGAAAGAGCGTGTCTCCCTTCTGAGTTCATGGCAGTAAATTATAACACACTTTCCGAGGCTGATGCTGAAACAACTTTTTTTTTGTTTGCATTTTGTCAAGGCCTTTACTTCATTTTTATTTTCTTTTTCTTCTTTATTTGTTTGTTCGCTTCTTTGGGGGGTGGGGGGTGGGGTGCAGTAGGGATGAGAAGGTAAGAATAGAAATGGCGGTGTTTTGGTTTGTGTTGTGGTGTGTGTGTGTGTGTGTGTGTGTGTGTGTGTGTGTAAGGGCGGGGGTCAGTGGTCAAAACCAAATACTTAAGTACACATGCTAGAATGAAGCAGTGAGATTAGAACACATGCAGTTCAGGAATGAACAGACGCATCTCTCTCTCTCTCTCTCTCTCTCTCTCTCTCTCTCTCTCTCTCTCTCTCTTGTAAAAAGTAATCATGATGTATGTAGATGATTTCATTATTAACCCCTCCCCAGTGCCCTTGGCCCATTGTCTTCCCCACTTCCCTCGCCCCGCACCCCGAATCCTTTTGAATTATGGTCTGTGGCCGATGTTCAATAAAATTCGTTCATTCGTTCGTTTTCTCTCTCTCTCTCTCTCTCTCTCTCTCTCTCTCTCTCTCTCTCTCTCTCTCTCTTTTTTATTTTGGCAAAGGAACGTATTGAACAAAACAACAGTTTCTAACTGGGCTGAATTATTTCTTCATCATAAAAAAGTAAACAGAATGCTTGGTAGCCATGAGAAAATCCCATGTTGCTTCTCTTTGATTGCCGTCCTTGTCTTAATGTATGTCTTGCCTATCACGCCGACTTTTTCTTTGTTTGTTTGTTTTTGCTTTTGATGCGCTAAGCACATCAAACGCTGAACATTACACAATACTGTATTGCATTTAACTGGAATTACTGTAGTGCATTAAATACCATTTGCACTGTGCTACTGTGTTGCACTGAATAGTGTGTTTCAGAAGGATGACAATGACAAGGAGAGAATGACTGTATAACTTTCTCGTCTCATCATCACATTTCTTGCAGAACAATGGCTTACAAGCCACTTTCTTTGGTAACGTCTTCATATTTTGTTGTTGTTGTTTGTTTCTGTCAAAGCCGATACTTCAACAACAGCTGCACCTAACCTGACAACATCACGAAAGACGGAACGGAGCTCTAATGTTGTGCGCTGACCACCAAATTCAAACGGCAGAAGGACTCCGCACTCGCATGAAAAACTCGAACGTCAGACCCCGAACCCTTTTTCTCCCTGTGACGCCTTATCCACGTGGCCCTACCACTTACCAAATTAACGGGTCTGCAATTACCGCCCGGCTTGCTGGCGAAGGGTCAGTCCCCGGCATGTGGCCTCACACGTGTGTCCTTGGTCTTCCGAAGACCTTTCATTAGTTAGGAGTCTCCGGAGAGTTCTGGCAGTGACAGCCCCTGTCCCTGTCTGTATTATGCTCTCTTTCACAACTCGCGTCCCGACCACGAGGTCAAAGGCGACAGGAGCACTCTATGTCAATATGCTTGGGAATAATGATATTGGGGAAAGGGTGAGGAAAGAAGGGGAATTCGAAGAGGGGCGGTTTGTGTGTGTTTGTGTTGAGGCGTGGGGACGGGTGTAGACAGACAGCTGTGTGAACTAGCAAGACACTTGGGAGAGCACAGACGTTCGCCAAGGTCCAACGAATTTGGATCCACCTGTGAGGCAGTTCATGAGAGAAAATATGATTATTCCCCGCCAGGGGAAGTAACATATGTAAAGGATTGAAGTAGTCATTCACCCTTTGAGTTCTTTTCCAGTTTTTTTTGTTTTTTGGTTGTTTTTTTTTAGTAATTAGGACAAGCATATTCGAAGTGTCAACGTGTAAGTCACATTAAAAGTTAATGTTCATGACAATATATATATCGGAGACTGCAATCAGTTTGTAGTCGTCACTTCGCAGTGTTCCTGTTAACCGAAAAAATCTGTAATGACTTTATTAATACAGGACACTGGATCCATTGTCTGATCCGATTCCGCAACAAAGATCCACACCAACATTTCATTTATTCATTTTTGAATGGCAACCCGATTTTCCACCATTATCGCTTAGGCTGTGTGTGAGAGTGTGCGTGTACATATTAAAATATGTAATAATCCTGTTGATTGTTAAAGAATCTCCCACTTGAATCCCTCAAAAAATTCGAAAATAGTTGAGATTTACGTCCTCATAGCGAAAGCTTTTAGGGACATGTCTTTCATTTACGGTAGTCTTTGTCAGAAAAATTCAATGTGTTCAATGTGCTCTTTCTTAGGTCGTGTTCTGTAATCTGACGAGATTGGGGCCGAGAAGGTTCCATAATTTTGGTCTAATCCTGCTGAGATATATAAAACTGAACAAGCTGGGAAACGCAGTGAAAAATAACCTCCTCTGGGGACGTACATTATTGTTGTAATTTAGTAAGCCCTTGCCAACTTTTGTTAAGCGAACATTGGTTGTGGTTTATTTGACATATATTTTGCTCATGGGAATGCACTCTGTATGCGATTTCTCTCCAAGTTGCTTATAGGCGTGAGATTGCTTGCAGGAATGGGGTGTGGGAATCGAGTTGGGATTCCGGCTAAAACTGATTCTGTGACTCTCTCTTCACATCTAAACAGTTATCACACCTGACCATTTTGTTTGTTTTCGTGTGCTTGTTGAACAGTTATTCGAAAATACCTATCCGACAGTTTTATGTTGAGCTTGCGGTTCACTTTGACTAATGTTCTCGAATTCACGTATCTGGGGCGAACCCTCTTGCAAGTGTCACATCTCAGACAGTACACATCCGATCTTGAAACGGTGTTCACAGTTAGGAAGAGCTTGTGTAATGGATATAGATTCTTTCAGAAGAGCACACGTCATACATTTAACTTCTATACAGTCTGAAAAAAGAAAGTCAGCAGTGAACTGTTAATCGGTTTGTAGTAAAAAGGTACAATATGCGATCCAGGGGGCAGAAAAGCAAGTTTAGGAAGGATGGGATATGGAGGTGCATCTTTAAATGTACAAAAGCCATTTGCCTCTTCTCTCTCTCTCTCTCTCTCTCTCTCTCTCTCTCTCTGGATACTCAGACTAGATACCGTTACCTTTTTTTTTTTTTGCATTTGAAGTTCATTTATATAGCTTATTACTAATGTCATTAGATCCTCAATCGAGTCCGGCATTTTTTCATCCCGTGTACGCATCTTTGGAGTGAAATGAGCACGGAATCTGCGCTTCCCCGCTCTTTCAACTTTGGCCGGCCAACATCACTCCGTGCAACTCTCATCCATCTTGCAGTAATTTCTGACATTACTCTGAAATGGGTTTCGAGCCTCTGGGACTTGGTAGCCACGCGAAGGACGGTATGCATGGGAGCGTGTGTTTGTTTTGGTGTGTGTGTGTGTGTGTGTGTGTGTGTGTGTGTGTGTGTGTGTGTGTGTGTGTTTGTTTTGGTGTGAGTGCTCTCTCTCTCTCTCTCTCTCTCTCTCTCCTCTCTCTCTCTCTCTCTCTTACGTGTGCACGCTCGCGCACTCGACCGTAAGTATGTGTGGTTTGTCTGACTTGATTCGTTATAAAGCATTTAGATTCTTTGATATCAGGAACAAGGTGTGCACACGCACGTATGCGTAAATGTGAATGCAATTGTGTTAGTTTTGTGTGTGTGTGTATGTGTGTGTGTGTGTGTGTGTGTGTGTGTGTGTGTGTGTGGTGTGTGTGAGTGAGTGTGCGTGCGTGCGTGCGTGCGTGTGTGCGCGTGAGAGTGCGCACCATGCGCATTCACGAGCGTACATAGGCGCTTGCGTGTGCTAAGATTTGTGTGACTTAATTCGTTGCGATGCATTTAGGTTCTTTGACATTAGGAATACGCAAGGCGTACACGCGTGCGCGCACGTGTGTGTGTGTGGTGTGTGTGTGTGTTGTGTGTGTGTGTGTGTGTGTGTGTGTGTGGTTTGTGTGAGTGTGTGTGCGTGAGAGAGAGAGAGTGTGTAAGTGAGTGTGTGTGTGTGTGTGTGTGTGTGTGTGTGTGTGTGTGTGTGTGTGTGTGTGTGTGTGTGTGAAAGTATATTGCATAATTTGTATACACAACGTCTGTATTGATCGGAATGGATAATTTGTGTGCAAATCGTCTATATTGTTCTTTCGTACTGAAAAGGGCGAAATGTGAGATACTATAACGGTCTTGAAGGATGTTTTAAAGGTTACGATCAGGAACAATACAACAAAGCAATAAATGTATGTTCAGTACGCGCTACAAAAATGAACGTGAGAGAAACGTTAATCAGTTCACTGATGTCTACGTCCACAGTTTGGTTATTCAATCATAAATGTAGTCATTCCTGTGCACTAGCTGAACAAGGCGTGAAAGTGGATGTCTGTTCGGAGATCGTATTTGTAGTAAACCGGACATGAATGGTGTTGGTGATGTGTTTCATTTTCTCATGGACTGTCCTTATTTTGCTGATATATGTACAACAATGTTATGCAATAAGCAATTACCTAAGGTCTGTATTTTAATTCTTATTAATTTCTAGTGATAAATGAAGTTTTTTTTTGTTTGTTTTATTGAGATTGAATACATTTATTTAAACTTGCATGTAGTATGAAGAGACGCTTTATAGATGCAAACATCATGATAAACAGCTGTGTTGTTAATCACATTGTTTTCTGAAACGTTCATGTCCCAATAGGGGTCAGAGGAAAGCGTGGTGTTGTGTGTGTGTGTGTGTGTGTGTGTGTGTGTGTGTGTGTGTGTGTGTGTGTGTGTGTGTGATAGTGTGTGTGTGTGTGTGTGTGTGTGTGTGTGTGTGTGTGTGTGTGTGTGTGATAGTGTGTGTGTGTGTGTGTGTGTGTGTGTCTGTGCGCGCGCGCGCGTGTGTGTCTGTGTGTCTGTGTGTGTGTGTGCTCCCTCATTCCCTTATCTTACCAAGCTTTAAAAAAAAAAAACCAATAAATAAGGAAGTAGGGAGGAGAAGGAAAACAGCCAATCATACAGAACTCTCCGGAATCGGAACTTGTGAGGTAACAATGTCAAGTAACAAAACTACGGCACTGGAAACATGCCAGTATGTGTGGAGTCTCCTACTCTAAAGTTTCGTTTCTGAGGCACTGGGACTCCCAGCTGACTTGAGGCATGGAACAATGTTTGTAGGTATCGATCTTTCTTTGGTTTGTTTCCCAATACAAAAAAAAACAACGAAACTTTCAGCCAATCCTGTATATACCGGTACCCTCCATCCCTAGCCTTCAGCATCTTTGTTTGCCACTGCAGTTTAGACCTGTTTGTCTTTTTATTTCCTTTTTTTTTTTTTTTTTAGTTTTCAACCAGCGGTCAGTTGCCTATTCAGGGTATCTTTGAATGTAATCTAGACTGACACGTAATTCTGTTAATGTGTTCGGAATTGTCTTCTCTGTGTGGTTAATGTGATCCTGTTCGGCAGCAAAATATAGATAATGTATTATTAGGGATTAAACTGTCCATTACAATGCACACTCGGATATCGCGCGCGCGCCGCGCGCGCGCGTGTGTGTGTGTGTGTGTGTGTGTGTGTGTATGTGTGTGTGTGTGTGTGTGTGTGTGTGTGTGTGTGTATGTGCATGCGTTCGTGCGTGCGTCGTGCGTGTGTGCCCGTGTGCGTGTGTGTTTGTGCGTGCATATGTGTACGTGTGTGTGCGTGTATGTGTGTGTGGTGTGTGTGTGTGTGTGTGTGTGTGTTGTGTGAGAGAGAGAGAGAGAGAGAGAGAGAGAGAGAGAGAGAGAGAGAGAGAGAGAAAAGACGCTTTTGACGCTTTGATGTTTTATTGCCTTCAGCGAAGTTAGCCATAAAGGCAAGGGGGTTCCACACATAGTTTCAGCAATCGCATCATTCACAAATCATAACATATAATAATCATGGTAGAAAATAATACAGTCAAAACAAATATTACAAAGTTTTTGCGTATTAACGTTGCCGGGCATCTTATACACGTTCATAAGGAGCGACATAAAAGTAAACACACACGTAGAATATACTATCTTCCCTTCCCTATCGCACCCCGCACCCCTCCACCCCCACCCCGTCCCCCTCCTCGCCGCACCCCCCCCCCCACCCCTCCACTCTTGCCTTTTCCTATCCTGACCCACCAGTCTCCTTCCTTTGACCCTTACTCTCTTACCCTCCCCTCAGTCCTAACTGACAACACGCCACGCATACATGAGAACCAAAAAGAGCACACGCTCACTCATACGCATACGTCGCACAAACACCGCTCTCCTAGCTTGTCCCCCCCCCCCCTTCCCATCCCCCCCCCTTTCATAATATAACTGTTCTCTCACTCCTCGCGCCGCCCCCTCACCCCCCTCCATCTCCCCACGCCCCCCTCCCCCTCCCACCCGCCCTCCCCCCTCCCCCACGCCCACCAACCCTCTCAAACGCACGCACACTTGGCTAACAATATTCGGACCATCCAATGACTACAGACTTAGTTATTTAAATATTAGGTTCTAGTTTCTTATTTCTTATATTCGTAGTTTCCACTATATATTTAGCAAAGGCAACAATGGTTGAATTATCATTTGTTAAAAGATCCCTTATACCATTTATTGATGGCTGGATATGAATCATATTAAAGAAGGAGTATTTACGACGAATGTCTGAGAACAGTTGACACTGGAAAATAAAGTGTACTTCATCTTCAACATTCTGACCACACAATACACAGTTTGTGACTTATCTATCCATACACCAGTGTTTTGCAATACCGAAGCCGTGTACTCTTAATCTAAACCTTGTCAGTGCTTCTCTCATTCTTTTGTTTGTAATTAAAGTTAAATACTTCTCTGGTTCAAACACAGATTTAAATGAATAATACCATGAGTATTTATCGCTAGTTTCAATCTCTGAGTGCCATTTTTGCTTGTAGCATGATATAAGCCTGTCCTTGAATTCTGATATAAACCCCTCTTTAATTCCGACATCTTGGCATAGCCATACTATTCCAAAGCCATTTTCTATTAAAATATTCTTTACTCTCGAAGCCCAGTTACAACTATCTGTTTCTAGCTGCATTAGCATCATCTCATAAGCTTGTCTACATATTCTATTCATCGGCAGTCTAACCAATCGGATCCAGTACTAAACGCATTTTATTGCTGTTCTGACAGATAGCGGATATCTTCCTGTTTCTCCATAAAGCATTTTGTTGGAAGAGTGCAATGGAAGTTCCAAAAATCGCTTGATAAGCAAAAGTATGAACTTTTTTCTATTTTCTGTTACATCTTCCAGCCCCCAGATTTCTGCTGCATAAGTTATGATGGGTTCAATTTGCGCATCAAACAGTTTCCAGAGTAGACAGAGATCAATCGTACGTAATCTTCGAAACGATCTCAGGATTTCCATCACTCCCTTCTTACCTTTCTTATTCATTTCAAGCAAAGAAGCACTCGTACTTAATTTTGTGGAAAATACCAGACCTAGGTATTTGTACGTATTTGTTACCTTTAATGCTTCACTTCCGTATGTCCATCTTTCCCTTACTCCAAGGTAGCCTCCTTTACGAAAAACCATTACATTAGTTTTATCTAAATCAACCTCTAAATGCAATCTATCTGCTTCTTTTTTTTAGATTGTTTAGCTGATTTTGTAGGCCTATGACCGTATCTGATAGTAAGATTACGTCATCTGCAAAGAGCAGCAGAAATAGCTCGATAGATCCTGGTACCATCTGAATCCTGTGCCTACCCTCCCTAATTAATTCTAGGGCCAATTCATTGATAAAAAAGTAAACATTATCGGACTGAGTAAGCACCCTTGTTTTACGCCTCTCGGGCAGTCGAAGAAGTCTGAATACGAATGTTTGTCTCTGACACAAGCTTTTACTGAGTGGTAGACACCTTTTAGAGATTTATACAATTTTCCATCAACACCAGTTTTACGTAATACAGACCATAAAACGTTTCTGTTCACAGTGTCAAAAGCTTTTCTAAAACCAACGAAAGGTACATAGAGTTTTATATTTTTAGCTAGATATTTATGGACAATAGAGTACAGAGTACAAATGTGATCAACTGTACTGTAACCTACTCTAAACCCAGCCTGTTCTTCTGCTAGTTTTCCTTCTTGTTCTGCCCACTGAGTGAGCCTCTTATTTAGAATGCGTGTATACACTTTGCTGACGACACTCGTTAGGGCTATACCACGGTAATTATCAGGTACATTAACATCCCCTTTCTTGTGGATTGGAACTATTATAGATTTGCACCATTCTGCCGGAAAGGTACCCTGTTCAAAAATCTTATTAAAAAATTCTGCGAGAAAGGTAACAATAGCATCGTTTGCATTTTTCAGCAACTCGCCAACTATTTTATCAATGCCAGAGCTTTTGCCCGTTTTTAATTTTCTAACACTAGATTCAACTTCCTCCTTAGAAATAGGATTGTTAAAAAGGGGTTCATGCGATTCACCGGTCGGGTCATCAATTACGATTCCTCTTGTTCCAGATCAGGAGTTGCTGTGTTGAAAAGATTATAGAAATGTTCAAACCACTGGTCCTTAGAAATATCGTTATATAGCACTGTTTTTCTGTTCACTGATCTGATGGTTTTCCAAAATAACTTTGGGTCATTAGCCAACAGCTTTAGCTTCATTATTCGTTCTTTATCAAATTCTTCTCTCTTGGAAAATAAAAGGTGTTTATACTGTCTCCTTTCTTCTACGTATTTATTCCCATAGGTTTCATTAAGTTTTTTTGATCTTTGAAATAGGTTCAAATACCTTTTCACAATTCTCTTCTTTAGAGCACATTCTTTATCATACCATCCATTTTTGCTTTTTTTTTCTTGTTGCCAACAGTTTGAATCATGGCGGCTGCAGCTCCATATAACGTTTTGACAAAAATATCCAGAGAGGCATTTATATCGACAGAAAGAGCCTGAAAAGCTTTTTCAATACAACATTTACAATCATCGGAATTAAGTTCACGAACATATTCTAGTAAACAATCGTTTGACCAAACAATACATTCTTCTTCATTCTCCATTGTCATCGAATTGACCGTACGTTTAACAGCATTTCGTAGGCTAAATTCGACAGGCAAATGCCATGAATCGATCCGGTCACTGACATGCAAATGACATTCACACAAAAACAACTGTTTTGAAATGATAAAATAGTCAATAACACTATTTCCATGTGGAGAAATGTAAGTAAATTGGTCCATCACCATCACCGGAACACGTACCGTTTACAATAACACAATCTAACGTGTAACACAAATTCAATAAAGATTTACCAAAGTTATTCACACACTTATCCCTTGACTGTCTGCTAAAGTCATGCGAGTCGTCGTCATCATCATCATCATCATCAATAACAGGAGAATAACAAAATACTTCATCCCAGTTGGGCTGTTCCTGACCTGTCCTAGAGTTGAAATCTCCACATAGTAACAGGTATACATCTTCATTATTTAGTTTTCAAGAATGTTTTCTTCCAACAGAATGATTCCATCTTTTTGTATTTTGTTGCTATAAACAGGACTACTTTCTGGAGCGACGTATGTTGCAATCATCAATATGTCTTTATCAACTTGAAACACGCATTTATCTAGTTTTACTGCCACAGTATTTTCGCAATTAAAATGTAACCTCGTTACATAACTCTCAAAACATTTACGTATTAACAATAACAAACCACCAGAATTTCTACCTTGCTTAGACAGTTTCTTTG
>CM065714.1:128117851-128125351 GCA_033310375.1 Conus canariensis | reverse complement strand
TGAAGGTAATGTTAAATTTGGGAGTAGATTGGAATCGTCTCCGAGCAAAGAACAAGACACCAAAAGTCAAACAATCACAGGTGTTCTGTTTAGTTTTTCTCTTTCGGGGTGCAGGTGTGCAGAGAGCAGTGGGGTGGGGAGGAAGCGCAGGGGGTGGGTGGTGGTCGGAACGCCTATAACCCCCTGAAATCCGTTCTATAACCGATAACAGCAGTAACCCTCTTGGAAAGAATGCCACAGAAAGATAAAACGCGACGGAATAGAGAGAGAGAGAGAGAGAGAGAGAGAGAGGAGAGAGAGAGGGGAGAGAGTTTTATTGAGATTGAAAACATTTATCTAAACTTGCATGTAGTATGAAGACACGCTTTATAGATGCAAACATGATAAACTTAGCTGTTGTTAATCACATTGTTTTCTGAAACGTTCATGTCCCAATAGCGGTCAGAGGAAAGCTCGCGCGCGCGCGCGCGCGCGTGTGTGTGTGTTGTGTGTGTGTGTGTGTGTGTGTGTTGTGTGTGTGTGTGTGTGTGTGTGTGTGTATGTGTGTGTGTGTGTGTGTGTTTGCTTGTCTGTGTGTGTATTACAGTGTTCATTTGCCTGACATAATATGCATAAATGTTCTTCGCCACAAAGTCCTTAAATTCATAGACCTGTTTGCCCGGAAACTGCCTTTGGTTCTCTTCCACCAAAGTGAGTGTATTTTCTACATTGCGTGTAAATCCATTCTTTATCTCAGATCCTGAAAAGGACCGTTTGCCGAGTGCGTTTCTGATGGATACCCAGGGAGTTCTCAAATTCCCCATGTTTCTTCCTAATTGATTACTTTCAGCGTCTTGTAAATAAACAAACTGTTACTGGAGCCCGCAGCCTTCGCCAACAGAGACCTGTTTCTTAAAAGCAGTCATATTTGATTGCGTTTTCCTTCAACTTGTGAGGTTGCGCGCGCTTTTGCTTGTGTGTGTGTGTGTGTGTGTGTGTGTGTGTGTGTGTGTGTGTGTGTGTGTGTGTGTGGCGTGCGCGTGCGCGCGTGTGTGTGTGCGCGCCCGCGCGCGCGCGCGTGTGTGCGTGTGATCTTTTTTTTAACCCTAGTGGATTTTTACCCTGTTGCTGAACTCTATAAATTCTTTCTATTCCTGTCACTGAGTGTGCTCGATGTTGCTGTTAAGACATGTAGGCTGAAGGATCTGCCTGGTTTGGGCGAGTTTCCTTTCTGTTTATGTGGAAGTGTTCCTCATAAACAGGTTGAGCTCCTGATCCCTTCACTTAGTTGTCATCTTTGCTTTTCAGACATTCTATACATACAGCCAGGAAGATTCAAACGATTTGTGTGTGTGTGTGTGTGTGTGTGTGTGTGTGTGTGTGTGTGTGTGTGTGTGTGTGTGTGTGTGTGTGTGTTGAACAATTTAGTAGTGGAAGAAAGCAAGTGCAGGCTAACCATTCTTCCACCAATATATCAATGTCTGTCTGTCTTAATATTTTCCCCTACGACGAAGGTGTTCAGATCACACATTTGTCGACAAGGGTGGATAGCATATATTTTCGGCAGATCCAGGGGTGGGTTTAAAGATCGGTTCGTCATGTCACGCTCTTCAGTTGAAGACAGTGAAAATCCCGAGCGCTTCACACACTGATCAGAGGACGAACTGTTTCTGGTGCATGGGAGAAAATGAAAAGAAGCTGAAGCAGAAACTACATAGTGGCCTTGGATGGATTGTTCTCGTTCATAATCATGGATGTATATGTGGCCGCATGATTTGCCGGATTTTGTAATCTTTGTCAAAACGTCTGCTGCGGAAACTCTGTGAACCTAACCAATCCACAGGGATGCATTAATTTAAAGAATAACATTTCATGTTGTTTCCTGTTTTGCCAGTACACACGAAGTTATTTTTTTCTCTTCGCTTCTTTAAAATTGTAGGGAAAAATGATCACATTATTTTTCTTTCTTTAGTTAGATCCTGTGTATGACGGATGGCCTCAAGGGAACAGTAAACACACAGAACTAATGTTTCCAGCCAGCTTCTTCTTTGTGACTACTTCTTGGGTCTCAGCGGTGCTAGCAGATCTCTGCCATTTGTCAAATGCCGCCCTGACATGTTTGTTGTCACTGCTCTATGGCACGCTCCCTTACACCTCCCTGTGTCCTCTTTATCTGTCTGTAATCGTCTCTTCCATTCGTTGGTCTCTCTTATCCTTTTTATCTGTCTGATTGTCTGCCTGTCTGTCTTATTCTGTCTCAGTATTTCGCTCTCTCTCTCTCTCTCTCTCTCTCTCTCTCTCTCTCTCTCTCTCTCTCTCTCTCTCTCTCCGTCACCTCTCCTCTCTCTCGCTCCCTCACTCCCCCTTCTCTCCCTCTCTCTCTCTCAAGCGCTCAGATATACCAACAAACACTGACACGCACTGCTAGTAAAATAGGCGCATGTTTGCCTATCTAGCGGGTATATAGAAGGCAGCATATAACGTAAATGAAGTATAAACACGATGGCCGATGGTGCCGGTAGACCAGGCCAGACCAGTTAGACCAAAGGAAGGTAGCGGACTTGTGGCTGCAGCTGCGGAAATTGGCAAGATATCTATTTTTAGAGGTCTGTGGTCAAAGCTGAAGATGAGCTCAGGTTCCAAAACGTGTGCCAAGCCAGGCTGAAACAATGCGTTCCTTGTGGAAAACAGCATTCATGCCTCCACAGGTGTATCAGTCTTACAGAACGTCGTGGTATTCCGGAGTAACCGGTTCTCAAGACAATTGTATGTGCAGTTGTTCTGCCTTTTTTTCTTACCCCCATTCCTTAACCTTTGTCGAGTCTGGTAAGACTGAAGGAATGATTAACGTCCCTTGATTTCATTCTACTATTCAGTACATATTCATTTGTACACAGAATTTATGACTTTGCACCCGGCTCCAATTTTGCCATTGAAGTCTCCTGAGGAAGATCAAACACCTAGTCGAAATATTGGTAATGTCAGTTTGTTGTTGTTGTTGTTGTTGTTGGCTTTCGATTTTCGTGTGTGTGTGTGTGTGTTGTGGTGTGTGTGTGTGTGTGTGTGTGTGTGGGAACCATGTGGAAAAGGCAACGAAATGTACTGTAGATATGCAGATGTACCTCTCTGAAGGAAACCTGGCAGCAAAGAATTGATCATATTGAAGAATTTTAATTCTTTAGTTCTTGTGGAAAGAAAAAACAATAACAATGATAATGATAATGAGGATAATTTCTACAGCGCCCATTCTTACAACGTAGGTTATAGAGCGCTTTACAAGTTTTAACAAATCAACATCTAAAAGATATACGCAGGACACACACACACCACACACACACACCTCTCTCTCTCTCTCTCTCTCTCTCTCACACACACACACACACACACACACCACCACACACACGCACGCACACACACGCACGCACGCACACACACACACTCTCTCTCTCTCTCTCTCTCTCTCTCTCTCCACACACACACACACACACACACACACACACCACCACCACACGCACGCACACCACGCACGCACGCACACACACACACACACACACACACACACACACACACACACACACACACACACACTGCGACACAATGTGGCATACATAAACACTTACACTATATAACACGGTGAACAGCTTATTCGTACTCGAGCAAAGTGTGCAAGTGACATGTATAAGTGTAATGGAGGGGAAATGCATCATAAGAATATTACCTATTTCTCAGAAAGGATACATTGAGCAACTTTTGATTATTCCGGACAACTTTCTCGTAGAAATCAATACAGAACTTGTTAGGCTTCCGTGGTGTAGACTTTAACAAAACAGTTTCTGAAAGAAGTTAGAAGAAATATTCTGCCTAACGCGTTTGTACTGGAAGGTCAGAAGGCGATAGATATCAGACAAATGCAGTCAGCATTTCTTCTGTAATGAGTACTATGTCTCTGTGGCACTACAGAGCATGAGATGTGGACTCTCATTCCCCCAAAAGATGTCTGCACTGTTCCGTGACAAAAAATATTGTTCCCTTTCGTAAAATGTGTCTTTGCGTGCCATTGTAAATAGTGTTGTATTTAAGGAGTCATACCGCTTTTTCAGAGAACGGCGCCATAAACATCGCTAGTTATCCTAAAGCATGTTTGATCTTTGCTAATTTCAGTTCTTCTGTGGAACAATCATTATGTCATTTGTCGTGGAAGCGTTATTTCTTTTCTAATTGGATGCAAGGTGCTATACTGGCTGTTACGGATATGTTTGGTCCCAATAGAATATTTTCGTTTTTAGACACTGAAAATTGGAAACTCATCCTCGTGAATGCTTGAATATTATAATGTGGGCATCGCTAATATCCAACATCGTCTCTAGGATCAATAAAGAAGATAGTTCATTAGCGATTTTCTGGTATTCCCCTCTACTTTATGGCAAGAGAATGTTAACCCCTTAAACGTTTCGCAAATATTGTGTTTATGGCAGAACTCGAACCTAGATCACCCGTTTGCTTTTAGAAGAAACAGGACCTGGACAGATGCAATGAAAAATTCTACACACTACTCGGCCTACTGATACAATGCCGTGCAATATGACACTAACAGATGATAATAAATGTTCTCACTGTACTGGCGAAACTGACATAGAGTCTTGTTTTGATGACTCTGTCCGGTCGTTAAAATCTCCTGGGCATAGAGTGGCCAACTCACATTCAGGGAGTATCATTTTCTGTTCTTGGTGCGTTTCAGAATACAAAACAGCAATTATATTGTTGCTTTAACTCTGTCAAAACACACACACACCACACACACACACACACACACACACACACACACACACACACACACACACACATACCGAGGAGAGAGAGAGAGAGAGAGAGAGAGAGAGAGAGAGAGACAGACAGACAGACAGACAGAGACAGAGAGAGTGTGTGCGTAACAGGTCCCTTCTATGACTTGTGCTTTGTGGATGGCTGCCTACTAAGAAATGAAAAGTTGAACAGCGAAGGTATACTTTTTGCCCATAGGTTTTTCTGTCCTGCGCACAAAAATGTTGAAAGGTTGTAGGTGTTTTCCAAGGACAGAGCGTATTTCAGTTTTCAGTTTTTTCTACTTAATTAGAAGTGTGAAATTTTACTCAAAAAAGCACTTATTTCTATTTCTATTATGTGCTTATTTGTAATGATAATCATATACTGTTGAGGAGATGCATATCATTGTTTTTCTCGGTGTACATAAAAAAACGTATCTCAAGAGGGATAATTACTTCAAACGTTTGTATCTTGTGTTTCTTTTTATCCTGCACTGTCTTTGCACTGTCTTGTCCCCTTCCCTCCCTCATTAACATTACCACACACACCTTTCACAACTACCCACACATAACTACCACCACCTCTTTCATCACCCAGCGAAATCATTTATTTTATTCACCTAAACTTTTTTATTTTTTATTTTATTTTTTTTTTTTTTTAAGTTTCTTCTGTTCATGTACTTATTTACCCCTTCTATATATAATTTTTTTTTCCCAGTTTGCCCCCCCCCCCCCCCCCCCCCTTACCATTATTATCAATCCACCATTATCACAACCGTCACAAAGATATCACACCACCCCACTAAACTAGACACACAACCCTATCGTATCACACAACCCCCCCCCTCCCCCCACGAACCCCCCCCCCCCTCCTTTTCCTCTCCCATAATCCCCCTTGTCATTTCCGCCTAGCGGCTATTCTCCCCACCACATGGACTAACAACAGATGAGTCATTTTCGTTCTTTGTTTGTACTGTCTTAAATGTTAAATGTGATTTATTTTTTCGCCTGAAGAAGACCCAAGTGGTTGAAATGCATCGTGTCTTGTCATGTGCTTTGTTTGTCAATGTCATTGGCGGTAACTAACACCCTCTCTTTCTAAATTTTGCTTCGTTCTCCGCCGTCAGTCACTCCATTTTGAAACTTTGCTAAATGTGTTTGCATTTTTGGGGGGTCAGCGACAAAACAGTCAATAATACTTAAGATGACGGACACCGTCCCATTTAATGCCCAAGCTAACTCGAAAAGTATATTGCTGACTAAAATGTCTGATGCTGCTTTTCACGCTTTAGCTTTTTGTCATTCACAATCGTTTATTCCTTCATTTCTTGTTCATCTTCTAACAGTGCGTAAGGAATATTTGTGTGTGGTGACTTGCACAAAAATTGCAAGTCATGTGTTGAAGTCTCTACGCACTGTTCTCATTTGGCGCATCAGTAAACTTTCAAATTATTTGATCGTACATTGTGATTAAGAACACATACACAAACATGTACGTAAAAAGGAGATAGTGGATATGGGCCGGAGTGGTGATCATATGACAGAAACCAAGCAAGTTTGCTATTAAAAGAGTTGCTAACAGTATCCCTAGTTCGGTATTTCTGATGTCTACCATTTCATTCATCGAGGATTTTCCCTCTGTTGTCACCCGCTGTCACTTGTGGAATATAGTCCAGAACGATATGCTGCGTACACACATACACACACGCTCACGCGCGCGTGCGCATGTGCGTACGTACGTGCGTGCGTAGGCGCGAACGAAATGAAAACAAAAATACTAGTTTAACGATTTTTTAAAATTCTTCTGCAAATCTTATGAAAATGAAATACTTCTTTAACGATTATTCTACAAATTCTGCAGATTTTCGGAAATAAAAATACTAGTTTAACGATTCTTCCGCCTGGAATTTTTCGACCTGATTGATCCTCAGCTTCACACATTTGTGCCTGCGGCATAGTGGGCTTCGACCCCTGCTGTAGAAAAAGACTTTCTCATACCGGGTAAAAAAAAATCTCTTGGCATAAGATCTGTGACGATGTATGGACGAGAGAAATGTTTCCTCAGACTTTTGACGAATAAAAAGCAGTGAAATGAATTGGAAGTAGCACTGTTAAATAGTGGGCGATGCGCATGCAGGAATCGGGCATTGCCCTGTTGAGAAAATGTATCTCCCTTGTCAGTTTTCAACGGCTTTTAAAATGAGAGGGTGCACGCTATAATCTGGTTACAATCTGCTTAAAAATGCTTTCAATGATCTTACACCAGTTGCAAGTTTTCCTTGGACATTCAAAGCATTCCTGTAGCTGCCAGTCTTCGGGTTTTTGCCTGGTATCGTCATCCCTCTGGGGTATGGACTTAAGAAGTTTTGCTCATAGAACATATTTTTATCTGAACTGTACAGCATCAATCAACAGAGCTAAACCAAAATATGTCATTTTTTTATGTTCCCAAGCTTGCGTACGTTTATTTGGACACGTTGCAAGTAAATATCATTTTTGCTGCTTTCAAAACACGCCCTATGAGAGCTTCTCTCTCTCTCTCTCTCTCTCTCTCTCTCTCTCTCTCTCTCTCTCTCTCTCTCTCTGGAATGGCCTCTCGGCTATTCTGGGGATCAGTCCCATCTGCAAATAGAAATCAGTGTTATACGGTTTGTGTCCGTTTTGCAATTTGTCGTGCGAGTGAGTCATATCTTATGGTTTTTAGTCGTTGAGATCAAAT
>CM065714.1:128112851-128115351 GCA_033310375.1 Conus canariensis | reverse complement strand
TACTTGTTTTAAAATCCATTTACAATCGGAGCGACTAAACCGAAACATCCTTCCACACATTGTATTGAAAGGAAAGTGAAAGCGGATATGAATTGTGGCGCAGAAAGAAGAGATGGTTGGAGGGATTTAACCTCATACTTGCTCCTTGCCGATCGGCGTTAAGCTCTCCTTTGTTTACCACAGTAGAAATAGCCGACATTTGTTATGTTTGTGATCTTAAGAGCGTGCATAGAAATGAAATGTCAGAGAGAGAGAGAGGAGGAGAGGAGAGAGAGGAGAGGAGAGAGAGGAGAGAGAGAGAGGAGAGAAGAAAGGAAAGGACAGGGACAGACATAGCGAGAAACAGAGAGACAGACAGACAAAGACATACAGAGACAGACAGACAGAGACAAAGAGACAGAGAGAGAAAAAGAGAGAGAGGGAGAGAGACAGAGACAGAGAAAAAAACAGAGAGATAGAGAGACATACAGACAAACAGACAATACAGACAGACAGACAGACACGCAGGCAGGCAGGCAGAGACTAACAGACATAATTATATGGTCGTGGAAAGGAAGATCAAAGCTATTGAATGGTGGCATAGTAAGAAGAGATGGTCTGACGAATCATTATTCATCATAAGTATTCACTTGCCCCGGGCTGATTAGTGAAAAACTCGTTTGTCACCGCAGCAGATGTAACTGTCATTCGTGACATGTATGAACTTAAGAGAGTGCAGAGAAATGAAATATCAAAGCAAGAAAGAAAGGAATGAGAAGAAAGAAAGAGAAAGGGGGGGTGGGGGGTGGAGTGATAGAGCGAGCGAGCGAGCGAGTGAGCGAGAGAGAAAGAGAGTTAGAGAGAGATAGACAGACAAGCAGAGAGAGAGAGCGCACGACAGACAGAAGACAGACAAGCAGAGAAGAGAGAGAGAAAGAGAGAGAGAGAGAGCAAAGGCTTTATTTTACAAGCCACAGACATCCGTTACTGTTATACATAGGCCATGATGAAAGGAAATAAGGTATGCAGTACGTATAGGTGGGAGCTGGGGAAATTGAGCGACTTTGACGTTTTATCATTATAACCCTGCCGGCAGCACGAAGCCTTTTCATGTCTGACAAATTCGTACAAGGGTTAAAAAAAAAACAACTCAATTTTGAAAATCAAGGTTGTACTGCGGAGCTGCAGGCATTCCCTCGATGTTTCGATCACCAGATTAAAAAGAAACGTAAAAAAAAAGAAAAAAAAACATTGAATGCATCAAACGTACATAGAAAGCCAAGGACAAACAGACACTGTGGAATATAACAGCTGAAAATTTTCGCCATTCAACTGCAAAATTACAACAAAAAGATGGTATATAACAACAACACAAAACAGGTATGTCATGACCTGCTATCGGACCGAAAGGCTTACAAGAGCTTCCAGAACCAGGACAAGTAAATGGTCTGCAAATATAGAGAAGAAAGCCATTGATGGCAGGAAAGAAAACTAAAAAGGCAGAACAACAAAAGAGATTTGAAAATGATTACAATAACATTCATGTCTCCAAAATACAAAAAGTGTATCGCAATAATACCTCCGATTTTGTTGCTGCATACACCACCCGTCAATAGTAATAATAAATAATAATAATAATGATTAGTTATGGCGCTTAATCTTACATCATAAGCCCTAAGCGCTTACACAAAAGGTTGAAGAAAACATAAATGAAACCATTAAGAAGATGAATATTGCGATAAGTACCATGCACCTACGAAGGTGCATATTGACACACACCCATGCACGCGCACACACCACACAACACAACACACACACACACACACACACGCACACACACACACACACACACACACACACACACACACACACACACGGCAACACGTGTACACCAGTGAAAACACATTTTGCCCTTTTGATCTTAAAACAAATTACACAAATCACAAACGCACATCTTAATTGAGTACTGTCTGACAAGACATCGTTCGGAGAATCATATCAATTCACTGCTGAAAGACTGATTATTCACAATTAGTTTTATTCATGTATGTACCTCGTGGGAGAAAGGGGCGGGAGATAGAGGGAGGGGGGGGAGGGGGGGGGCTTATGTGAACGTGCTTCTCTCTAAAGGTGGTAATGAGGGACCATTAACAAGCACGATTAGCTCTTCACTCAGTGCCAAACAGCTGACCTTTGTTGCTCACCTTACAGTGCCATCACGTGAGCATGGATCATTCTCCATTAAGGAAACGAGTTGAATAAATGAAAAAAGTCACGGCCTCTCTGCGTGCCTGCGTGCGTCCGTGGTGTGTGTGTGTGTGTGTATGTTGTGTGTGTGTGTGTGTGTGTGTGTGTGTGTGTGTGTGTGTGAGTGTGTGTGTGTGTGTGTGTGTGTGTGTGTGTGTGTGGTGTGTGTGTGTGTGTGTGTGATTATAAGTGTGAACGTTGTGTGCGAGTGTATGGGGGGATGGTGTGGAATGGGTGGAGGGAGGGGGATATGAGGCATAGGCACGGGATGGTG
>CM065714.1:128105351-128110351 GCA_033310375.1 Conus canariensis | reverse complement strand
GGAAGAGAGGGCTGGAGGAAACATGACCTCATAAATATTCACGTGCTGTGGCCCGATTGGCGAAGGACTCCCATTTTTCACTGCTACAGAAATAGCCGTCATTCGTGATACTGGCAAGCTTGCAGAGAAATGGAATATCAAATCAAGAGAGAGAGAGAGAGAGAGAGGAGAAGAGAGAGAGAGAGAAGAGAGAGAGAGAGAGAGAGAGAATGAATGAATGAATGAATGAAGAATGAATGAATGAATCAGAAGGCCATCAGCCTGTTCTGATGGGGTCTCAAAAAGGTACAAATAACCATCAAAATTATCATAACTACATAGTTATGAGTACAGTGCGAACATTAGATTTAATATCTAGTTAAGGGAACAGCACGTCTCGCAAAGGATTTATACAGGTTCAGTGACAAGTTCCGAACCCTGACAATGTGAGATGAAGAAAATAAAGGCACATTCTAAACATACATAAATTAATACAGTACTTACTTGAAGTCCCTTCTTTTCTTAGATCATTGTAAGCTAGACACAAATAGACAAAAATGGATTTCATCTTCCACGGCCAGACATACATAACGGACATAAACAACTGTGACCCTGGGTTTCTTTTAAACTTCAACGAATGCAAGAATGTAGATGAAACCCGAAATCTACAAATTAGTCACGGCTTTTAAACGTATTTGTTTATTCCTTCTATTCATAGACACATGTCTCCTTGAAATGACTGTTTTCAGTTTTTTTTATAAGTGTTAATCTGTCACTTATTTGGGGTATGATTATCCCATTACTGCCACCTACAATCAGAAATTCTTTGTCTGAAGTCTTTAATACATACTGAAAACGATTTCTGAGCCCTGATTATTCCGAACAAAATATAACCCGCATTTGCCTCAAATTGCTCGAGCATTTGTAGCCCCACGTATGTTTTCCCTTTTCGTCACGAGAATACGATACTTTGTTTGCCTTATACGGTACTCTGTGAAGCCATACGGGTGCATATCTACTAAAAGTAAAAGCGGTATGCATAAGAGTTTAGGTATATGGGTTATCTGCCCATTCGCAGTACAAGAAATCATTCGGTGTTTGCACATCTACACCTAAGAACATTTGAGGCAATACGTGTGTACCTTATTTGTTTCCAAAGGTGAATTATCTATAAAAAGAAAAAAAAAACTGTTTTAGAACCGTGCTGTACTAAAGGTTGTACGTGGACATTGAACAGCTTAAAAACAATTAAAGTAATTCATTCTCATGCCTAGACAATGTTTCCAGTATGGCTATTCATGGATTTTTAGCTTTGCTAATCTAGAAACGAAGTTTGGTTTGATAGTGATAATCTTACATGTTTCTATTAATGTTACATTCTGTACTTTTTCACTTTTCCTGTTTCACCTTTATACCAAAATAAATCCTTTCTATCAAACACTTAGTTTGTTGTGTTATGCAGTCATTGTATACTCCCAAAGCTTTATTTATGTCTGCATCAATCATATTCAGCAACATAACTTAGGTGCCTTGAAACCGTTGCCTCACTGATTAAATACTTAGCAACAAATAAATTATTCGTATATTATCTCATATGCGTTTTTTTTTTTAATGTAATACCGTGTAAATGTGATCAGATTCTATCCCTCGAAAAACACATAATTCATGAAATGTGTAAGGAATCGAGACAAAAAAGGTTATCACAAAAACATAATCATTTACACTTCCGCAAATGTCAGTCATGTAAGCAAAATCACATGTTCTATCATACTCACCATCCTGCATACATAGCCCCAAACAAGCGAAAAAGCTTAAAAGCTTTGTTCCATATGAATTCAGTTATATCTTGCGAATTTCGCTTAATTCTTTCATTTTGTGACCTCGTTGTTTAAGGTATTGTTACTAACAAAACTATCATGGAAACAAATTGAAACTAATAAAAAAAAAAAATTAATTAAGATCAGGGTATGCATGTGCATTTGAAAAAAGTGAAGAGAGAGAGAGAGAGGAGAGAGAGAGAGAGAGAGAGTGTGTGTGTGTGTGTGTGTGTGTGTGTGTGTGTGTGTGTGTGTGTGTGTGTGTGTGTGTGTGTGTGTGTGAGGGGGAGAGAGGGGGGGAGGGAAGAGAGTAAACGAGAGGGAGACAGACAGACAGACAGACAGAGACAGAGACAGAGAAAGAGAAAGAGAGAATAGGCGTGGGGGTGAGAGGGAACAGGGAGGGACTGATTCATGTAATCAAGTCCTAATTGATGTTACAAGTGTACTTGTTTTCTTTCTTTCCATTTCATTTGCCTGCCGTTAGACACAGGGACAGCATCTAATTTGCCTGCCGATAGACACAGGGACAGCAAATTAGAAGGCAGCCGAGATAACACGTTCTGCACAAGCAATCAAAATGGCTTCGTGGCATTGTTTACGCTGCAAAGGGATCATCTATACCCAGTACATGGTCATTAAAAGAAGATCACTCACCACCAGCTGAAACACTTGGAAAAAAACAGGCTGTAAACTGATCAGAAAGTACAGAGAAGAAACGTGAAACAAGGAGCAAAAGGAAAGAAGGAAAGAAAGAAACAACGCAGTAATGAAGGAAAGAAAAATACCGATGTTCGAAAAAAGGTCAAAGGAGAAGAAGAGGAAAAATGAAAGACAAATGAAGGAAGAAGGAAAGGACTGAAAAAGGAAATACTTCTCTACATTTGAACAACACTCCAAATCGATGGAAGTTTGGCTGCACAAAAACCAGAATGAAATCTCTCTCTCTCTCTCTCTCTCTCTCTCTCCCCTCTCTCTCTCTCTCTCTCTCTCTCTCCGTACTAATGTTCGTGTTCTAATGTGTGTAAGAACTTGAGTGAAGTACAATCATGATTTTCAAAACTTCTAGTTTCTGTATTCTGCGTGCTCAGCCTCTTCAGATAGGATAGAAAGATAGAAAGGAACAAACAGATTAAACACACAGAATGACTGTTGTGACTGTTCATAATCCTCTATGTTTCCAATCACCTTCAACACCGTCAACATACTACAGTCATATGAAATAAACAAAACATTATTATAAGGAATTATTGTAGGTTGACGTGCGAAGAGCTACCATTTCTCACAGCAAAAGAAATATCATTTGTGATACGACTACCTGAAGAGAGAACAGAAAAATGTGATACCAGAGAGAGAGTGGGAAGGGGGGGGGAGAGAGAGAGAGAGGGGGGGAGAGAGAGGTAGAGAGAGGGAGGGGGTGGAGAGATAAAGAGAGAGTGAGATGGAGAGTGAAGGGGGGGGGGGGAGACAGAGAGACCGAGAGAGAGAGAAAGAGAGACAGACAGACAGACAGACAGAGGAAATGTAATTGTCATGGGCATTGCTGTCTTGGGATATTGGGCCAGGGAAGGATTGGGATGAAAGAATATGGGGTCTGAATTACGTAAAGGAATTCGTTATGGAATAGGAGGCTGAACAGAAAGAGAGAGAGAGAGGAGTGAGAGAGAGAGAGAGAGGAGAGAGAGACAGACAGACAGACAGACAGACAGACAGACAGACAGACAGACAGAGACAGAGACAGAGAGACAGACAGACACAGAGAGACAGAGAGAGACAGAAAGAGAGAGAGCGAGGAGAGAGAGAGAGACAGAGACAGACAGACAGACAGACAGACAGACAGGCAGGCAGACAGACAGACAGACAGACAGACAGACAGACAGAAAGACAAGCAGAGACAGAGAAAGAAATAGTGATGGGAAAAATGGACATGAAAAAAACAACAAACAAACAAACAAAGCGTTTTTAATCAGCATAGGCGACAGCTCCTTCCCAAGGGGAAGATGGGGTGTATATACAATGACGCATTGAAAATGAATTTAAATCCGATCGTACACGTGGACAGTTATACGACTACGATAGAAAACTATCCTTTGTCTATTTCAGCCTACCGATAGTTATTGGTCGTACACGATGCTATATCGCTTGAAACTGCCTCTCGGATAATTCTCGTTAGAGTTATCTTCTCCTAGCAAAAGGGTTGTGTTTGTCTCGGACAGCAGATCGGCTGGTACCCTGACACACCGTGCATGATCACAGCGTCAGTTTTAGTCATTTGCTGCGATACATTTCAATGGGTAGAATGCATAATTAACAAATCATGGAGTAAGACGAAGAAGGAGACTTTGTTTATTCATTACATCATACCAACATAAAAGCACAAAATTATTATTTACAAAAAAAGGCCCGCGCATAATTCGATCTCCCATCGCCTATCACAGACGTACTGAAGTCCGACACCTTACCCAAAACGCTAATGAGGCTCTGACAGAACAGTACTATTTGAAATATACACACAGAAAATGTCTAGGCTACCAGGGAAATTGCTCTGGTTACAATACCCAGAAAAAAAACGCAACGAACAAAATGGAAATAATTGCAACATCTTGTAGATAGAAGTTACCCAACAACCGCTCACGACACGCAAAACATGTCGGGAGTACAAGCCTGGAGAATACAAAGACCAAACCTACAGTCTCCACCCCATCCTAACGCAGCTTGCACGGAAAACCGACAACGGAAAATCCATCATCGCTGGCACGATTTAGGCTTATAGCGAACTCTCTGTTTTACAGTAAGGCGCTAGAGTGACCAACAAAATGACGGTAGGCCCTCATTTGAGATAAAAAGAAGGAGGGGAAAAAAGCATGATTTTGGCTGAAGAAAACCACGGTTGGACACTTTTCGTTGACCATTGACTCGTTGTTGTGCCAAGTCACGTGACAAAGACCGATTGGCTGTTACACTGGGTAGGACAGAAAATAAAAATAGGGCCGAGTTCTCTCGAGAAAATATTCATGCAAGAAAACTCTCCGCCACGCTGCGAGGTCATTTTGCAAACTATCGTATGCTAGGATGGACACGGATAGGATCGGATAGTCGCTTTTTGTGCGGCGTGTATGGACAGCCTAAAAGACACTTCAAAATGTTGACAATCAAGCTTTAAGGTCTTCTAACGAAAGACTGCTTTAGGCACATGCTTCGATA
>CM065714.1:128090351-128102851 GCA_033310375.1 Conus canariensis | reverse complement strand
TTTAGCTCTTTGACGATATTCACGCCAAAATACACATCGATATTTTCAACAACTTGATCCAATCATACTATTCTAAACCCATTTTGAAATTCATCTAACACCTGGCACCCATGAATTATTTAACACGAGAGCCTAGCCATCTTTGTGTCTCGTAAGCTTTAACGGGCAATCTGGTCTCATCTATACGTAAAGTTTGAAACCAGTATCTAATACTTTGAACAGACGAATATGTCTATACATGGTGGCATCCTGTCTTTTCGTGCACAAAATCATTTCGTGTTTTAAGTTGTAATCCTAAAGTTTTTTTACTACAAAGAAGTGAATCTTTTCGTTACGAGCAAGAACTTTATCGGGTCCCCATATTTCTCCCCCATACATGGCGATAGGTTATACTTCCGTATCGAAAATTGAAAATAAATCCTTCCATTGAATTAATTCAAGCGTGTTTTACGGATATAACCCAGCAGGGCATTCGTTTCACAACTTATGAGCTCCTTACAAGCAAATACAAAACCATGAGAAATATCTGTCTAGATCTTATGACAGTTAATGTTCATCGTTTCGTCTCCATCAGGACACTACCTTTACTGTCACTGATGGTCATAGCCCTTTTCTAAAACATCGACATTGCTCTCCTTCATGCTTACCTTAGACCATTCTCCAAAATTAAGTACTTTTTTTCTTAATTGAACAACTTCTGTTGAGAGTGACGCGATCAGTAACGTCAATTTGAATAGGAGAAAAGGCCGTCTATAAACATTTAGCTTAATGAATTTATTTCTAATGTTTGTGGAAGCAGGACAGCAAAAGACAAAGCAAATCATCGTCATAAATATAGGGTTTGTACCGAAATGTATATACTGCCAATTCCAGAATCCATTTCTAAGTTTTGTCTAAATGTATTATATGTCCATCCATTTCTAAAGTTATGTAAGGTTTTGAATTGTGAGAATTGCAAAAAATCGAATCTTTAATTATCTTGCGCATGGTTTGTCCACTTGTTGCCAATTCCAGTCAATCAGTTGTTGACGAAAGCAAAACATAAGAGTGCCTTCATTTTCTAACACATTGATTCAGTCAAAGCGTACTTAAACCGTATTTCAAAGAAGACATATGCGTACTTTACTAGCCCAGGTTTTTTACCGTATAGCGTTTAGATCATACAATCTACGCTTTGCGTGTTATTCTGTACTCCTCCGTATGAAATAAAGTAAACAGTAGCGGATACATTTAACCGCTGACACAATATATTTGGGGAATCTAATCGTCTGACCCTTGCGGCTCACGAACAATGCGGTCACTGGAGAAGGGGTTCTTTCTCTTTCCATGACAGCGCAACACTGTAACATTAGCAAATAAATGTAAATGCAGCTGGGATGTTTGCTCCCCTTTCACTGTACAAATCACGGCTCAGATTCGCGTGTGTGCGTGCGCGCGCGTGCTTTGCTCTGTGTGTGTGTGTGTGTGTGTGTGTGTGTGTGTGTGTGTGTGTGTGTGTGTGTGTGCGTGTCCTGTGATGCAATGTGATTGTAGGTAATATTTATTGTAGGTTGTTGTTGTTTTTCAACAGAAGCTACAGTCTGCTATTTAAGTACAATACTTGATACTTGATCTGAATCCGAATCTGCGTGGAAAACGTTTGTGTAATTCTCAAGTAAATTACTTCCTTACGACAAATATCTTACATGAGCAAACTCCAGATTAGTGTCATATACCTACATACATCTGACGGGCCATAGGAACACAGAATCAAGATCTAATTCTCTCTCTCTCTCTCTCTCTCTCTCTCTCTCTCTCTCTCTCTCTCTCTCTCTCTCTCTCTCCTCTCTCCTCTCTCTCCCACAACCCATATTTCCGGGACCTTTTATGCACATCTATGTTACAAATGACAGCTATTTATCTCGAAGCGAGATATGCGAGGTCATATTCTCCGATCCAATCACCCATATTGCCGTGTTCTTTTTATACATCTGGTTTCATCTTCCTTGTCCGGATACTAAAGCGGATATTTTTTGCCCTCCAATATTACTCCTAGTCGTGTCTGAAGCGCAAGAGGGCAAACATAGATGGAAGCAGAAAGATAACCCTCTCAATTTATCGTTCTTTCGCTTCTTACAGTCACAGCTTAAAACATGGCACGAGAGAGAGAGAGAGAGAGAGAGAGAGAGAGAGAGAGAGAGAGAGAGAGAGAGAGAGAGCTGAGACACACACACACACACACACACACACACACCACGCACGCACGCGCGCGCGCACGCACACACACTCACACACACAAACACACACACACACACACACACACACACACACACACAGAAATCGACACAATGACGGACACAGTGAATTAGAATGTTCTCAGAATGTGATCAAAAGCTGAAACAAAAACCCTAATTAATGAAAACCCGCCATGCACAACACCGTTTCTGACCCTAAAAACTCTCAGTCTGTTTGACAATGAATGATAATCATGAATGATAATCGAGATAATAAAGCTCTTGTATGTCCCTACCACCACTTCCGCTTTTTCCTCCACTCCCCCTTATCGTAAGTCAGTCATCATTTTAGTATTTGCAGCATATTGTTTAACCTAAGATCTCTGTCACTGTCAAAAAGAAACACACACACAAACATGCACGCGCGCGTGCAGACGCACGCACCCACGCACATTGTCCACAAACCCTCATTATGTAAAAAAAAAAAAAAACATCACACACACACGCACGCGCGCGCAGATACACAGACACGCACGCACGCGACACACACACACACACACACACACACACACACACACACACACACACACATATATATATATATATATATATATATGCTGAACAACTAAGTAGTGGGGGAAAACAAGCGCAGGCTAACAATTCTTCCATCATTATAATAATGACTTGGCAAAGATTTTTTTTTTAATTGAATATAATTGAAAATGGGAACTTAAAAGTTAGAAAATATACTATAAATATGAAAGCCCTTCACTAGCTGCATGAGAGAACCATCGTAATCTCTCCTGAAGGCAGATCTATTTGTATTGCCTGCTCCTAGGCCTTTCGTCCGCTGGATCGGACTCATCAGGGAGACACGGCCGATTGTGTCTGTGCTCTTGGCGTCAAATAGAGACACACCACAGTCCATACACAGTGAATACTTACTTCCAGTAAGTTGGAATATATATATATATATATATATATATATATATATATATATATATATATTCCAACTTACTGGAAATAAGTATTCACCCTGATGCTTTGAATTAACCCTCAATATGCTGCTTGTGCTTTGACATCCTAGACCAAAGAAGGCCTCCTGCCGATCCAAACCAAGAAAAAGAAAAACAGAATAGAAGACTCTTGTTTCCAGTTCTGTTTCTCCTTTACAAGTCACTTGCACCGCTGATCTGCCCCTCACTATGCCTAACAACATAGAGTCGATAGAACTTCTTTCATTACTGTCCGGGTCCCAGTAACCCATCGTCTATCCAGCGGTGCTCCAGTTTTCTCTTGTCTTTCTTTCAATACAGCAAATGCAGCACACCACACCACTGACCCCATATTGGAACTGGCAACCGTTGATCACAACCTCACAGAATCCTCACATGAAGGGATATAATTACTACATTTTTCCTTTGACAGACACCATCACGCTGCCGATCCTTAATCACTGACACCGCTCTCCACCAGCATGGCAGAGAGAGAGAGGGAATGGCAACAAAGGTCACGATGTAAGGGGAGCAGTGTGAAGAGTTCTCTCCTTCAGCCATCAGCCATCTCTGTCGTGAGCAGCAAATGGTCTGCAGCTCCACAGCTGATGGTTTTCGCCACGAGGGATCAGGTTTCATGCCCGATTACCGTTCCTTGATTGCATTTGCTTCACATGAGCTGTGCAGATGCTGAGGCAGTGTCAGTGTCAGGCTTTGAGAGTTTCGTGCAACAGACATGGACTGGATGTGTCTAAATCTGATCCAGGTGATTTGTCTCGTGTTGAAACGTTGACTATCAAACAGAATGGATGTAATACATTGTATGCAATACGCGCAAGCGCACGCACACGCCCACACACCACACACACACACATGCGCGCACGCGCGCGCGCGCGTTCTGTGCTCTAAGTCGTCAGCATTTCGTATGTTTACGCGTACTCACTCCACCTCGTGAACAATGTTGCGTGTGGGGTGCGTGCGTGCGTGCGTGCGTGCGTGCGTGCGGATATCCCGACCAGTACATCACGCGCGCGCGCGTGTGTGTGTGTGTGTGTGTGTGTGTGTGTGTGTGTGTGTGTGTGTGTGTGTGTGTGTGTGTTTAATGTATGTGCATGTGGACATAGTAAATCTGTGTGAATGTGTGTATGTGCGTTGTGGGGGGGGGGGGGGGGGGGGGGGGGGGGGGGAGGGGGGTATGTGTGAGGGCGCGCAAGTTGACGCACTAACCCTCGCTGGTGTATTTTTTTCCAGCACAAATCCATGTATATTTATGACTGTGTTGAATTAGTATTTCCTTCATCTCTCTCTCTCTCTCTCTCTCTCTCTCTCTCTCTCTCTCTCTCTCTCTCTCTCTCTCCTCTCTCTTATATTACCATGTAGCTTGATAGCCTTCGTATCTCCAGGACACTGAACAACATCGTCAATATTTAATGAAGTTGCGACGTCAAGAACTGAAATTGTTGAAACTAAAACAGCAGTTCGAAGGTAAACCACATCAACCTGAGTTAGAAAAACGGGATAAAGAGCTCGCATTGCTACGACAGTCGCAATTACAAAACAAGAACATTATTTCCAGGTTTTGAAAATATGTTTAGCAAGATCTGAAACAGATCATTAAGCAAAGATAGCGATGCGAGCGCTTTCCCATTTTCACTGAGGAGGAAGACAACATTGACAATGTCCTTCAAACCGAGAGCATTTCTAGCAGATAATGATTAAAAAAAAGTCTTGGATACCCTGGCTAGGCCAGGTCATCTGCAGATGCTTGGCGCTGAGGTTTAGGCCAGGTGCCTTAGAATTCCAGACCTCGCGTAAGAGGAGATCAAGACGGCCCTCCTCCATCACTTCTGCATTCGGCCAGCAGACTATCACCACAAATTCAGTAATCTACGACCATTGGCGATGGAAATATCGGAAGACTGTCAACACACATGGATGTGTGGCTTGAGTCAGTCAGAGAAGGTCACAGACTTCTATCAACTGAAGGAAATTTTCTTGGTGGAAGTTCATGAAATGCTATAGAAATGATGAGGGAGTACACGTTCGCGAGCACATGGTCTTAGCCCGGAAAGATGTAGTCGATCTTCTGCATGCTTATGTTACGACCGATCCGACGACGAGAAGAAAGATCAACGTCCTAGGAATGATGACAATGTTCGTGACCCCTGCAAAACCGGTCCAGAAGAAACCCTGGCGACACTGTCAAGCTCACGACACCAACAGGCAGCAAGATTACCTGCTGTAAGTGCGGGACAGACGGACATGTCGTAAAGAAGTGTCAGGAAACATGGGTACCCCGATCCCTCATGAAACTGGACGTAACTACGTCATACACTCAGAAAGGGTCTCAAAGGGGTTGTTAGTAAAACAGAGCGCGCGCGCTTGTGTGTGCATGTGTATATATGTATTAATGTGTGTGTGTGTGTGTGTGTGTGTGTGTGTGTGTGTGTGTGTGTTGTGTGTGGTGTGTGTCTTGTGCGTGCGTGCGTGCGTGCGTGGTGTGTGTGTGTGTGTGTGTGTGTGTGTGTGTGTGTGTGTGTGTGTGTGTGGTGTGTGTGTGTGTGTGTGTGTGTGTTCCTGGTAAGACCATGATCATATTTTACAGCCTTGTTTAAACCACTCAAGGGTCGAGGAAAGGAAGGTAAAGTGCGATAAGAAATGAAGACTTTGGCATATTGTGTGAATAGCGGGAGAATAAGACCTCATACATTTTCCCATGTTGACAGCACACTGGTGAAACAGGACTCTTATCCCTTGCGGCAAAAGTTAGAACTGTCAAATGTGATATGGATGAGCTTAAGAAGATTAATATGGCTTAAACAGAAAAACTAGCGAGAGAGAGAGAGAGAGAGAGAGAGAGAGAGAGAGAGAGAGAGAGAGAGAGAGAGATTGATTGATTGATTGATTGATTGATCGATCTTTAATACACAAGATTTTTTAGGCCAAAGCCTAGTCATACAATCTGTCCTTGTCATACATACATTATTTCAGCACATATCATTCATACTGACAATTCAACATAGCAACATGATAATCTAATTCTACAATGATAAGCAAACTATTCATAAAAGCACTAATGAGATGGGGGATGGTAAAACAGAAGGAAACTTACAAACAAACAAACAAAACTACACAGAGAGAGGTCAGAGGAGGGTGGGGAAGAGAGAATGGTAGGTAGGGGGAGGAGAAAAGGGATGGTAGACAGAATGGGAGTGGGGATGAGCGATTTTAACGGAGCAGGTTTTATGTTTAGACGATTTATTCAAAGTATGGTTCACAGAAGACTTTGCGAATGGGTGCTAATCATTGTAATCGAATAATTTAATTACTGAGACATAAAATGTTTATGCAAATGTTCCTTGAAAAGTTTTAAAGTATTCATGTTTTGTAGATTCGGTGGAAGTGAGTTCCAGACATATGGTCCAGAGTAAGCTAGGCTTGTTTTGTATAGATCAATGCGTGGGTAGGGAAGAAGGAATTTCGTCGAGCCAGAAAAGCTGTTCGATCTTGTAAAAAGGGCATTGATATAACATGGCATAGTATCTGTCAAGATTGTAAACATAAATGATGCCTTGTTGAATTCCAATTGCCTATTCAGAGGAAGTATGTTCAGCGCTTTTAGTTTTTCGTCTGTTGTTAGAGATACAGCTGGATGGAGTAGCTTTGCTGCACATCTATGGAGAGAATTCAGCCTTTTTTGGTGGACGTCACTACTGCCGTCCCACACTGTTGAGGCGTAATTGATACGTGACATTATGTGTGCACTGAAGAAAATTTTAAGCACATTACTGTTGACGTAGCGCTTTAATTGAGATAGCAGGAAAAGGTGTTTTGAGACTACCTTACATACGTTATTGAGATGAGATTGCCATTTCAATTCTTTATCTATCGTTAACCCTAAAACACGATGCTCGTCTACTTGCTCGATAGAAGTGCCATTCAACTGAAGTTTTAGGCAAAGAGGAGTCAACTGGTGTTTTTGGCGGGTAGCTATAATCATAGATTTGGTTTTGGCTGGGTGTATGACCATTGAGTTTGAATGACACCAGTCTGACACGTCGTTTAGACTTTCCTGGAGAGAAATTTCTATTGTCTGTAGATCACTACCATTCGTTTGGAGTGACGAGTCATCAGCAAATAAATCTGTCGTGACCTTTTCATCTGATACGGACAATGGTAAATCATTGATGAAGATGCAGAATAGTAGGGGGCCTAGTACAGAGCCCTGTGGGACTCCATGTCTGACAAAGTCTGAAGCGGAGGTTTTGCCATTAAGCACCACATACTGAGTCCTATCGTTCAAGTATGATTGGAATAATGAGATCGTCGGGGTATGGTTCAAGTAGACAGATAGTTTCTTTAGAAGAATGGAATGATCAACAAGATCAAACGCCTTTTTGAAGTCAAGAAAGACAACCCTTGTCATTTGTGATTGGTTCATATTTGAAAGCCATGAGTCACACATTCGTGATAATGCTGTGTGGCAGGAATGATATAATCGGAATCCAGATTGGAGTGGGTGAAGTAGTTTGTTTTCCTCCATGAACTGAGATACGTGTGTGTGTATGTGTCTTTCAAGGGGTTTGGATAGAATCGAAAATAAGGATACAGGTCTGAAATTATTTGGATCCGACAAATCATTTGATTTTGGAAGGGGGATCACTTTGGCGTTTCGAACGCCTGAGGGAAAACATTAGTTTCAATGGATAAATTATATATGTATGTAAGAGACTCAACAATGTAAGGTAGAGCGAGTTTGAGAAGAAATGCGGGTATAGTTATCAGGACCCATGGCATTTTTTATTCTTTAATTGCGCTATGTGCATACCTACTTCATGTACAGCAAGAAGGGGAATTTTGACTGAGTTACTGGATTCAAGTTTTTGTTTGCAAAATGATATTAGGGAAGTCGGGCATGTATATTCATTTGGTGCTCTTATAGTCTGTGAAGCTTGAGTAAGGGTATCTGATAATGACAGAAAGTGGGTATTAAATTTGTCCGGGGTGATGTTTGTGCTTGAATTTTGTGAATCTGTACGCTTGTTGCGTACAATAGTGTTTATTGCCCTCCACATTGGTGCTGTGGATTTTGCATCCGTTATCATTTGACTGAAGTAGTCTCGTTTGGCTTTTTCAACTTCGTTTGAAACAAAGTTTCTCTGCTCTTTATATTCGTCAAACAAATTTGCTGCTTTGAGTTGGTCACGTAGTACCATTTCTTGCAGCAATTCTGGTGTTAACCACAGGTTCATCTGCGGATGCCTAACTCTTTTTTGATGTAACGGCGCGTGTTTATTTATGATGGTGACGAATGTTTGGTACCAGAAGGACAGTGCATCATTGACGTCTGAGTAATTTATAAGTTAAGTGAAATGGGGAAATGTTAAGTCATAGAGGTATGCTGCTTCATTAAACTTTTTGAAAGAGCGGTATTGGATGGTCGTGTGACCTTTGGGTGATGGTTTTGGGAAGCCTTAAGGACCACGTGCAGAAGACTGGACAGTGATCACTAATACCAGAATTACCACTGAAACATCTAGTATTGCAGATTTGTTGTTAGTGTATACATGATCAATAAGAGTCGCAGTTGTTTTAGTTATTCTCGTTGGGGTTTGTACTAACTGATGGAGTGCATGAAGTGATAGTGTACTTGTCCAAGCTGGTTGTTGTTTTAACATATCAATATTAAAGTCCCCTAACAGTAGTATATTTGAATTGTTGTGACAGATCCAATCCATCATTTGTACAAAGTTGTCATACCATTCGTATGTGGAAGATGGATGTCTATATAAATGTCCGATTATTAATGGCGGTGATTTGGAGTTTTTTTTTTATTTCAATCCAGATACATTCGACAGTATTAGTTTCAAGATCAGTTCTGCGTCGGATAATGTTGGCAACTGATTGATGAATGTATACGGCAAGGACAGTATGTTGGGGTTGATCACTGTCGCGTCGTTCTATGTTGAGAGAGAGAGAGAGAGAGAGGAGAGAGAGAGAGAGAGAGAGAGAGAGAGAGAGAGAGAGAGAGAGAGAGAGATTCAAGTATTGGATCCACCTGTCTTTCATCCTGATGAATGGACGATGAAAGTACGTCTTCGTGTACTCTTAGACATGTACAACAGAAATCTGAAAAGTAATGGTGCTCGTTTTCGCTCCACAGTGTGAAATCGTCAAGATTTTCCCGCAATGTTTATCTACTCGATGTTTCGTTCACGTTCTCTCAGATCTTGCTGCCCCCTTCGTTTTCGGCCCTACGCTAAAAAAAAAAAAAAATGGGGTAAAAGCTGTTTACCTACCTCATTCCTCGTTTCTGAATTGCCACGAACGATCAGCCGTTCTTTATAGTCAACACCAAATTCGTGTCCCTGAAAACGCAGAAGGAAAACAAAAAGGAACTATCGCCTTGAGGTCTTATCAATCACAGTGTGCGTGTGTCATCACAACGTTTACTTTGCTTTTAGTTTCTGACCGAAATATTCTTTTGTTTTTTTTCTCCGTAGGCCCAATTCAATTTGTGTGAGAAATGGGGATTACAAGGAAACTTTCTCTCTCTGCCTGTCACTGTTTTTGTCTATTTTGTCAGAGGATCTCCCCGTAATCCTCACTGATAATATCCACAGGCTGTAAGTGGCTGTAGCACTGATAATATCCACAGGCTGTAAGTGGCTGTAGCACTGATAATTTCCACAGGCTGTAAGTGGCTGTAGCTGACCATTCTTCTTTTTCTTCATCTTCCTGAACTCCGTGAAAAGTCTTGGAGGGTGGGGATGGGGGATATGTGTGGTGTGGGGGGGGGGGGGGGGGGGGCACTGAAGAACTATTCATCAGGTTTCTCTGGCTTTGTCGGCTTTATAAAAAAATCATGGGGCTCTGCAACTGTTTTCTCTTTTCATTCTGTAACTTTGTCAATGCACTGGTTTTGTTTGTTTTGGTTTGGTTTTCTTTTTTTTTTTTTCTTTTTCTGTGCTTCTCCTTCGTCTCCCTCTCTGAACGTGTTCCACGGAGGATTGTTTATCGGAGCCACTGGATTTCACAGTGAAGGACGAAATGAAGTCTTGTCTGCAGCTTGATGATTTGATGCACTTGCTCATTAACGATATAATCAGTGTTTCTAATGTTTAGTATCCTGTGATAACACAACAGGACCCATGCCAAATACACGTAAAAGAAGATGGAACATGACTGAGCAGCTGTTGCCTTACCTCACATTTCAGGGAAATGTCATTACCCGTCCATGTGTGGTTCAGTCTGGACAGTACTGACATTGCCTTTGCTGCCTTTAAGAGGATTTCTGGTTTAGAAACATCATTGATCATTGCTAATGATGGACTGTCTTACGTCTATGGACAGTTACATCAGCAATGCTGGTGATCGTGTGGTCGGATATCAACTTGGTCTTCTGGGCGCTGATTTCAGTGCCATACCTTGTTGATATTCCATCCAGTATATTATCAAGCTTGGAGAGTTTTCGTCAGCTGCATGCCAAGCCTTCGATGTCGTTTGCAAAACGATGAATCTTCTTCATTGCTGACTAGACTATGCTGACATGATCTTCAAATTTATCAGTCATGGTTCATTATAACAACATGCTGAAAAAAATTCGGAGACACTTTCTCGGGGCATTTACGGTGGAATAACATTCACGGTACAAAATGACATTAAACTCTCTCTCTCTCTCTCTCTTCTCTCTCTCTCTCTCTCTCTCTCTCTCTCTCTCTCTCTCGGTCATCTCCTGTAGACCAGTGGACAGCTTTCACTATACTATGAGAGAAGACGTGAAAATGGCTACTAGCGACATCAAAGCCGTCAACGACGGAAATCATAGTGATTGTGGATAGACGCGTTGTTATGTTGACAGTCTCATTCAAATTCATATCTTCCGTGGTCTGGTTTCCTCGTCGCCATGTTGTATTCTAGCATGTGTTACACGTGCTTATTCTTTGATAGTTATGTACAACCCCAATCCCACCAAATCCTCTCCTTCAGAATGGGCTTTGTAGGCTTATCTTAATAAATCATTCATTCATTTATTCTCTCTCTCTCTCTCTCTCTCTCTCTCTCTCTCTCTCCCTCCCTCTCTCTCTCCCTCTCTCTCCAGAGAGAAAGACAGGTATACAGACAGACTGACAGAAAGACGGACAAGCACACAAGCATAGACAAAGACCTTAAATTATTAGTTTGGATTCTTTTTTTTTGTGTATTCTGAAAATCCTCTCGGTCGGTATAAGGGGACGAATGCACAGACAAATACGGCTCTCAATGTATGTTCAGATAATCATGGGGTACGCCTCAAGACTGACATCCATTTGCTATATTCATCACTCCTCGCTTCTGAATTGATTCGAACGAAACCGACGTCCTCCACAGCCTATACCGAATTTATGTTCTTGAAAACGCCAGAATGAAAAATAGGAAGCATCCCTGGAGGCCACAATCATTCACGGTATAGACGTGTGATCATGACTTTTATTCAGCCCCCAGTTCCTGACCAGTATGTTTGTCTTCTCTCGTCCTCTCCAAAGGCCCAGTTTAACACATTTGATGGATGGGGAGTACGACGCACCGTTTCAATCCTTATCCTATTATCGCCCCCTCCTTCTGTCTGTCTGTATGTCTGTCTGTCTGCCTGTTTTCTCTCTCTCTCTCCTTCTCTCTCTCCTCTCTCTCTCTCTCCTCTCTCTCTCTCTCTCTCCTCCTCTCTCTCAATCGCGCGCGCCTATATTATATATATATATATATATATATATATATATATATGTGTGTGTGTGTGTGTGTGTGTGTGTGTGTGTGTGTGTGTGTGTGTGTGTGTGTGTGTGTGCGTGCGTGCGTGCGTGCGTGCGTGCGTGCGTGCGTGCGTGCATGCGTGCGTGCCTGCGTGTGCGTGTGTGTGTGTGTGTATGTGTATGTCTGTGTGTATGTGTGTTTCTCCTGAGAGCATCCCTGACAAACTGTGTCAATAGATGGGCATGTGCAAGCTACTGCAGGGTTAGTAGACAAAATAACATTTTGTTCTCTATCAAAATTATCATCATGCTCTCTCTCTCTCTCTCTCTCTCTCTCTCTCTCTCTCTCTCTCTCTCTCTCTCTCTCTCTCTCTCTGACGTGGACTAAAAGTGTTCGTCAGCTTCTATATTATTAAGGACCGGCCTTTACACAGATTAGTTATGATGTATTTCACGTTTTAAAAAATGTTTCAAACAGTTCTGGATTGTTGACGGAAGGACTGGCATGACCATAAGTATTCCACTGACAGGATTTGGTAGCACCACAGAGAGAAAGAGAGGCGGGA
>CM065714.1:128072851-128080351 GCA_033310375.1 Conus canariensis | reverse complement strand
TGTGTGTGTGTGTGTGTGTGTGTGTGTGTTTCTGCCCTGGTAAAGTGGTCATTTTAGTATAGCACAATCCCTCCTCTCTCAGGTCCATATGCAATCCTTAATCCGACCACCGTTCCTCTGCACCCTCTCTTTGTTTATTTTTGCTTAGCTACCAGAGTGGTTGTTCTAACAAAAATTGCCAAGAACAATCATCTTGCTGCCATGTATTCTTTCAATGCTCTGAGCTCAGGAACCTCGCAAAACCTCGATCATCATTTCATCAAAAAGCCTGGCACCCGGGCCAGCACGCCATGTTTAGAGGAGAGGTCGACAAAAAAGGCAATTTATAAGACGTGGGACTAGAATCAGAACTGCAAGTTCTGCTTTCTTGGCAAGTGCAGCGGTTAGCCTATAGCTACGTAGAAATAAGTCACAGACCAGTAACCCTTTGAATGACAGATATGGTAAAACAGATGAAGTAACTCTTCGTTCCTGTTCCTTTGACAGCACTTGGTCTGAAAATAATCCCAAGCATTTATGAAAAGTTTTGAATAAGCTCGCTCTCTCTCTCTCTCTCTCTCTCTCTCTCTCTCTCTCTCTCTCTCTCTCTCTCTCTCCACGATAAAAAGTAGTAAACAAGTGCATTCACACACACACACACACACACACACACACACACACACACACACACACACACACACATTGACATGCACGCCCGCACGCACGCACACACTCACGCACGCACGCAAGCACACAACACACACACACACACACACACACACACACACACACACACACACACACACACACACACACAGACGCGTCTTTTTTGACAACTTAAGCCTCACAAATCATCTTTTAAAATTCCCCGAAGAAATCTCCTTTTCTCTTTGACCCTAATTCTTTGGTCGCTGTGGCACCACTACGAAATCAATTCAAATGTGAGGATTCATTTTTTACCCTTCTTCTTTCATTTGGATTTCATCCTTCCTCTTTTTGTCCATACGTTCATCTTTTTTCTTTCTTTGGGAGTTTAGCCGTCCTGGTTATTTTTTCCCACGCTTTTCTTTTCCAGCTACATAATATTTCGCCGAATCATGATGAGCACAACAATGCAAAGGAAGAAAGTGACAGGACAATGCTCTCCCTCCTGTTATACTCCTGTTACATTTCTTAGATTGGTGCCTCAGAATGTACAGAATGCCAGCGACTGACCCTGACAGCAGACCGTTTCATGATCCCACGTTCGGGGGCTTCCTGTCTGCACACCTAATGTTCCACAGCACAGAAGTCCGTGCACAACATTTGGCAGTGCTTTTCCATTCGTTTTCATTTGGCTCCAAACTCTTATGCATAAAAGTATGGTCCTCCACTGCAACATTGCAGATAATGTGAAAAAACGGAGTGATAAGATTGTTATTATCATTATTTTTATTATTATTATTATGAATACTTATATACCGCCTATCCTCGGCTAGAGAACAAACTCTAAGCGCTTTACAATCCACACTTGTTTGCACAACGGGCTACCTACCGACTGAAGAGCTGCCAAATGGCGCTTCATTCAGTCGTTTCCCATGTCATTCAGTCAATATTGTTCAGTATCGTTCACTCAATTTCCTTACTTCCTTCATTCTTTCCATTTCTCACGCAGGGTGCATGCCATGTATAACGTGTCATCCACACCAACGGCCAAACTGGCCTTCTCTTCCGAGTGCTGGTGATGGGATTTTACGTGTGTGCAAGATGTTGTGCGTGCGTTCACACACGGAACCTCGGTTTATAGTCTCATTCGAAGGACTGTATGGGAAATGGAGTCAGAACCAATGTTAACTCCGAAGGAAAAATCCCTCTGTACCGAAACTGCCCGGCAGAGATTCGAACCCTCAACCCCAGGATCACCAAGATTACGAGTCCGGCGCTCTACCACTGAGCTGTAACAATACACCTTACATTGTAGCTTACAGTATATGTCACAAACTTTTGTATCCGCCACAAGGTTGTCAACAAATCACTGTCTGTATGGACCTTTGCAGCAAGTCACACAAGTGGCTGTTTTTGCAGATGTCTTCCCTTCCAAGGATACCAAAGACCCGTGGCTCACACTGATAACCAGTTTAAATTAGTTTTTTTCCTCCTACCTGACAACATGCTGGTGTTTAAGTCAGGTCGTATTACAGTCAGAGGGTGGATTATTCGACTGAACAATAGATTTATTGCCATTCACAGTTAAGGTGTTTGTCCTAAAATTTATTTGAGGGTGCTCATTGAAATTTTGTGCAGACTGTATATTCACACTGAGAAATGAAAGAAAAATCGCATCCATCTTTTCTGATGTTTATTACCACATGCACGCAGCACCTTGCCTGCTGCTGCGAAAAATATCGACTGTAATTTCAGCGACATAAATCAAAAAGATGGAGTGGCTTTGTTAGTCTGTCGCCCAACTATACACAGAAGTGATCGATGAACCCCCTGCAACAGCTAAGCCTCGGGAAAATGTACGGTGTTTTTGTTCGTGTATCTCACTGTGCTCTCGATCGTTGCCGTGAACATTCAGAAACTGCTTTCGCTGCCTAAGATCCTTGTTGAAAATATGTTTTCAAACTCATTTTCGATGTACTTAACATTAACAAATAGTTTTACTGTCAAAGTACCTTGTATGATTATGCTCTTTATACTACTGTTCGAAGAAAGTTGTGTTTACAAATTCTTATTTCTATACAACAAAATCAGCCAATTGTTTTAATGTCTAAGCGCCTTGTTAAAACATAAGTTCTCATACTACTGCTTGCAGAAAACAACAAGTTGTATTAAAAAATCGATTGCAAAGCCCTTTCCAAACACAAAATGTGCCTTCAAATGTATGTGTTTGTTCAGAGGTGGGTATCGTACAAACATAAAATGATTTGTGAAACTGATAATCGGAATTTATGTGTTCATATTAAGTTCTTTTATTTCAGCATTTGATTTGGTTTCTTTACTTTGCCGTTTTCCTAAAAACCATCAACAAGTTTTGAAAATGTTTGCAAACAGCCAGACAAAAATCACTTTGCTTTTTGAATAGTCACTTCAGTAGCATAGACGAACAGGCCAACTTAAAGTGTCAAAATCATTAAACGAAAAAAAAAGAATAAAAGGAAATGAGATAAAAAGTAAACAAGAAAAAAGAAATTAACAGCTTATCATGACTACCGATTTCACAAGCAATTTCAAATGCATTTAACTCGATCTTATAACAGACTTCTTTAAATACGAAAAACGGAATGCACGTCGTTCATCATAAGCGAAGACACACACACACACACACACACACACACACACACACACACACACACACACACACACACACACACTAACTCTCTCTCTCTCTCTTTCTCTGTCACACACACACACACACACACACACACACACACACACACACACACACACACGCACGCACGCACGCACGCACGCACGCACGCACACACATACACACACACAGTGAGAGAGAGAGAGAGGCAGAGAGGGAGGGGTAACAGTGACATTTCTGACAGATTACAATAAACACAATGGCGAAAAAGAGAGTAGAAAGAAACTCGTGGAGAGCGTGGCAGCATAGAGTCCTCAGAAGAGAAGCCCCCTTCAAGCAAGTGTTTCGGCCCTTATCTCCTGACACTCTAGGGGGGTTGGGCCACACCCGGTTCATGACTCCGGATGTCCCTCTGCTGCCCCTTTTTTTCCCATCTTGGGACGAGCCATGGCTGGGATGCGAACCCATGACCCTCTGGACATGCTCATTTTCCACTTAATGACTCGCACTATAACCACTGAGCCACAGGGACACCTGATATTTGTAGGAAATTGAAGCCTTATGAAGTTCACTTTTGTTCCTCCTTGACCAGATCCAGCTTGAACACCTCTCTGCCGCTTCTGCCATTGCTTTCAAGGCTCTGGTTTTTTTCCCTCCCTGCAACTGAGAGCTGTTTCATGAGGCAGTATGCAGACGTTCCTACAAACCCCCTAGCTCCAATTTCTGCAGTGCGGACTTTGACCTGATAGCCTTCTCTCCTCAGGCTGTTTGCCAGATCAGCATACTTTTCAGTCTTGTAGATTTGAGCTGCCTCCATTCTGTTCTCATATGGCACCGTGAGCTCGATCATGATCAGCTGCTTGGTTGACTTAGAGTGGACTACTATGTCTGGTCTCATGCCACTCTTGCTGATGATCTCTGTGTGACTCTTCCATTCTGGGAGGTCTGCAGTGCACTCCCAGTCATCTGCCCCGTCCAGCAGACTCTGCCTGCATGTTCCGAGTGGCACTGTTGTTCTTGGCCATGATTTGCCGCTTCCTGCCGTGAAGAATGTTGCGGGTGCTTTTGGAGTCCTGATTTTCCCTTTTGTGGTGTTGGTATTAGCCCAGACTACTTGTACAATCTCTTTGAGCACTTGGTTGTGCCTCCATGTGTACCTTCCTTGAGCCAGGGCTACTTTACATGAGCTTAGGACATGCTCCACTGTTTGTTTTTCATAGCAGAGAGGGCATGCAGGATCGTCTGTTTTTACCCCACTTCACCAGGTTTGCATTTGAGGGCAGAAGGTCATATGCAGCTCTGAGAATGAAGCTGATCCTGAGAGGGGCCATGTGCCAAATGTCATTCTAAGTGAGACTGCTTTGGAGTGCATTCTCCCACGTTGTCCATTGCCCTTGCTGGCTCTGCTGGACTGCTTTTTGGAGTTTTTTTTTTTTTGGTCTTCTTCTTTTCTCATCTCCTGAATCATCATGTCTCTTTTGGCTTTCCCTTTGGCCTTTGACCACCATTCAGTTTTGGTCACCCCAGTCCTTGTCTGTTGGTCTGCGTGTGTCCTGTTATTTCTCTGATCTTGAGACTTTCTTTTGCAGAATCCATCGCCTCTTGAACTTTCCATTTTCTGCCTGTCTTCAGCTGGGGCTTGATTGCTTCTACCACCTTGTCTCCTGAGTCCTCCAGCATGCTTTGAAGTCTGATCTTTCCTGCTTTGTATTCTTCCAGGATGGATTTCAGTGGTAGTTTCAGCTTTGCTTGGCGACAGTACAGCGCTATGTCAGTCAGACAGGGTGGGACACCAAGCCGTTTCCTTGTGAACTTGTTGATTTTGGCTTCCATTGCCTCCACTAAGCTGGTGCAGATGTCGTATGTCATCAGAGGCCATAGGAGCTTTGGTATCAGCATGAACTGCAGACACCAGACCTTGTATTTGCCAGGGAACCCACACTGGTCAATGGTCTCCAAGCCTTCTTCCGACATCTGTTTGGTTTCTTTCGCTCTTCGTGTGTCTTTCAGCGTATCATCATACCATCTTCCAAGGCTCTTGACTGGCTCTTTTGTGACTGTTGAATGGCCTGGTTGGCAACACTGAGACCACAGATTCGGCCACTTTTCCTTTCCTCGGTGAGAGACTCCGTGATTTCTTTGGCTTGAACTTCATTCTGGATGAGGCAACTATGTCGTCCAGCCTTTCCAGCACATGACGTGTCTCGTCTTCTCTGGATGAAATCACTGTAGTGTCATCCATGAAGGCCTTGAGAGGAGGCATCTTGTATCCATCGCCAAGGTCTGTTTGTTTGCGTTGCTTGTTGCTGCTTTCAAGATGACTTCCATTGCCAACATGAACAGTACTGGGGAAATTGCACAGCCCATTGCCATTGCAATGCCCACTTCCAAGTTGATCCACTCTGTTGTGTACTCCTTGGTAGAGAACCGCATTGAGAAGCCATTGAAGTACTCTTGAGCATGTCGCAGATGTTCTTTGGCACATGGTACATCTCAAGAGCCAACTGTATCATCTCATGAGGTACAGATCCATGTGCTATGCCAGATCAAGCCACACTACGTCCAGGTCTCTCTTTTCTGTTTTTGCTCTTTGGATTGCGTCCCAGATCATTGTGGCGTGTTCTACACAGCCAGCCACGCCTGGGATGCCACCTTTCTGGACTGACACATCCAAGTACTTGTTTTCCATAGGTACTTGGTCAGCCTTGCTGCCATGACAGAGAAGAAGATTTTCCCTTCGACGTTCAGTAGTGATATTGGCCTGAACTGGCTGATGTCACTTGAGTTTTGCTCTTTGGGGATGTACACACCATCTGCCGTCATCCACTGGCCGCTGATCTGGTTTCTCCAAGCTGATCGCAGCAGCCTGTGGAGCCACTCCAGCACCTTGGGACATTTCTTGTACAGCTGGTAAGGTATTCCGTTTGGCCCTGGTGATGATTTGGCTCTGGCTTTGTCACCCACCTTCTTGATTTCCGCCAACGTTGGAGGCTTGTCACTGAACTGTTCCTCAGGGTTGGTTGGCCACACCAGACCTTGAATGTCGAGTGGTGCTTTGCTCTGTGAGTCAGAGTATGTTTTCCTCAGATGCTGCTCAAGAACTCCTTTGTCCACGCTTAGTGTTCCAGATTTTGGCCGCTCAAACAGTGTTCTGGCAAGCTGGAAGGGGTCTCTGAAGAAGCGCTCTTGTGTCTTCTTCTTTTTGCTCTTCCTCTTCCTCGCAGATTCCGATTTGCTGAGGGCGCTGTGTTTTGCTTTCAGGTCTTTCTAGAGTTTTTCCAAGCCTTGTTTTTCAGCTGGCAGTGCGGTCTTCATTTGCTTCTTAAGGTTTTTCTTTTGGACCCTGATCTTGTCCATCTCTTCTTGGCGTCTGGATTTCTTTGGAGGTGTTTTCTCTTTGGGTAGTTTTGCTCCATAGGCGTCTCTACATGTGGCATACACAATGTCCCCATATGTGGCTGGTTTGTGTTCCAGGGTGCTTTTCCCTATCAGTGCACCGAGTCTTTGGACGATTTTTGCATCCAGTTTCTCCCAATCTTCAGTTTCGTTTGCTCGTGGCAGGTTGAGTTTCAGGCGCCTGGCATCGAGGGCCTGTGCAAATTCCTCATCCGAACCAACAGCGTGGATGTCCTTGGCACTGTGGTTTAAATCCTGGCCTTGGTCTTCCGACGTCTTATCTGCTGATGCAGTGCGCTGCTGCTCATTCAGATGAAACTTCACATACATCCCATCTTTGTCTCTGGATCTTCATGCCACGGGTGATAGCGAAACGCTTTCCACAGACACATGGATATTCCATTTGGTCCATGTTCATAGTCCGTTTGGGATTTGCAGTCGTGATTGGTTGAGCACCGATGGATCCATCATTCTCTCCCCCTTTCGGTGAAGGGAACAACAACTAGACTGCAAGCTAGAGAGACAGACAGACAGACAAGTGGGTCAGCAGACAGATAGAGACAGACGATTCGAATTACATGTCAAGGCCTTATTTCATGTTTGTATGACATCGACAGAAAATGATGGTGATAAATTCATGAAAAATACATGTGAAAGAATGACAGCATTTTGTTTTTTCAGATGTGACTTAAAGCAATATCGATCGCAATGTGCCGGGAAAGAAAGGAGAACAACACTAAGCTGAAGGCGAGACGTCCTTGGGGAAAATGAACCAGACTTGAAGTCGTTAGTGTCTCAGGCAGGTGAATGACTCCAAGGGCAGGGTGTACATA
>CM065714.1:128055351-128065351 GCA_033310375.1 Conus canariensis | reverse complement strand
AATACGTAAACGTTTAATTTTCCGACAGCTGCACCATTTTTCATAAGTATATTGACTTGAACATACATGGTGATCTTGTCTTTTATTTCATTATATTATTTGCTAAGCACTATTTGTATCGGCGTAGAATGGAAAAACAAATCTTCTTGCTTGCAAGTTTACCTAAATAAAACTGAAACATGGATATAGAATTGAACAGTATACTACTCACAAAGTTTTGTATAAGAAGCTTCCATTGCAAAATGGCTCCCATTATAAGCCTATGTTCACAGATCCAGACTGAGCCTTTATAAAACAAGATGTTTACTGCAAACTACCCATTACCAACACAACACTGGTCTCCGCCTCTCTCTCTCTCTCTCTCTCTCTCTCTCTCTCTCTCTCTCTCTCTGGTTTTTATGAAGTCAGCCATAAAACTATCGTGGATTCGGAATAAGTTAACGCAAAACAGTCTTGTTCAGTAAGCTTTCAATGCTGGTTAAGTGCAACACAGCTATATCTGCACGCCTCATACAAGGCATATACAATCAGGGAGCGGTAATCGGGCATGACATTTGATCCCACGTGGGACAACTATCAGCTACGGAGCTGCCGACGATTAGCCGCTGACATCAAGATGGCTAACAAAAAGGGAAATAACTCTTAGCGCTATTGCTCTGCTCACAGTGACCTTTGTATCAATTTCCTGTACGCGTGCTGTCGGGAGCTGGTGTTCATATTTTCAGTGTCGGAACTGTCGTCTTGGCTATCAAGGAGTGTTTATATCGAAACAAGCTGTCACTCGGACTGCTTTATGTGATTATCAAGAAATTTCTTTGGCAGAAGCTGTCTCTTGCACACTTCAATTACAGCTGGAAAAGGGACTCTTCGACAGACTCCTTCACGGTTTCTTTTGCTCTTTAATTCGATTTTTTAAATAGTGGGTTACATCAAAGTGACCTGACTCCGATGAATATTGGATGGCTATCTATCGAACAATAAAAATAAAGCGTGATCAAAATGTATGCAATCTGTAGTGTGGATTATGTTCTATTTTAAAACTTCACAAGCTCAGCAGATTTTTCTGCAATAATTTGGATTCTCCTTCCATTTGCTACAGTCAGGCCAAAGCAGAGTCTAAATGTATTTTGTTCGTACGTCGTATTGTGCTGTCAATCGTTACTATGAACATTCTGATAGTGTTTTCATTCTCTAGGCTTGTTGTTGGAAGTATGTTTTCAAACTGCAGTAAACATGTTGAAATGGTTTCATACATTAAGCACCTTGTGGGATGTATGTTTTCACAGTGCCGATTGCAGTGTTGTACATTATTTATATAAACCATTGTAAGCATCTGTTTGTATGCAGAAAAAAAAAATCCCTTCAGATATATTATGTTGGGTTTTTTTCAGAATTTCCCATTTCAGTAAAACTTAAATGTTTAAGAGACTGACGCCTGAAATATTTCTGCTCAGATTATTTTCTTCTATCTTAAAATGTGACGGGTTTCGCCCTCCTTTCTCTTTTTACTGATGACTGTTTTCAATCAGATTAAAACATATTTGGCTAGAGCCAGACCATACTAAATTTGACTTTGAAAATAAGATATAACCTTACCGCCAAGGAATATGTCAAGTCTAAGTGTGTGTGAAAAATAAACACATAAAAAGGAAAATATGAATATGACTCTCAGTTTCATGGGCATTATTTAAACATTTGACTTGCCTTTTACGAAACACCTCTTTAAAATATATGTGCTGGCATGCATATTGTCCTGGATTTGCGCGTGCACACACAACACGCGCGCGCGCGCACACACACACACACACACACACACACACACACACACACACACACACACACACAAGGATCAGTAATCTCCCCAATTTTATTCAATATTTTAATGGCAGATCTACCCAAAGGCCTAGGTAAAGATACTGTGTTAGCACAGTTTGCTGATGATATATGCCTATGGATGAAGGTAACTATGAAAAGAAAGACTCCTTTAAGATGGCTAAATTATATACGAATTAAATACCAGCATGAACTGAATAAAATTGTAAGCTTTTTAAATGAAAACGGGCTTGTACTTTCAGTAGAAAAAAAAAACAAATATTATGCTCTACAATGCTGGATATGACCCGGAGAAACTCCCTTCATTTACTTTAGATGGCACTGCTTTAGAGTATGTAAAAACTGTTAAATTCCTAGGTGTATATTTAACCTCCAAACTTTCTTGGAATGTACATATTGAATATATTTTGAATAAAGCAAGGAAAAGTTTCAACTTTTTGAAAATTATAAACAAACAACGGTGGGGGCAAGACACACATACTTTAACTTTATTATCTACTGCTCTTGTGCATTCACGATTAATCTATGCTCAAGAAGTCTTTTTCAGCGCTCCACAATATCTATTAAATAAACTACAGAGTATTGACTGCAAGGCTTATAAACTTGCTCTTGGAGTTCCCACACATACATCTAACATAGGAACATACGGTGAAATCGGAATATTACCTCTGAATGCATTACGAAAAGCATGTGCTTCAAAATTCATATTAAAGAGTCTTTCACAGGATAACTTCTGTGCAAATGAAGTGTCCTTAAATTCAGAAACAGATTTCGTGAAACGGGCTAGAAGAATACAATCTACAAAATCAATCCAGTCATTCGCCTCTAACCTCCTAAAAAATTCTAATATAAACGAAACAAAAATTGCTAATAAGCTGTCCTTTTTACCTATTCCAAAATGGGAGCAAGCCATTGCTACCTTTGATACAAATTATGCAAATGTGTCCAAAAAGGATCCACCTTATATATTAAAACTGTCATCGATATTCATTTAGAAAATACATACAAAAACTGTTTAAAAATGTATACGGGTGGGTCAGTGCTAGATAATCTAGATACAGGAGCAGCATTTATAATACCTGATTTAAAAGTGGAAAAGTTGTACCATCTTGGTAGACATTTTTCAATATTCAGTGCTGAGCTAGTTGCCATTTTGATGTCTCTACACCACGTCTTGAGTTTTCCTATTAACTCTTGTCAAATTCTAGTATGCACCGATTCTAAATCGGCCCTTAGCGCTATTCAGTCTTCCAATCCAAAAGTACGTGTTGAGATGATAACAGAAATTAATCATGTCATACATCTTCTGTCAGCTAAATGCATTACAGTTACATTTTGCTGGGTACCTTGTCATTGTGGAATTTCAGCAGATGAGAAGATCGATCAGGCTGCAAGAAAGGCAGCCCGAAATGTCGAAGGATCAATACCACTTGACATTCCCTTAGATTTAAGTGAATGCTATTCTTTAATAAACGAAGCGTCCAGTAAAAATTTCAGAAATGTATTAGAGAACTCAGAAATTAACTATTACCACAACTGTATTAAACCCAATTCTGGAAAAAATCTGTTGGCCTCATCAAGACCCAACCTTGCCTCCATACCTAGAGAAATACAAAGCTTAATGCACAGAATGCGTTTGAATTCACTTCGAACAAAATTCAGCAAAAATGTTACATGTATGTGTGGAGAAAGACTTGGAGTTGAACATCTATTAATTTACTGTCCAAGAGCAAAGGAGATTATTAGCAAAACTGGTGACGATACTTCATCTGATGGATCCGGTTCCCTGCTCTATCTAGAGTATTAAATGACTGATTTTATCTTTATACAATTTGCAAAAGTTTGTCACATAGTTCAGTTGGTATTTATCTTTAAATTTGTTTAACATTTTTTTGAGTAGTTAACCGTTCATCCTTCTGCACATTAATCGACCTGCATCGTACTACCTATCCAAATATGATTGACAGTGCTCAAGAACTGACTAAGTGGTCCATTGGACGCTCTCCTTAAAGTTTTACACATTGTGTAATTGGATTTTTTTTTCGCTTAAAACAATGTTTTCCCGACATGCGGGGGCAAGGGGGGTGGGGGTGCTTATTTGTTATTGTAATTGAATCATACAGGCATGCACATGTTCACACAGACACACGCAGACACACTCACACAGACACATACACACGCGCGCACACACACACATGCACGCGCGTGCACGCGCACACGCGCACACACACGCGCATGCGTGCGCGCACACTTACACACACTCACATCGTCTGATATCACTTTTAGTGGGAAGACGTTAAACTGAACAACAACAACAACAACACACACACACACACACACACACACACACACACACACACACACACACACACACACACACACACTTTGAAAGTTAGCCAACGTTTTGCTTCCAATTTCAACACAACACAATATTGATGCTAACCTTGTGATAGGAAATAGAGGACAATACTCTGACCCCATTGCAAGAAGCCCATGAGGGAAATGGAACAAGACATGAAATAGATTATATGACAATGCGGCAAATGACTCCACATGTATGGTGTGCATATACATGCCAGCTTTAGTTACCAGTTTGTGTGAGTAATAAAAACGTATATAAAGTCTAGGGAGGACGAATAGAATGGGACAGCAAAACAGAGAGAGAGTGGAGAGGGAGAGAGGGGGGGGGAGTGGGGAAAGGGGAGGAGCAGGAGAGAGAGAGAGAGAGAGAGAGAGAGAGAGAGAGAGAGAGAGAGGCAGAGACAGACATAGAGACAGAGGAGAGAGAGAAACAGAGAGAGAGAGGGAGGGCGGGAGGGAGATGGTTTATTGTGTGTATGCCTGTGGCCCGTTACAATCTTTGACAGAGTCTTTCTCCTACAGATAACACACATTAGAGGACAGTGTAAAACAAGCCTATGTCAAAGTAAAGACGAGTAAAACAACGGAGTGTTCGCACGTTTATCAACGGTTACATTGTTACTGAAACAAAAGGAGTTCATAAAAAGGTAACTTACTCTGCGTTTTAAAGCTAAAACGAGGAATACCGACAAATTCAATTGAGTGTCACGGCTATATTTTCAAACTCCTTGCACACTGTTCACTTTTTGTAAGGTAAGTCCCCGCACTTTAGACATGGTATCTAATTTTAAGGTCGCTGTAATGTTGCCATTCGCAATGGAATTCATCCTCATAGTCAGCATGGCGCAGGGCTGCTTTCCAGATGAAAACTAGAACGTACGGCTGTTTTGTTTGAAACCTCTGTTCTACCGCACAAGGGTAGATTTGAATAGCAATTTATTGAGGAATTCTAATTTTTTTTTTTTTTTTTTTTTTTGGGGGGGGTCATTTTCAAAGATACTTTTAAAGGAGGTGTATTTTTAACCCAGTTGCTGTCTGATACATGTGAATAACAGCTTTTGCGAAAGCAATTTTGTTCGCTGAACGTCCGTGTAAAGTGTTTCTCATTGTCTACCTCTCCAAGACATCGAGATATATCCCAAATTTATTTTTATATGAGTCGTGTAATTTGTTTTTTTTTCTAATTTATAAGTCAAAAAGCATATCATAGGTTTCTCTAGAGTATCCCGTCAATAGTTATCTGAGAGCTGAAATCAGAACTGTATACGTCTTGTAGCTGATATGATGTATAGCTGAAATGTACCTAAATTTCCACACGCCATGTCATCAGCGGTAAATGGAGAAGGGGAGGCGGGAGGAGGTGGGAGCGTTGAGCAATAGCTTACAGTCCTACAATTGAACTGTTCGATAGATTCTCATGGTTTGAAACCCCCTAACTCTGACCCGTCTGAGCCTGAAGAACGGCCTAGATGAGAAGTATCCCGAGTTTTCTTGACGCTTTCAGAATTTATAGGGAAGTCTTCTTGCCACGAATGACATGATCGTGGCCAGAAGCAACATTCAAACTGAACTTACTGAAAAAGTCACACCTAAATTTGTAAGAATTCACATCCCTTAAATGTCATTGCCAAAGAACCAATGCTCCTTTATATCTAAAGAGCCACCTTTCTCAAACACCATGATTGTCCTTTTTTGTTAGCAGATTAACTTTAAGACATAATCAATGAGCACACTAAAAAAGAAAACACAGGTGGTTTTGCAGTCCAGCTATAGTAGAAGACGTGAGAGCTATATCATTAGCAAATAGCAGTACAAAAATGTGTGCATCATTGGGTAGAAATTGTATTCCGTACTTGCCCCGTAAAAATGTGCGCAAAGTCGTAAATAAACATAGAAAATACGGTAAGATTTAGTGAGCGATCCTGCTTTAAACTGCTTTGTGTGTGTGTGTGGTGTGTGTGTGTGTGTGTGTGTGTGTGTTTGTGTGTGTGTGTGTGTGTGTGTGTACGCGCGCGCACGTGTGTGTGTGTGTGTGTGTGTGTGTGTGTGTGTGTGTGTGTGTGTGTGTGTGTGTGTGTGTGTGTGCACCGCACCTGCGTGTGTAATTTTGTCTGTGTATGCATGTGTGCGTATGCGTGACCATGGTAAAAACCCGAGGTGGTGTTTTGCAAGCTTCTTATTATGCACTCCAGATTCCTGGAAAGGAAGAAAAGGGCTCCGGCAAGAAAAGAGCACTTTGACAGCAAAGTTGAATAACCGCAGAATGACACCTCATAAATATTCACGTGCTGACGGTATAGTGGTGAGGGATTCTTATTTCTTGTAGCAACAGAAATAACTGTCATTTGTGATATGGATGTACTTACGAGGGTATATGTAAATCAAACAAGAATATCAGAGAGAGAGAGAGAGAGAGAGAGAGAGAGAGAGAGAGAGAGAGAGAGAGAGAGAGAGATGGAGAGATAGACAGACAGACACAGACAGACAGACAAAGTCTTAAGAACGAGGAGGGAAGGACTTTCATTCTCTAGATCTGTCTGTCTTCCATCCCAGTGAATGCACGACAAAAACAGGTCACGGTGTAGGTTTAAATATGTACTGTAAAATTCCCTACTTTAGGTCACATTTTTCCTGTTCACTTTCCTGTGTGAAAGTTCTTAATATCTGCCCGCAGTGTTCATCCGTTCGATATTTCATTCCCATTCCCTCGCGTCATGCTCCTTCCTTCTCTATGGGCTCCTCACTGAAAAGGTTGGAGATAAATGCTGTCCTGCGTTCATCGCGTTCTTTTCTCCTCACTTCTCAATCGCCATAAACGGCCCGTCGTTCTTTACGGTCAACACGGAATTTATGTTCCTGAAAGTGCCAGAATGAAAAACAAAGAGGAGAAACATCGCCCTTACGTCTCAACCTTCACGGCGTGCACCGGTAACCATTACTTCTACTCATCCTTCGATTCCTGACCTGTATTTCCATCTCTTCTCTGTCTTCTCCGTTGGCCCACTTTAAGATTTTCGAGGGTTGGAGATTACGAGAGAACGTTTCCATTTCTCTTTCATTACTGCTTGTCTTTTTTCTTTTGGTCGGAGCATCCCTAACTAGTAGTGTCAACAGGCATTAAGCAGCTGCAGGGTATCAATAACGCAAGAAAATTTATGGTTTAAGAAACTATGTCAACCCCCTCTCTCTCTCTCTCTCTCTCTCTCTCCTCTCTCTCTCTCTCTCTCTCGTTCATGATAAAAAAACAAGCTAATTCGTGTAGGTTTTCGGTTCTTTGCATGTTTTGTTATTATCTGTTATAAACACGATGGTATTGTATTCTGTTCGGGCTATTTGACCGTGCATTAATTCGTGTTTATATTAATTACCATTTCCATCCCCCCTCCCCGTCTTCTCCCACCTCCACACCTTCTCTATAGTGTAAAGGCCGGTGGCCTCCGTAATTAAACCTCTCTCTCTCTCTCTCTCTCCTCCTCGCTCTCGCTCTCCTCTCCTCTCTCTCTCTCTCTCTCTCTCCTCTCTCTTGAACATGGACTGCAAGTGTTCGTCAGTGGCTCTATTCTTATGCATCTGTTTTATATTGGCCAGTCGGGATGTCTAACGTATTTAAGAATTTCTTTTTTTTTAATTTTTAAACATTTGCATATTTATCTTCAAACATTTGCAGATTTACACATGCGCGCGCGCGCGCGCGCGTACGCACGCATGCACGTACGCACGCGCATAGCACACAGACTTCATATGCGAAACAGACAAATTCATTGCACAAGGAGGAGGAACAGGGAGAAGGGGAGTAAAAGTTTCGAGACTACAATGCGCACGATTCATAGCTGATGGGTAAATGTATCAATGTCTAGCATGAATAATTTAAGAACAGTCTCATGCCTTGGACTTACTAGACGTCTGATCTGCTTATAAGCCAAACGCGCTGGTACACATGTATACCCCCGACAAGCATGCTAAGCGTACATGTTATAAAACCTTATATTTGACAGGATAATGTGTTTGAACCAGACAATAGGGGAACATAAAAAGTGCATGGCCTAAGTTTTGATTTACTCCCTCTCTCTCTCTCTCTCTCTCTCTCTCTCTCTCTCTCTCTCTCTTTCTCTTTCTCTCTCTGTGCGCGCACATGTTTGTATGTGTGTGTGTGCGTGTGTGTGTGTGTGTGTGTGTGTGTGTGTGTGTGTGTGTGTGTGTGTGAGCGCGCGCGCGCATGTGTGTGTGTGTGGTGTGTGTGTGTGTGTATATATGTGTGTGTCTGTGTGTGTGTGTGTGTGTGTGTGTGTGTGTGTGTGTGTGTGTGTGTGTGTGTGTGTGTACGTGTGTGTTCGTCTCTGATCTCATTCTCTAGAATTTCGTCTCCCCCCCCCCTCTCTCTCTCTCTCTCACACACACACACGCGCGCACGCACACACACACACACACACACACACACACACACACACACACACACACACACCACGCACGCACGCACGCACGCACGCACGCACGCACGCACCAGCGCGTGCATATCCAATCCTTCAAACTTCTGAGTGTGGTGTGTGTGTGTGTGTGGTGTGTGTGTGTGTGTGTGTGTGTGTGTGTGTGTGTGTGTGTGTGTGTGTGTGTGTGTGTGTGTGTGTTGGATTTCGCATACACTTCACAACATGTCCTGTCATGGTCAGGTAAATATTTCAGCAACTGATGAACCGATGCAATCAAAACGGATCAATACAAAACAACTGAGCCATTTCTCTCTTCAGCAAGCTTCCAGTGCATGGTAATGTGTGATACAGCAGTCTGCAGAGGTCACGCGAGGTGAAATCAAGGGCCAGTAATCAATCAGGCATGACATTTGACACCCCCCGTGCCGACATCCATCATCTTATGAGCTGCAGACAATTCGCTGCTCGCAAGATGGCTGACGGTTAGGAATGGAACTTTTCACACTGCTGCGCCATTTACATGGTGACCTTTGTGTCATTTCCTCTTCCGGGTCCATGGAGACGGAGTTGGTGTCAATATCTTTGGTGTCAGAACAGTCACGTCAGCTATCAAGGATGGTCCAAAAGACAGGGAGCTGTCACTTTGTCTGCATAAATGATTTAAAGCAATTCCTCTTGTTAGGGCGGAACTTGCATATATTCAGTTACAGTGGGCAAAGTGACTCCACAGCCAAATGTAAGAAGTGGTTGGGGTATGTTTGTTTGTTCGTTCATTCCTTTATTTCTTAAGTCCTGGATAACGTCAAAGTGACCTGACACTGATGGACATTAAATGATTACAGACTGGACTGTAGAAGAATGAACCTTATGCGTGACTGTATGTACTGTACTGTATGGGCTGAACCCTATTTCATAGCTTCATGCTCTCAGCTGTTTTTTTCTGTGTGAGATTTGGGCTGTTCGTCCCTGACTGAGCAGTCTCCATAGTACGAGGCAGTTCCCCCACCCCCATACCTCCAAATTAATCTTTACCCTCCCCCTGCCTTCTGCCCCACTCAAATTGCCTATGTATCTCCCAAAGCGGATTTTCTACAACATTTTGCCCAGAACAGTCCTGAATAATATCTTAAGGTTGACTTGCTCTAAGGCCGCATTCAATGTGAGACGTTGATGCATTTTTTTATATGACAGACTAGTGATCAGACCAACATGTGAAGTCCAGTGAAAAGTTAGAGAAAAGAAAAACTGCGACTTGTGAGACTGTTGCTTTCTACGCAAAAGTGGTGGACACTGGGCAACCTATATGGTCAGGAGGGAAGAATTCGCAGGTCAGAAACCCAATGAACGACAGCGAAGAGGAAAGAGAGAAACCGACTCTC
>CM065714.1:128015351-128040351 GCA_033310375.1 Conus canariensis | reverse complement strand
GCCGATTGCTTTTGTGTCTGCCGTTACTCTCCGTTCCAACAGTGTCGTAGCACACAGGTTAGGAGGCAAAGAAAGCTGTCTGGGCAATACTATCCTGTCAGCTTCGGAACTGCACAGTTGGCGTCCCCTAAACGTTCCTCGAGAAGGTGTTTCTGGGGGAGGTGGACTTAAGGCAAGCAAGGGGACAAAATTGAGTCTGTCCGTTCCTGGTTAAAGTTACAAAAGTAGCAGTAATAAATCTCTCTCTCTCTCTCTCTCTCTCTCTCTCTCTCTCTCTCTCTCTCTCTCTCTCTCCTCTCTCTCTCTCTGCATGTAAGGCATAATGTATATTCATACCTACAGTATTTGCGTTTCCGCCTTGACTGATGGCCCGTCGCCCATTTCATTAAACAAAAGAAATTTAGTCTTGTTTTTATTACCTCTCTTCTCCTCTAAAGACAAATCTATAAATATAATTCAATCCTCTAGGATTGTCTCAGGAGTAGAAAAAAAACCCACCGTGAACGAACAACTGTACTGTCGTCATCATCACCACCCTAACACTCACACACTCTATACTCAACCATCAAGTTCATTTTGATTATATGATATTGCTGACCCTTTTTACATTTCACACAAAAAATACAGCCTAAACCACCGAAGCTGCTGTCTCTAATCCAGCTGTAAAACTGAAAGAACGGGGTTAATATCGAACTTCACAAGAAAGAGAACCCTGAACAAACGCACCCTGCCTTTTTTGTATGTCCTTTCTCTCTTTCTTTATAATCTTTTTGACATCTTCAAATAGAAACACATGCAACACCAGCATCTTTTTTCTGCCTCTTGTGGCATCTCCTAAGCCATGACAGAAAGCAAATTATGTACGAGTGCGCGAGCACACACACACACACACACACACACACACACACACACACACACACACACACACAACACACACACACACACACACACGAGAGAGAGAGAGAGAGAGAGAGGGAGAGAGAGAGAGAGAGAGAGAGAGAGAGAGAGAGAGAGAGAGAGAGAGAGAGAGAGAGAGAGAGAGAGAGAGAGAGAGTACAGCCCCTTGAATTGTGTCACAAAATGATAATACCAATCAACATCTTTTTTTTTCATATCTGATTTGCAAGCTTAAAATTTAGGTGGCGTGTCTGCCCGTCCCTTCAACTCTGGTAATAGTGAAGACTGTAAATACCTGTGTGCGCTTCTTAGAAACACACTGGACTTAAAACTTACAACTATCACATCTCCTACCTTGATAGTTTATAGACTTGAAGTCACAAGCAAGTTCAGTATCTGGGCAGACACACAGACCAAAAGCCAAATACATGCACACTAGTCTACGTGTCGATATGCATGTACCAATACTCTGTGTGTGTGTGTGTGTGTGTGTGTTGGGGTATGTGTTGTGTGTGTGTGTGTGTGTGTGTGTGTGGTGGTGTGTGTGTGTGTGTGTGTGTGCGTGCGTTTTCTTGTGTGTGTGTGTGTGCATGTGTGCGTCTCAATAAAGAACCAACAAAGCTGCATACTTCAGTGATGGTCTGGCTGTCTGTACTCAAACAGAAAAATAAGCACAGAGTTTAGGTGGGTGTTGTAAGTTTTCGATTTAGCATTCGATCGTTTTGGCACCTCCACCTATCTAGATACTGACCATACAAAACAACACTCTAAAACGGCATTGATCCACTTGTGTCCGAATTAATTCGTGGTGGAAAGACATACAAATAAGATAACAGAAAGTATACTTTGCTCTGCTATGCTACGCCAACGTGAGTGCAATGAAATGAACATAGACAAATGACGCGAGAAAAATCTACCTCATCGCTGTATCATCGGCATCCTATCACCAGCACCGGCACCACCATGTGAGGCACAGCAGTAGCCCACGAAGCAGCAATAACTGCACTGATAGCCGGTACTTCGCACATCAAACGCCCTCCTCGCCAATAATATGACGAGCTCGACGCGGAAATACCCAACTCGCCTAGGCAGTTCAGGTCTAAAGTTTAAGACAGTTCACCCCTTTATGTCTGGAGAGACAGATCAAACAGATATTGGGGATGCTGAGGCTGGGAAGTAGAATACAGAAACTAGGCTACCGGTTGTATGCGAGTATGTGTGTGTGTGCCGCACACACACGTGTGTGTGTGTGTGTGTGTTGTGTGTGTGTGTGGTGTGTGTGTGTGTGTGTGTTGGTGTGTGCGTATATATGTAATCTGTGTGAGTGTATCTGTATATGTGTTAGTGTGTTAGTGTATTTTGTATCTGTGTTTGTATTTGCGTCCACCTCTCTCTCTCTCCTCTCTCTCTCTCTCTCTCTTCTCTCTCTCTCTCTGTTTGTATGTGTGTGAGGGGGATGAGTGTGTGTTAGTTTGTGTCTGTGTTTGTGTTTGTGTGTGTGTGTGTGTGTTGTGTGTGTGTGTGTGTGTGTGTGTGTGTGTGTGTGCGTAAAAAACCAATAAAGGTTCATTCTTAATAGTGAAATGCAAAATGCATGCAAGTGAAGAACGTTCGCTCAACTTCCTGGCTCTTTTTCCCATGCATCTGATTATAAGTTAGTGTGTCGGAAGTGTACTGCTCGCTTTGCAGCACAAGGTCTCAAAACTGAATCATGTCTGAATATTAGAACCAACAACGTTGCATACTTTAGCCAAAATCTAGCCAGCTGTATCATACATAACAAAATGCACAGAGCTCAGAGGTGTGTTGTGCGTTTTATACCTTAACAGAACTGGATGAATCATGTACCCTGGAACATGCAATCAATATTTGCACATAAAAGAGACAGAACGGATAAAAGAAAGACGAAATTTAAGCGAACTAGAGTTTCTTTTCCATTTCAAATCCACTTTAATTTATCCAAATAAGCGATACCTTCAAGAGCTAGGATTCAATGAGAAAATCTTTCTGAATCATATTCAACCGCTTTGTTTTGCTCTCATGCACCAAACATAGTAGTGCTATCTGACTGGTGGGTGCTGACCTCGGCATTTTACTCTTCCGTGACCACCTAAGGGGCCATCTCAGGCTAAGCACATCCCTTGCCTCCACTCTGCTTCTGAAGGTGAAGCCCTGAAAAATGACGTAAGAGGATCCGTCCTATCGCCATTCATCAGCGACCTATCAGCTGCCTTGGCACAACCGCGTGAGGCGGAGGACCCCCCCATGAAGCAGAAATAATTTTACTGTTTCCGGTCCTTCGCACATCAAACGCCCTCCTCCCAATTAAAATTAGCTCGATGCGAAAACCGTATGCCTAGCGTTCGGGCCCAAAGTTTAAGGCAGTTCTTTTCCTTTTTTGTCGGAGAGGGGATCAAAAAAAGACATAGGGGATGCTGACGGGGGGCCCGGGATAGGTAGACCGTTCGGGTTGTTTAATTGTATGTGTATGGGAAAGGCATGTGCCTTTTGTGCGTGTTGTGTGTGAGCGTGGTGCGTGTCTTGCGCACACGGTGTGTGTGTGCATGTGTTTTTTGTGTGGTGCTTTCTATGTGTGGGGTGTGTGGTTTGTGTGTTTTGTGTGGTGTGTGTGCGGCGTGTGTGTGACCGTAGGGGGTTTTTCCCTCTTCTCTCTCCCCTCTCTCTCTCTCTCCTCTCTCTCCCCTCTCTTCTAATTTTGTGTGTTGTGTGTGTGTTTGTGTTTTGTGTGGTGTGTGGGGTGTGTGTGTGCGTTTGTTTATGATTCAAAAACTTGACCTCTAACTTTTTCTGCTGGAAAACAAATGTCAAATTCCGGGGTATCTATCAATTAGTCAATCGGGTTTTTTTTTTATGGAAAAAGCCTTCATTTTTATGGGCTTTATCGAGGGGGGGCATGAATTTTGGTTAATCTTGGGTTTTGGAAAAAAAAATTTCATATTTTTTTTGATTTAAGTTGGAATTATTACCCCAACTTTGGTGCAAAACGAACTTTCACATAAATCTGTGATTAAATTTTGGGGCTTTTGGGGCCATTTCCAATAGTAAAAAAAAATTTATAACCCCCTTTGCTTTATCAACGAGAACAGATGGACAACGCCTTTTTGGGAAAAAAAAAAACCTTTTTTAAACACGGCCAATCATCAGCGCCTTTTTTTTTCCCTTGAAACCTTTTTGTTCACATTTTTTTTTTCTCTGGTCTCCTGGGGCTTAAACCTAGCGCAATGAGTTGCTTTTCCACCCCCCTGCTAGGACACTTAAACGCATGGGCTTTTTACCACGCACGGGGAAAACACGCAGGCGGGAGGCAGGCAGGCATCACGCACGCACGCACGCCGCACGCAACACGCACGCAGCACGCACCCCCCCCCCCCACCCCCCCCCCCCCCCCCCCCCCCCACAAAAACACACACAACAAAAAACAAAACCCACAAAACACACACCCCCCAACCCACACACACAAACCCGCTTAAACCCCCCAACCACCCCCCCTTTAACCCCGCAGGCGTGCCTGCCGCCGTGCGCGCATGCCGCGCGCGCCGCGCGCCGTGTGTGTGTGTGTGTGCGTTGTGGTGTGTGTGTGTCACCCTGTTTTGTGTGCGTGCGGTATTTTTTTGTACATGTAAAACAGATAAACAGACAGATCGATCGACTAATAAAAAACAAAGATAAAAGATAGATTATAGACAGATAGATAGAGAAATACGGAGGTAGCAGACAGATAGATAAAATTGAAGAAAATACGGGGAGACGTTGTAGATATATAAATCGATAGATGGTGGATGGATAATGAAGGGAAAGGGGGGTTTGGATGGATGGCGGATAATAGGGGAGAGTAGATAGGTAGAGAGTTGAGAGAGAAGAAGAGAGAGAGATAGAGAAGAGAGAGAGATAAACAGACAGACAGACAGATACACAAATAATTTTAAAAAAAAAATACATATAGATTATGTTTTTTAAAAGAATATTTTAATATATATATAATAATATATATTATAATTGTGTGGGGGAGGGAGAGAAGAGAGAGAGAGAGAGAGAGGAGAGGAGGAGGAAAAAAAGACGTGCAATACCATTTTTTCTCCAATAAACTTTTCAGATCTCCTGATATAGCGAATCCTTCTCTGACCTGTTATTGTCACACACAAGCAAAAACCCAAAAGAGTGCCGGTACCCCTACTCCATGCACAATACACAAAGACAAGTTGTTGTTGTTGTTGTTGCGTACCCCCAAAAAAAATCCGGTATTCCCAGAGCCGAAGCACTAAAAATATGGGGCAATTTTATCAGCGGGGGAAGAGAACATTACTTTTTTGACCTTTTTGATTTTCCCCGCCCGGGGCAGCCACACTCCGACTTCGGGGTAACAGACAAGTGAAGATTAAAATATGCGTCTTCAAACGTCATAAACTCAGTCGTTTTTTGGGCGTTTATATTTTAAAGATGAAAAAATTTTAAAGACTGTCTATCAAAATTTTCGCGTCTGTTTTGGATCTAGTTTTACTAACGTTTCTTTGCTGCATTGTTTAAATGTATTTTTTTTTTCCATCCCTTGTTCATTTCATTCATGACAAAAACGCGACAACATCAAAAGGGGAAGTGGCAATAGAGACCCGTGTCAATATGAATTACAGACTCAACGCTTGACGAAACAACTTCTGCACAACATTACCCCGTCAGACAGTCCCTGGGCGTTCTTCTCCGTCTTGATTGTTGTTCTGTGGACTGGCATTTAACAGCCGCACGGTCCCCTCCTTGTGTTTCGTCTTATCGCCCACCTTCCGAGCATTAAACAAAAGCGAACAAATTGGGCTGTTTTTCCGTTGGGGGCCATTTCGCGCAGTTTTGGCGGGGGCTTTGGGGAAAACTGAATCACCGTGAATGCTGCTGACCCGCTTCTTGTCTGGGTCGTCTGTTCCAGCAGCTGTGTACTGGATAGGACGGAAAGTAAATGAAACCTAACAGGGTTGGTCTCCCTTTTTTGGGCCGGTCCTTTACCCCCGGGCCCTCCCCCCCCCCCCCCCCCCCCCCCCCCCCCCCCCCCCCCCCCCCCCCCCCCCCCCCCCCCCCCCCCCCCCCCCCCCCCCCCCCCCCCCCCCCCCCCCCCCCCCCCCCCCCCCCCCCCCCCCCCCCCCCCCCCCCCCCCCCCCCCCCCCCCCCCCCCCCCCCCCTCACTGTTTGTCTTGTGACGACATATGCAAATGGGCACCTCACTGTTAGGGGAATAGTCTTTGCTTTTGTGGAAGTGTTTCTCTTCTGCAGAAAGTTCAAGCCATTAACAAGTTTTGTCAGCTATTTCTGAGTAAAATGGTCGACTTTTGTCAAACACTGATACCTACATTCGATTCCTGTCTTCTTTTGGAGAAGCAAGTGCGTTAGTTCAATGCAAGAGAGTCACCAGTCTGGAGGTCTTCAATTCAAATACGTACGACTTGTAATATTTCTTCCAATAGGAATTGGGAAATCACGATCATAGCTCATAACCACTTCTATTCAGCATGTCCATCGTCAACCAGCATTCATCCCACCTGTTAGTGCAATGTTTTCCTTGTTTAATCTGGAGAGTTAAAGTAACAAAAAAATTCGCGTATAACACACACACACACACACACACACACACACACACACACACACACACACACACACACATCTTCAGGACAGGACAAACCAAGTTACTCTCCTTTCCAGCTTCATTTCCAGATGAACCTCGTTCGGCCTTCTAACAACTGACACAGTTCTGCTACCTCCTAGCATTCTTTGGAGAGGACCATAAAGTAGATGAACCTCGTTCGGCCTTCTAACAACTGACACAGTTCTGCTGCCTCCTATCCTTCTTTGGAGAGGACCATAAAGTGGTCAGCATGTCAAAACGTCCACAGAGAAATAAATCTTAAATAAATGTTAGCGAACCGCCCAGAGAACGTGGACAAACGAGTCACAAGACGAAACACAACGCGTTTCGACCTCTTAGGTCTTCATCATTTTCGTTGTTTTATTCGTTTATGTCTCACCTGATGAAGACCTAAGAGGTCGAAACGCGTTGTGTTTCGTCTTGTGACTCGTTTGTCCACGTTCTCTGGGCGGTTCGCTAACATTTATTTAAGATTTGTTTAGATTTCCGCCTGCAGTCCTCTCGCTTTGCAACTAGGTCCCCAGAGAAGCGTTTCTTCATACTATTATGAACAACTTTACGGACAGCCTCAGCTGTGTCTCGACACTCCATTAGATTTGGTTCCACTCTTCATATACCGCTTTGTGAATTGGGTGAAATGCTAGATGACCTATTCATGAGTTCGGTTTCAGTCTGATCACACACACCAGGTATCAAGGTAATGACGTGAATAAGTTCATTTTTGTTTTCCTGCTGGAGTCATGTACGTTCTGATGGAAAAAATGTGTTATTGCTGAAATCGGAATCCCCACAAATGTTCTGGATTGCTTCTCTGTCCGGAAAAGACTGGAAGTAAAACGAAGCTCTCTATTCAGTGTTGGCTTCTTGATTTCAGGCTGTTTGCGGTCATCCCCACTCTTTTTCCCTTCCCTCACCTCTGCCTTTATTTACCCCTCCCCTGCACTGCCCTGAACTATCTCCCTCTCCCTTTCACATCGCGATCGTTTAACACAGTTTAAAGATACGGGTATTGGAGAGGCTGAAAAACTGGAAGGCCAGATTGATATTCACACCCAGGAAATTTTATGTTTTAGCATCTCTCTCTCTCTCTCTCTCTCTCTCTCTATATATATATATATATATATATATATATATATATATATATATATATATATACAGTATTTTGCAGGACGATTTACTCCATCATCCTCAGTTTTAAAACGGAAACTGTGTTGTCTCCTTTCTCTTCGTCCCTCGACCTACTTCTCCAGTCCGTCAAGTGTGATGGCCAGTTTTTGCTCCTCGCAATAGAAATACTCACTGACAGCGTCAGGATCTTTTGTTCTTCTCCGAAAAATGTAACGGTCACGTACATGGCTTTCTAGCTAATTGGCTCGCCCTGCTTTTTGCTCTCGGGTTCACAGTTTGGCATGTGTCTGTGTGTTTATCTACCTGCAAGTATGTCCATTTGTCTCTATGTATAACTATGTCCTCTCTCTCTCTATCTATAAAATATATATATATATATATAAATAACACCTATGATTGGATGCACACTGGGAATGTATGTGTACTATTTGTTTGCAAGGAAAGGAAGAGGAAAATGTTATTATTCTGTTACCCTCTTCCCCACCCCCCACCCCCCACTCAAAAGACCTCTTTGGTAATGACAATAAAATATCACAGTGTCATCACTTATCAAATATCAAAGTGTACACATACATATATCTATGTATATATATATATATATATAATATATTCAATATAAACAAAGCTTGCTCTTATGTCTTATATTGAAGAAATGGGGGGAGATAAGCATTCATATCTGCAGTGGTAGATCATTCTGCCTAACTAACAGTATGTGCTTGAGTGGGTGAATGGGGAAAAATAAAATAAATGCCTTCTCAAAATGAGCCTTCAGCATTAGTCTCCAAGAGGAAGACAGTCTCCAATGGGGAGGAAACTCACTAACATATAACTCCTGGTCGGATACCGATATTTCGAAACCTGATTGTTTTCCCTCAATGACCGCGGAAAGTGGTAATTTGACTCCTCTGCCTTTTGGGTTTTTTAAGAAGAATGCTATCCCAGAAAAAGCTGGTGTGCAATACCGAAGTATGTTTGTTGAGTTTTCAAAAACCCAACCAAAGGTGCCACCTAAGAAAATCATGAAAGAGCAAAACAGCTACATTTTCTTGTGAAAAGTAGAAAATATAAAAAGATAACCTCTTAAGACACAAGTGCTGGGGGCCAGTTCTTGGAATGAATCCGCAAGAGACTAAATTACAATAAACTAATAAATTCCAAGGATAAGTACCGAGCACCATTCCAGCAACTTACAGAGCAGCTTGGTGTTGCAATGATTGCAAGAAATATTCAATTATAAACAAAGCTTGCTCTATGTCTTAGATTGAAGAAATAGGGGGAGATAAAGCATTCATATCTGCAGTGGTAGATCATTCTGCCTAACTAACAGTATGTGCTTGAGTGGGTGAATGGGAAAAATAAAATAAATGCTTCTCAAAATGAGCCTTCAGCATTAGTCTCCAAGAGGAAGACAGTCTCCAATGGGAGGAAACTCACTAACATATAACTCCTGGTCGGATACCGATATTTCGAAACCTGATTGTTTCTCCTCAGTGAACGCGGAAAGTGGTAATTTGACTCCTCTGCCTTTTCGGTTTTAAGAAGAATGCTATCCCAGAAAAAGCTGGTGCAATACCGAAGTATGTTTGTTGAGTTTTCAAAAACCCAACCAAAGGTGCCACCTAAGAAGAAAAAAGAAAATCTTTGAAAGAGCAAAACAAGCTACATTTTCTTGTGAAAAGTAAAAATATAAAAAGATAACCTCTTAAGACACAAGTGCTGAGGGCCAGTTCTTGGAATGAATCCGCAAGGGACTAAATTACAATAAACTAATAAATTCCAAGGATAATTTACCGAGCACCATTCCAGCAACTTACAGAGCAGCTTGGTGTTGCAATGATTGCAAGAAATATTCAATTATAAACAAAGCTTGCTCTTATGTCTTAGATTGAAGAAATAGGGGGAGATAAGCATTCATATCTGCAGTGGTAGATAATTCTGCCTAACTAACAGTATGTGCTTGAGTGGGTGAATGGGGAAAAATAAAATAAATGCTTCTCAAAATGAGCCTTCAGCAATAGTCTCCAAGAGGGAGACAGTCTCCAATGGGGAGGAAACTCACTAACATATATAATATATATATATATATATATATATCACCCCTGTCTCTGTTTGTCTGTCTGTCTGTCTGCCCTGTCTTCTGTCTGTCTGTCTGTCTCTCTCTCTCTCTCTCTCTCTCTCTTCTCTCTCTCTCTCGTCCTCCTTCCTTTCTGCATTTGTTTATAGCCCACAATTTGAATGTGAATGACTGACTGGTGGGTTTGACCCTGCTGTTTCCTTCCTCTCTCTCTCTCTCTCCTCTCTCCCCTCTCTCTCTCTCTCTCTCTTCTGCCTGTCAGTCCGTCCTTCTTCCTTTCTGCATTTGTTTGTAGACACAGTCTCTATGTGAATGGCTATTTGGGTTTTCGACCCGTTTTTCCTCTCTCTCTCTCTCTCTCTCTCTCTCTCTCTCTCTCTCTCTCTCTCCTTTTTCTTTGTCTTTTTTTTTTTGTTGCTTCTGCTGCTGCTGCTCCTCGTCCTCTTCTTCACCGTTCCCTCCTCTTTCGTTTTTTTTTTTTCAACCTTTTTTTCTTCTTATAATCTTACTGCGTGTTTTCTTCTTCCCTTGCCTCTCCCCGAGAGATCGCCCGGTGATGTCACTTATCTGACTTGCTGATCACTTTTCTTCTTCCATCTTCTTTTTCTTCATCCAGGTAAAGATAGAAACATGGGAAAGAAAGGAAAGAGATATGTGAAATGAAAGAAGGAAAAGTCACGGACGAAGAAAATGAGGAAATGGATTAAAAAAAATACCTATATAAAAACAGAATAAAAACTCGAAGGGAATAAAAATACGGAACGCAAAAAAGAAAAAAAAACAGACAGAAGGAAACAGCGAAGGAGGAAGGGGAGCAAAAAGAGTACTACGAATAAAGAAAGACTGCAAAAAAAGGAAAGGGCCAAAAATGGAAGGAGAAAAAAGAGACAAAAAGAAAAAAAGGGGAAAAAACAACTAAAACGAGAAAGAAGAATCAAGGCAAGACAAACAAAGAAATGCTCTCAGAAATAGATCAACAGTGGCGTGTTTGCACGCAAGAGAAATCGAAATGAATGGAGACAGAAAGAGATAAAACAAAGAAAGGAAAGAAGAAACACCAAAATAAGAACGGACAGAAAACAACTTCACAAAAACATGGCAACGACACGAACTAAAAAAAACAAACAAAACAAAATCTAAATCAGCGCAAAAAAAAAAGAAACGAAACAGGCAAACAGTGCACAACACAATTGCATCAGAACACACACACACACACACACACACACACACACACACACACACACACACAACACGGATATTGGATATAGCCTCGTATGCTTGGAAATTATCCCGTGGTCTTGAAGTTTTGTCAACGATTAAATCAAGCAATCAGCAAATATACAATTAAATCACATTTTCTTGCTTATTAAACAGAGAAAACAAAAGGATTAAAACTTTTCACACAGACCAAAAAAAAAACCGCAGTTCCACCACCGTCAATCATAGAACTATTCAGGACAAAGAATATTAGCATAGTTAAAGAAAATAACAGCCGGTAAACGACAATAAGAGACCGCTTCAGGATTCTAGCCAGCATCATGGGACCATAGCATAATAATATGCTTCGATCTCCATTGTATCAAACTCATGTACAGTAGTATTTTCTCAAGCCCAGATGCAGACTAAGGTGGATTTCAGACTTAATAGAAACAGCGTGTGCGTGTGCGCGTGTACGCACGCGAGTGCGCGCGTGTGTGTGTGTGTGTGTGTGTGTACGTGTGTGGATGTGTGTGTGCGTGTGTGTGTGTGTGGCGTGTGTATGTGTGTGTGTGTGTGTGTGTGTGTGTGTGTGTGTGTGTGTGTGGCTGCGCTTGTGCGTGTGTGTGTGTGTGTTGCGCGCGCGCGCGCGCGTGTTGACAAAGATTGGGGGAGGGGGAAAGAGAAGGGAGGAATTTGGGATGGCTTGACCAATTAGCTGGATGGTTTTCCCCAATCCACAGAGGATAGATCCAGCAATCCATCAGTTTTAAAAAGCTATTCGCTGTTGTCCTGCCCACACGGGTCATAAATGTTTCACGGTCGAATAGCACCTCCCCATTGTATTTGTATAGCAAGAGTTGTTAACATGCCCTGTTAATACGGATGGCCAACACCAAAAGGTGTTTAAAGAAACGACGACGACGGCTTTGTGCAATGCTTGCCCCAGGATCACACTGATGGTCATCAGCAATTATCTACAAAATGAAACCGCAACGAAAAGAAAAGAGAAAGGTAGCAGGTGATCAAAAAGAGAAAGGTAGCTCTCTCTCTCTCTCTCTCTCTCTCTCTCTCTCTTTCTCCCTCCCTCCCTCGCTCTCTCTCTTTCTCTCTCTGTGTCTTTATTCTCTCTCTCTCTCTCTCTCTCTCTCTCTCTCCTCTCTCTCTCTCTCTCTCTCTTTCTCTCTCTCTTGTTCGCGTGCTCGTGCGCGATTTCTTTCCTCCTTCTTTGCCTCTCTCACGAACGTGACTGCGCACAGAGGGGGACACCGAGAAGATAGGCAGACAGACAGAAGACAGACAGACAGACAGAGACAGAGAGAGACAGAGAAACAGATAGAGACACAGAGATAGAGAGGTAGACAGAAAGAGAATGAGAGAGAGACAGAAAGAGAGCCACAGAGAAGGAAAGAGAGAGAGGAAAGAGAGGAGACAAAAGACAGAGACACAGAGTAAGACAGACAGACAGACAGACAGACAGAAAGAGAGACAGACAGAGACATTGAAGCAACAGACAGACAACTGACAGACAGTAATACAATTATCAAGCCTGGTCTATAAGCAGGAATTCTCCTACCTCCACTGTTCACCTACCCACCGAGTCCCTTTCCTCGACCGTCTGACTTCTTCCTCCACCACCACCACCACCACCACCGCCACTACCACCGCTCTACCCCAGTCCCCTTCATCCTTCATCTCGTGTGTTCTGTTGTGCCGTTCCCGACATGATACCAAACAGCACTAAATTGCGCAGACGACATCGTTTTCTTCCCATCATGTCCCCTCCCCTTACACTTACAGGGAAGGAGTATGGCGTCCACAGGTCCAGCAATCAGTGCACTTATTGCTGCTTCATGGGCTGCTCTGGTGCCCCGGATTGGGGAACTAGTGCAGCTGATAGGACGCCAATGACTCTACAGTGTGCCTCTCTCACGGCATTTCTCTCAGGCTTCACCACAGTGGTAGTTGTCCATACGTAGTGGTATAGAATATGGAGCGAAAAAAGGAAAAGGACCGTCTAGATTGACACCCAGTGATATGAACTTTATTTTAGTTTTCATTTTATTATACCGACCGTATGTAGTTACTCTGAGTGTGTGTGTGTGTGTGTGTGTGTGTGTGTGTGTGTGTGTGTGTTGTGTGTGTGTGTGTGTGTGTGTGTGTGTGTGCGTGCGCGCGCGCGCGTTTGTGACATTATCAGTAGCAGCAGTCATACGGTATGTGGTTGTAGTAACACTACTTCTCCTAGGACAGAAGTATTATCATTTCTATTGACATTACCAATACATATCATGTGTATTTGAATTGATATATGCATGTGCAGCTCAATCAAGAAATCTCTTTGTCTCTCACTGTGTGATGTGTGTGTGTGTGTGTGTGGTGTGTGTTGTGTGTGTGTGTGTGTGTGTGTTGTGCCGCGGCGCGCGCGCCATGCGCATGCATTTGTTGCCTAGAAATGTATGTGCGCGCTCATACACATACTAACTCTCTCTCTCTCTCTCTCTCTCTCTCTCTCTCCTCTCTCTCTCTCTCTCTCTCTCTCTCTCTCTCTCTCTCTCTCCCCCTCTCACTCGCTCACCCAGACGAGATAAACACAATGGCCCCTTTCTTTTGATCCAATTAATCAGCCAGTGGGCAGGACAGGGGACAAACATCAGACACATCCATCACATGGCCTCTTCGTTTCCTTCTTCCCCGCAGGACTTTTCGTGAAGAGATACGGCAAAGACTGAGCACGCTTGGTCCCTGTGCTTACAGCCTTTCAGAACTATCGACGTAAATCGTGGCACCAACAGAGAGAATCTTTCGCTTTACGATGGACTGTTTTCCTTATAGCCTATTCGCAGCACGAATGGGCTTCCATGCTGAATCTCTCTCTCTCTCTCTCTCTCTCTCTCTCTCTCTCTCTCTCTCTCTCTCTCTCTCTCTCTCATAAACACACACACACACACACGCATTACACACTCACACACACACACAACACACACACAAACTACACACAACACCACACATGCCTGCTACACACACACACGCACATCGTGCATGCACACACACACACACACACAGCACACCACACACACACACACACACGAACGCACACACACATGCACACATAGTCACACGCACGTGCGCGCGCATGCACGCACGCACACAAACACACACAGCGACTGAGAAAAAGTGGGGCACGAATGCACGCACTTCAGAAGCGTGAGCACACACACACACACACACACACACACACACACACACACACACACACACACACATCAATACAATGTGCGCGCACGTTGGTGTGTGTTGTGTGTGTGTGTTGTTGCGCGCGCGCGCGTGCGTGTGTGTGGTGTGTGTGTGTGTGTTGTGTGTGTCGTGTGTTCGTGTGCGTGTGTGGTGGGGTGTGTGGTGTCTCATGCATATAGGTGCACACACGCGAAACTAGGTAACCAGGTATATGGAGAATTAGGAAACATAAACAGGTTATGAAACTTTGCTAACTTCAGTTGAAACAAGACAACATACCACACTCGCACAGGGTAGCAGGCCAGACGGTCCTTTCCTTTTTCACGTCTACATGCTCTGTGTGCACTACTATCGCAATGGTTAAGTATGAGAGAAACGACGTGAGAGTGCCACACTTGTAGTGTAGCCGGTAATCCTATCCTCTGGGCTTGCTTCCTAAACTGCCGCAGAAGAGAGCTAATGAAGCAACAATAACTACACTGATTGCTTATCCTTCACACGTAGTTTCCTTCCTTTGCATAAATGTTTGGGGCCAAAAGGAAAGAAAATGATGTCGCCACGGACAATTCCGCGCTCTCTAAGGCCATGTCTGGAACCACGCAGATAAAAAAGAAATGATATGGGGAAAGGACGAAAGGGGAAAATGTTATGGAGAAACTTCCTGTCGAGGATCAAGTGTGTGTGTGTGTGTGTGTGTGTGTGTGTGTGATGTGTGTGTGTGTGTGTGTGTGGTGTGTGTGTGTGTGTGTGTGTGTGTGTGTGTGTGTGTGTGTGAGTGGTGGGGGTGCGCGTGCGGGCGCGCACGCTTTTTTCCTGCACGTGTGTGTATGTGCTGTGTGCGTGTGCGCGCACACGTGTGTGCGCATTTGTGTCCACTGTGTATGGTAGAGGACGCGTCCCGCATGGTTTCGTGTGTAGGAGGGAGGGTGAGGAGACAGAGAGAGAGGCACTTAGAGAGAGAGAAGAGAGAAGAGAAGGAGGGGGAGAGAGAACGAGAGAAGAGAGAGAGAGAGAGAGAGAGAGAGAGAGAGAGAACAGAGAGAGACAGAGGAGACAGGAAGAGAGAGAGCAGCGAGAGAGGTGGTGAGGTGAGAGGAGTTACGTAAGGAGGCGACAAAACTGACAAACATATACATACATCAACTCTACATTCACGAGTTGCTCTTGTTCTCATTAATGTAATTCAAAGGATCTATTTTAGGGACAAGTTGTTCACCTCCTGTCCTTGCCTCTTCAGCACCTTCTTTTGATTTTTTCCTTTGATTGTGTACGTGCGTGCGTGCGGTGCGGGGCGTCGCGCGCGGTGTGTGTGTGTGTGTGTTGTGTGTGTGTGTGTGTGTGTGTGTGTGTGTGTGTTGTGTGTGTGTGTGTGTGTGTGAGTGCATATTTGTGTGTACGTGTGAGGCTGGAGAGATCGCGCCTGCTGCGTTTTTGTGTGGGAGGAAGTGAGTGAGGGAGAGAAAGAGAGAGAGACGGTTAGAGAGAGACAGAGAGAGAGACAGAGAGAGAGAGAAGAGAGAGGAGAGACAGAGAGAAGACAGACAGACAGACAGAGACAGAGAAGAGAGAGAGACACACACCGAGAGAGAGAAACAGAGAGAGAGGCAGACAGAGAAGAAACAGAGAGAGAGAGAGAGAGAGAGAGAGAGAGAGAGAGAGAGAGAGAGGCAGTGGTATTAGGAAAGAGGCGATGAAACTGACAAACACATACATATATCAGCTCTGTGAGTGCAGTCTGGAACATTGCTGCCGACAGAGTGACTGGCTGAACTGTACGTGTTGCTCTATGTCATCGTGATATAATTCACACGAATCGATTTTTAGGGGCATGTTGTTCACCTCCTTCCCTTGCCTCTTCAGCGCTTTACTTTTGATTTTGATTTTTCTGTTCCTGCTTTCACTTTCTGTTTTGTTTTATTTTCTTTTGTATTTAACTTCAAATCTTTTTTTTTTTTTTTTTGCTTACCATGTTTAGTTTTTATTTGTTGAACTTCACGTAGCTGGCTTCAAATGTTAATCGAGTTAGTACAATATATTGACGTAAATCACCACCATCTTAGAACAGAGTAATAGTTTGTTTCTGCTACCAGACATAAAGACATAATGCGCATATAAATGCATGTACATTATTTCTGTCTCTGCGTAAAATCTGACCTTACAGCATACCATAGCTGTTTGCTGTAGGCAGCACCTCATATTGATATTGATGGTAAACACATTACTATAGTTTTGTTATTGCTACCAGACATAAAGACATAATACGCATAAAAATTCATGTCCATTTTTCTTCTCTGCGTAAAATCTACCTTACAGCATACCATACGTGTTCGCTGTAGCAGCACCTCTAGTATTGATTATTTGATTAGATAAACACAATTACTTAAAAGCACCCGAGTCGCTCAATATATGATGAGGTGGTCAATGCCCTCCGGGTGGACGGGGTAGCTCTCAGCGGCCTAATGGATATACCATCACATCTGTGTTAATAGGATCAGATTGTCTTTTGTCTCCATTGACAGTTTGCAAAACCTTAATGCTATCCGAAATAGGACCAACATGACCAGAATTTCAGAATGAATTGTTCTAAATTTTCGAGGTACGGACCTGTCTCCCCGAGTCTAGACACTTTCCGCGAGGTTTGTTTCCCGTCTTGATAGCGTGCATACCGGATTGGGTGACACGATTAGATGCTTATTTTACCAGACATGAGGCTCTGGTCTGTCCGCCAAACTGCCTTGAGCTATCAGAATGATGACACTGGGGCGCTATCTCTGTCTGACCACTGGAGATGGTCACATTCAGTCTGATGTCGAAGGGTGGCGTTGGAGCAAGCAGCATCCGGCAAAGTGATGCCGATTGCTTTTGTGTCTGCCGTTACTCTCCGTTCTAACAGTGTCGTAGCACACAGGTTAGGAGGCAAAGGAAGCTGTCTGGGCAATACTATCCTGTCAGCTTCGGAATTGCACAGTTGGCGTCCCCTAAACGTTCCTCGAGAAGGTGTTTCTGGGGGAGGTGGACTTAAGGCAAGCAAGGGGACAAAATTGAGTCTGTCCGTTCCTGGTTAAAGTTACAAGAAGTAGCAGTAATAAATCTCCTCTCTCTCTCTCTCTCTCTCTCTCTCTCTCTCTCTCTCTCTCTCTCCTCTCTCTCTCTCTCTCTCTGCATGCAAGGCATAATGTATATTCATACCTACAGTATTTGCGTTTCCGCCTTGACTGATGGCCCGTCGCCCCTTTCATTAAACAAAAGAAATTTAGTCTTGTTTTTATTACCTCTCTTCTCCTCTAAAGACAAATCTATAAATATAATTCAATCCTCTAGGATTGTCTCAGGAGTAGAAAAAAAACCCACCGTGAACGAACAACTGTACTGTCGTCATCATCACCACCCTAACACTCACACACTCTATACTCAACCATCAAGTTCATTTTGATTATATGATATGCTGACCCTTTTTACATTTCACACACACAAAAAACAGCCTAAACCACCGAAGCTGCTGTCTCTAATCCAGCTGTAAAACTGAAAGAACGGGGTTAATATCGAACTTCACAAGAAAGAGAACCCTGAACAAACGCAGCCTGCCTTTTTGTATGTCCTTTCTCTCTTTCTTTATATCTTTTTGAGGTCTTCAAATAGAAACACATGCAACACCAGCATCTTTTTCTGCCTCTTGTGGCATCTCCGAAGCCATGAGAGAAAGCAAATTGTGTACGAGCGCGCGAGCACACACACACACACACACACACACACACACACCACACACACACACACACACACACACACACACACGAGAGTGAGAGAGAGAGAGAGAGAGAGAGAGAGAGAGAGAGAGAGAGAGAGAGAGAGAGAGAGAGAGAGTACAGCCCCTTGAATTGTGTCACAAAAGGATAATACCAATCAACATCTTTTTTTTCATATCTGATTTGCAAGCTTAAAATTTAGGTGGCGTGTCTGCCCGTCCCTTCAACTCTGGTAATAGTGAAGACTGTCAATACCTGTGTGCGCTTCTTAGAAACACACTGGACTTAAAACTTACAACTATCACATCTCCTACCTTGATAGTATATAGACTTGAAGTCACAAGCAAGTTCAGTATCTGGGCAGACACACTGACCAAAAGCCAAATACATGCACACTAGTCTACGTGCCGATATGCATGTACCAATACTCTGTGTGTGTGTGTGTGTGTGTGTGTGTGTGTGTGTGTATGTGCGTGCGTGCGTGCGCGCGCGCGCGCGCGCGCGTGTTGTGTGTGTGTGTGTGTGTGCGTGTGTGTGTGTGTGTGTGTGTGTGTCTGTGTGTTGTGTGCGTGCGTTTTCATGTGTGTGCATGCATGTGTGTGTCTGAATAAAAGAACCAACAAAGCAGCCTACTTCAGTCATGGTCTGGCTGTCTGTACTCAAACAGAAAAATAAGCACAGAGTTTAGGTGGGTGTTGTAAGTTTTCGATTAGCATTCGATCGTTTTGGCACCTCCACCTATCTAGATACTAACCATACAAAACAACACTCTAAAACGTGCATTGATCCACTTGTGTCCGAATTAATTCGTGGTGGAAAGACATACAAATAAGATAACAGAAAGTATAATTTGCTCTGCTATGCTACGCCAACGTGAATGCAATGAAATGAACATAGACAAATGACGCGAGAAAATCTACCTCATCGCTGTATCATCGGCATCCTATCACCAGCACCGGCACCACCATGCGAGGCACAGCAGTAGCCCACGAAGCAGCAATAACTGCACTGATAGCCGGTACTTCGCACATCAAACGCCCTCCTCGCCAATAATATGATGAGTTCGACGCGGAAATACCCAACTCGCCTAGGCAGTTCAGGTCTAAGTTTAAGACAGTTCACCCCTTTATGTCTGGAGAGACAGATCAAAACAAATATCGGGGAGGCTTAGACTGGGAAATATGTGTCCAGAAACTAGGCTAGCGGTTGTATGCGAATATGTGTGTGTGTGTGTGTGCGCGCGCGCATGTGTGTGTGTGTGTGTGTGTGTGTGTGTGTGTGTGTGTGTGTGTGTGTGTGTGTGTGCATATATGTATCTGTGTCAGTGTATCTGTATCTGTGTTAGTGTGTTAGTGTATCTGTATCTGTGTTAGTGTATTTGCGTCCATCTCTCTCTCTCTCTCTCTCTCTCTCTCTCTCTCTCTCTCTCTCTGTTTGACTGTATGTGTGTGAGGGGGGATGAGTGTGTGTGTGTGTGTGTGTGTGTGTGTGTGTGTGTGTGTGTGTGTGTGTGTGTGTGTCCGAGCGCGCGCGCGCGCGCGTGTGTGTGTGTGTGTGTGTGTGTGTGTGTGTATGTGTGTGTGCGTAAAAACCAATAAAGGTTCATTCTTAATAGTGAAATGCAAAATGCATGCAAGTGAAGAACGTTCGCTCAATTTCCTGGCTCTTTTTCCCATGCATCTGATTATAAGTTAGTGTGTCGGAAGTGTATTCCTCTACAGTGTACTGCGTCAGCTTTGCAGCACAAGGTCTCAAAACTGAATCATGTCTGAATATTAGAACCAACAACGTTGCACACTTAGCCAAAATCTACTCAGCTGTATCATACAGGACAAAATGCACAGAGCTCAAGGGGGTGTTGTGCGTTTATAACTTAACAGAACTGGATGAATCATGTACCCTGACATATGCAATCAATATTTACACATAAAAGAGACAGAACGGATAAAAGAAAGACGAAATTTAAGCGAACTAGAGTTTCTTTCCATTTCAAATCCACTTCATCTTCCATATTATCCAAATAAGCGATACCTTCAAGAGCTAGGATTCAATGAGAAAATCTTTCTGAATTATGTTCAACCGCTTTTGTTTTGCTCTCATGCACCAATCATAGTAGTGCTATCTGACTGGTGGGTGCTGACCTCGGCAGTTTTACTCTTCCCTGACCACCTAAGGGGCCATCTCAAGCTAAGCACATCCCTTGCCTCCACTCTGCTTCTGAAGGTGAAGCCCTGAAAAATGACGTAAGAGGATCCGTCCTATCGCCATATCATCAGCGACCTATCAGCTGCCTTGGCACAACCGCGTGAGGCGGAGGAGCCACCCATGAAGCAGCAATAACTTCACTGATTGCCGGTCCTTCGCACATCAAACGCCCTCCTCGCCAATAATATGATGAGCTCGATGCTGAAAGACCGAAGTCGCCTAGACAGTTCAGGTCCAAGTTTAAGGCAGTTCATCCTTTTATGTCTGGAGAGGCAGATCAAAACAGACATACGGGATGCTGAGGCTGGAGAGCAGGGATATGGTAGACGCGTTCGTGGTTGTTTGAATGTGTAAGTGTATGGGCATGCGCATGTGCACTTCTGTGCGTGTATGTGTGTGAGCGTGAGTGTGTGTCTGTGTGCGCACGCGTGTGTGTGCATGTGTGTGTGTACGTGCGTGCATGTGTGTGTGTGTGTGTGTGTGTGTGTGTGTGTGTGTGTGTGTGTGTGTGTGTGTGTGTGTTGCGTGCGTGCGTGTGTGTGACCGTATGTGTCCTCTCTCTCTCTCTCTCTCTCTCTCTCTCTCTCTCTCTCTCTCTCTCTTTTCTAAGTGTGTGTGTGTGTGTGTGTGTGTGTGTGTGTGTGTGTGTGTGTGTGTGTGTGCGTGCGCGCGCGTGTGTATGAGTGATTCAATAAACTGTGACCATCTAACATTTCTTCTGCTGGAAAACAAACTGTCATATTACCGGATATCTATCAATTAGTCAATCAGGTAGTTTTTGATGGGAAAAAGCCGTTCATATTGATGTGAGCTTTATCGATCGGGGTCATGAATTGTTGGTTAATCTTCGGGTTGGAAAACCAAATTTCATATTCTTTCTTGATTTATAGATTGGAATTATTCAGCCCAATCTTCTGGTGCAAAACGAACTTTCACATAAATCTGTGACTAATTATTCACGTCATTTGGACCATTATCCAATAGAAAAATGAAATTTCATAATCCCTTGTGCTTTATCAAGCGAGAACAGATGGACAACGTCCTTGTGAGAAAAAAAAAAGCCTTTTAAAGCACAGCGCCTCATCATCAGCGCCTTCATTTTTCTTGTAGACTTTTTTGTTCACATTTTTTTCTTTCTCTTGTCTCTCTCTGGTCTTAAGCCTCTGCGCAATGAGTTACATTTTCCACTCACCCTGCGTAGGACACTCAAACTCCGTGGGACTTATACGCACGCAAGCAGGCAAGCACGCAGGCAGGCAGGCAGGAAGGCAGGTATGCACGCACGCACGCACGCACGCACACACGCACGCACGCACACACACACACACACACACACACACACACACACACACACACACACACACACACACACCACACACAACCCGCTTAGCCCCAATTCACCCCACCTTTAACCCAGCGCACGTGCCTGCGTGCCTGCGTGCGTGCGTGCGTGTGTGTGTGTGTGTGTGTGTGTGTGTGTGTGTGTGTGTGTGTGTGCATCCCTGCTTGTGTGCGTGCGTGTATGTATTTATGTACATGTATACAGATAAACAGACAGATCGATCGACCGATAGATAGATAACAAAGATAAGATAGATTGATATATAGGCAGATAGATAGAGAAATACGGAGGTAGACAGACAGATAGATAGATAGATGAGAGAAATACGGAGGTAGACAGATAGATAGATATATAAATCGATAGATGGATGGATGGATAGATGAATGGATGGTTGGATGGATGGACGGACGGATAGATAGAGCGAGAGAGATAGATAGATAGGTAGAGAGTTAGAGAGAGAGAGAGAGAGAGAGAGAGAGAGAGAGAGAGAGAGAGAGAGAGATAAACAGACAGACAGACAGATACACAAATAGATTTTTTTTAAATACATATAGATATATGTATGTATATGAATGTATATATATATATATATATATATATGTGTGTGTGTGTGTGCGTGTGTGTGTGTGTGTGTGTGTGTGTGTGTGGAGAGAGAGAGAGAGAGAGAGAGAGAGAGAGAGAGAGAGAGAGAGAACGACGTGCAATACCATTTTTCTCCAGATAAACATTACCAGATCTCCAGGAGTATAGTGAATCCTTCTCTGTACCTGTTCATATTTTCACACACAAGCAAACACCAAACAGAGTGCACAGTAACACTCATTCCATGCACAATACACAACAGACAAGTTGTTGTTGTTGTTGTCGTCGTACCCTGGCTAAAAGACTCCAGGGATCATCCGAACAGCCGAAGCACTTGAACACTATGGTACAAATGCATCAGCTGGGAATGAGAACATTACGTGTGTGACCGTTTTTGATTACCCCGCCACGTGGGCAGCCACACTCCGACTTCGAGGGATAACAGACAAGTGAAGATATGAGAAATATGCTGTCTTCAAACGTCATAAACATCAGTCGTTTGGTGCAGTTTGTGCATTTAATAGATGATATATGATAAAGACATATCTACTGGAACTTCACTCGTCTGTTTTGGATCTAGTTTTACATAAACGTTACTTTGCTGCACTTGTTTAAATGTATTTTGTTTTCCATCCCTTGTTCATTTCATTCATAACAACAACCACGACAACATCAAAAGGCTGAAGTGGTCAATAGAGACCAGTGTCAATACTGAATTACAGACTCAACGCTTGACGAAACAACTTCATGCACAGCATTAGCCACGTCTAGACAGTCCCTGGGTCCGTTCTGTCTCCGCTCTTGATATGCTGTTCTGTGGACTGGCATTAGACAGCCGCACGGTCCCTCCATCAGTGTGGTTTCAGTCTTATCGCCCAGCTGTCGCGAGCTATTAGAGCAATGAGGCGAACAAATTGGGTCTGTTTTCCTGTTGGAGCCATTTACGCTGCAGTTGGACGGGTGGCTTTGGGGAACACTGAATCACCGTGAATGCTGCTGATTGCTTCTCTGTCTGGCATCAGTCTCCGTTCCAGCAGCTGTGTACTGGATAGGACGGAACGTAAATGAAACCTAGACAGGGTTGGTCTCTTATTTCGGGCCTGGTCCGTTTACGCTCCTGCCACTTCAGCCTTCCTTCTAACCCGAATCCCCCCCCCCCCTCTCATACCCTCCACTTCACCGATCCCTCTCTCCAAAGTTTCTGAAGACAGGCAGATGCTGTGGAAAGGAAGCTTGCAACGCTGGTAGCATTCACTGTTTTCAAGCTTGAAGTAAGTGATCGTAGTAAATGTTCCAATGAAAGTGGCGAAATGGTCTCTCATTCTCAGTCTCTATCTCTGCACCCTACCTCTCACCCCCAACGCTCCCTCCCTCCCTCTCTCTCCCCCCAAGACAAAATGCTTTAAATGAGTTAGACGCCCGGATACAATTGTTTTATGATGAACACAATCATTACCATCTGAACACTTTCAAGAGTTCTTTGACTGCCCACTGTGTCTAGTGACGACATAATATGCAAATGGGCACCTCACTGTTTGTCTTGTGACGACATATGCAAATGGGCACCTCACTGTTAGGGGAATAGTCTTTGCTTTTGTGAAAGTGTTTCTCTTCTGCAGAAAGTTCAAGCCATTAGCAAGTTTTGTCTGCTATTTCTGAGTAAAATGGTCGACTTTTGTCAAACACTGATACCTACATTCGATTCCTGTCTTCGTTTGGAGAAGCAAGTGCGTTAGAGGGCACTTACTGGAGAACCTTCAGGCTTCCTCTTCGCCATTTCCCCTCAAGTTCAATGCAAGAGAGTCACCAGTCTGGAGGTCTTCAATTCAAATACATACAACTTGTAATATTTCTTCCAATAGGAATTGGGAAATCACGATCATAGCTCATAACCACTTCTATTCAGCATGTCCATCGTCAACCAGCATTCATCCCACCTGTTAGTGCAATGTTTTCCTTGTTTAATCTGGAGAGTTAAAAGTAACAAAAAAGTCGCGTATAACACACACACACACACACACACACACACACACACACACACACACACACACACACACACACACACATCTTCAGGACAGGACAAACCAAGTTACTCTCCTTTCCAGCTTCAGATGAACCTCGTTCGGCCTTCTAACAACTGACACAGTTCTGCTACCTCCTAGCATTCTTTGGAGAGGACCATAAAGTAGATGAACCTCGTTCGGCCTTCTAACAACTGACACAGTTCTGCTGCCTCCTATCCTTCTTTGGAGAGGACCATAAAGTGGTCAGCATGTCAAAACGTCCACAGAGAATCGTTTCTTCATGATGAACAGCTTTACGGACAGCCTCAGCTGTGTCTCGACACTCCATTAGATTTGGTTCCACTCTTCATATACCGCTTTGTGAATTGGGTGAAATGCTAGACGACCTATTCATGAGTTCGGTTTCAGTCTGATCACACACACCAGGTATCAAGGTAATGACGTGAATAAGTTCATTTTTGTTTTCCTGCTGGAGTCATCTACGTTCTGATGGAAAAAAGTGTTATTGCAGAAATCGGAATCCCCGCAAATGTTCTGGATTGCTTCTCTGTCCGGAAAAGACTGGAAGTAAGACGAAGCTCTCTATTCAGTGTTGGCTTCTTGATTTCAGACTGTTTGCGGTCCTCCCCCACTCTTTTTCCCTTCCCTCACCTCTGCCTTTATTTACCCCTCCCCTGCGCTGCCCTGAACTATCTCCCTCTCCCTTTCACATGGCGATCGTTTAACACAAGTTTAAAGATACGGGTATTGGAGAGGTGAAAACTGGAAGGCCAGATTGATATTCACACCCAGGAAATTTTATGTTTTAGCATTCTCTCTCTCTCTCTCTCTCTCTCTCTCTCTCTCTCTCTCTCTCTCTCTCTCTCTCTCTGTATATTTTGCAGGACGATTTACCCCATCATCCTCAGTTTTAAAACAGAAACT
>CM065714.1:128005351-128007851 GCA_033310375.1 Conus canariensis | reverse complement strand
CCTCCTCCTCCTCCTGCTGCTGCTGCTGCTTTTCCTTCTTCTGCGATGGGTTTGTTCCTCTTCTTAGCGCCCGGTGCACTGCAAACAGCATTTCATTTAATACGGGTTTTTTTCCTCTCTGCTTTTTTCGCTTTTTGTCCAAAGTGTCTTGTTGTGATCGCTAACATACAGCTCGCACTATCTTTTCCGTAAACAGAGTTTTAGAACAAGTATTATCTGCGCATTCCCTGTTCGTCCCCTGACGGCGTTCTCAGTATGACGCGTTACCTCCTCTCTATGGCCTCCGGGTTATGTTCTGTCTGGGGTTTACCAGCCTGCCTCTGGTCAAAACTAGTTTCAACTAATCCGGCTGTGGCGGCATACTCTTCAGCAAATTACTGCAGCAAGTCACTGCAGCACAAGCCATCGAGTGCTCCCTTTGGCAATTTTGCGAGCAAGACGTTAAGAAGACGACAAATTAGGATGGTGACAGTTTCCTACTCTGGGGTATTTTATGACTCGATGCACGATCTCTGTATATCGGCCACCTATTATCACGTTCCCCCTTCTGTTTTAGATGCACGATCTGGCCCCTTCGTTCACATTCACGATAGCTGCCAATGATGGTACTGTGATGTTATGGTTTGTTTGAGAGCGTTGTATTACCCAATACCTCCATACTTCAGACCACAGAGTTATTAGGGCTACCTCCTCTGCCTCCTCCCTGGTTCCTGGTCAGACGTACTGTTCTGACAGTTCAATGGGATAGAGCAGATGAGGAGGAGGATTACCCCGAGCTAGAGCTTATAACACAGCTCTTGTTCGCTTGATGCTTGTATTGCTGGACAGACATGATTTGTGCTGAGAGAGCAAATATCACTTCACTGTTATCTCCCCCCCCCCCCTATTTCTCTCTCTCTCTCTCTCTCTCTCTCTCTCTCTCTCTCTCTCTCTCTCTCTCCCTCTCAGTAATGACAATAAAGCATCAAAGTGACAAAGTGTCAAAAGTCTGTCTCTCTCTCACTCACTCACTCACTCACTCTCTCTCTCTCTCTCTCCCTCTCTCTCTCTCCACTACTACTACTACTACTATTACTACTACTACTCTTCCTCTTCCTTCTGTTCCTCCTCCTCTCCTATATCCCCGCCGTAATTCCGTCAGGAACCTCGTCAATTCGTGTATTAGTCCAGACATGCCTAGACTATTTCTGAGCACAGTGTCGGGCACCGATGAAGTCGCCAATCTGATAACGGTTGTCCCACTGAACAAGCTCCCCAACGGATGTTGGAATGCTCAGCTTATCCAGCTAGAAATCTGTCCAGCCTAAAAAGTCTGCCACGGAGCAGCACGACAACATGCTTGTCCGTCCAACACAGTGGACTTCAACATACTGGACCGAGTCCAGAGCTATGCTGTCAAGACTGTTGCAGGTGAGCTGCGATCAATATCCAAACTATCCCTGGGCAAAAGGACAAGACAGGAAACTGATGCAGCAGGCTGTCAAGTCCACCACACTGTCATGGCACTCCATGAAAGAAAGTTTTGGGGGCAGACTAAACAAAAAAGAAGCGTCGTTCCAAAGCAGGGCAACTCTCGACAGAGGCAACATAGAAATGACCTGCCACTGAGCATCAGACGAATAACGTCGCATTTTAAATCACCACGGTAGATTGGGGTCGCATCTGTCGAAGCATGTACATCGGTACAGTATGCATGTAACACCTGAAGAAGACAGCAGCGTATCCAGCGTACCCACTCCCCTCCTTCCCCTGCAAGCATGAACACATCCCTGGATCTCTTAGCTCTGTTCTCGTCGTTCCAAAGCCCTCTGTAAAGCCGACATCTAGTCTGCAAGACAGAAATAGCCATATTGTCTATAAGCACACATTTAGTGTCTGTACTAGTCCGGCGTGATGATTCAAGGAAGAAACAGTAATACAGAAAACAGCAAATTTTCTCTCTCCCCCCCCCCCCCCCTCCCCCTTCCCCGCATGGGTGTTTGATGACCTAGGAGAAAAGAGTATGTTTAAATCTGGACAAATTACACTATATACCGTCAGCGCCAGCCACAATTTGAGACATGTAATATGAGCGAAATGATAAAAATGAAGTGCACTGTTGTGTTTCCTTACCTTAGAACATTATTTCCATATAAGAAAGAGAACAGCGAAGCGTTTATTTCAGTACTTGGAAAACCCTAAAATGGACATCCGTTCAGGGAATCCGCCTTTAAATCACCCCAGTTCCTGCACCGTCCTCACTACACTCCCAATTACTAGTAGCACTCACACAGAGCTTAGAAGAGACGTGCGCACCCTGACATTTCATCTGAGATGCATAGCCTTTTTTTTTAGGATGCGGATAACGTGGAGTGATCTGACAGGCACTGAATGTCAAACTGCTCTGTACGCTCTCCCTTGGCTTAAATGTAGACCTCGTGGCCTTTGCAACTCATCATGATGGGGCAGTAGACGCATGTCTTGGTGGAAACAAGAGAGCGGGTTTTTGGTCGCTTAAGAA
>CM065714.1:127995351-127997851 GCA_033310375.1 Conus canariensis | reverse complement strand
GGGTAGCGTATAATTATTTAGTTTAAGAAAATCCGCACTCCGTGAAGTTTCAATACGACGATCACTTCACAAAGAGGATGGAAGGCCAGAATAACCAGATCTATTTGCGTCCAATAGTTTTCTATCAAAAACCCGGACCATTGCTTTCAATAATAATTTTGAATTCACCATAAAGAATATCGTCAAAGGTGTTGACGGTAAATAAAAAATAAAAAAAAGAAAGAAAACTGAAAATGAACACAATGGGAAAGACTAAATAATAACGAATATCTTAGGATCGAATAAAAACAAACCTTCCTTGTTTGAAAACTCAAAACTAGAAGGAAAAAAAAAGAGAAAAAAAAAAAGTTTATATCCAGACAAAACAAGATGGTTGCATGTGACTGGACTTTGTGCACATGCTGGTATTGCTTATCATGATTTCAAACAGGTTAAGCGTGGGCGCACTGGAAAAAAGACAGAAATGGCGTCAAGTTTACAGCTACATGAAATAGGAAGTGAAGCGAAGCACGACATAAGACGCTAACTCTGAAGGCCAAAAGCGGTTCAACAGTCAGAATATATTTCTTTTTAGTCTCTGACATGTAAATCACTAGCATTAACGAGTACGTGTTCTTTAGTTTGAAAATACGACAGCTCGCTATTTGATCGACGTAAATATCGATTTTTTTTTTAAAGTGTAGTGTAAAATGTTTGGGAATTTAATTCGTTTCTGTTGAGAGATAGGAGGTATGTAGACCTTGCCAATGTAACAATGGAAAGAATCAAAGGACAGCATGCTTGAAACACTGTGGATAAAATCCGGAAAAAAAAAAAAGAAAGACAAAACTTGGTTTGTGAAACTCTCTTGTCAAAAGCAGCCGTTAATATCTTCATAATTAAAAAAAAAAATAAGTCGGCTTAGGATAACAACATATGGACGGAATGATATTAAAATCAGCCCACCCTCACCTCTTCTCTCCTCTCTCTCTCTCTCTCTCTCTCTCTCTCTCTCTCTCTCTCTCTCTCTTTATATTGTTGACCCACTGTCCAAAAAGGGTAAAGCGTCGTTGCGGCTGTAAATGTCGATTTCCATGAACATTTTTCATCATCAGCTACGTAGCAATTCTCTCAACCGCATTGTTTGTGATTGTTTTATTTTAAGCATAAACACTCTGAACATCACATTCTACTCGGACTTAAAGGAAACAGGTGGACAGTAACCACACAAAAAAGCAAAATAGAAGTCACTCTGAAAAAAACCTCTAGAGTGTGTGTTTTGAACGCGTGAAATCCGTAAGCGGGATAGACACATATACTTCAACATGTCCTGTCCCATTACTCTAAATTGATTTTTGTCTTGCATATTTCTGCCCAGCCTCTACTACTTTGAAGCGTTCAGTCAGCTTTTTCTTCACATTTTATCGAGTAGAGGGCACATAAAACACAGAGAACGATACCCCCGTGAGACCGATTCGTTACTTGCTGTATCTTCTCTGGCTTCTCTCCTCTTCCCCGATCATCACCCCCCCCCCCCCCCCCCCCCCCCCCTCAGCTGTAGCCTTCCTCCTTCTATTCCTACTCCTGCCCTTCCACTCGAGTTCCGTCATTTTTTTTTTTTTTTTTGGTCGTCTTTCTTCCAGACTCCTTTTTCTACGCACGCTCGAATGTGTGTGTGTGTGTGTGTGTGTGTGTGTGTGTGTGTGTGTGTGTGTGTGTGTGTGTGTGTGTGTGTGTGTGCGTGTCTGTCTGTATGTCTTTCTGTCTGTCTGTCTGTCTGTCTGTCTCTCTCTCTTTCTCTCTCTCTCTCTCTATCTCTCCCCCCCCCCTACACACACACACACACACACAACACACACACACACACACACATGTATATGTGTATAGACAGATAGATAGATACTTATTTTGGGGTGTGTGTGTGTGTGTGTGTGTGTGTGTGTGTGTGTGTGTGTGGTGTGTGTGGTGCGTGGTGCGTGAGTGCGTGTGTGTGTGTGTGTTGTGTGTGTGTGTGTGTGTGTGTGTTTGAATATTTGTGTTTGCTGCCCTGCATTAGTGTATAACTGAGAATATGGGGCGGGGGGGGGGGGGGGGGGGGGTTTAAAGAAATGGTCGATAGTCTCCCAACTTAACAACACGAAGTTCCAAACGTCTAGTACAGTGCGAAAACTCCAGAAGCAACACATCCGAGAGAGATTTACAGCTCCCTAAGGAACGAATAGCAGAACACTAACAACATTATGGATTATTGGGGTTTCTTCAGTGAAGCTAAGGCCAGTGTCACACGTTACTGTTTTCAGGTGAAACACCCTTTCGAAGAAACCCACACAATTTAGAAAGATAAATGTATCAATAATCTTTCTTATCAGGCATAGTGCAAGATGAATTCGAGACACCTACGGCAAAATGCCAGGCGTTCAAGCCGTTGCTCTCGCCGCAGACTGCCCGACTGCTGCAGAGAATTATCAATGAGATCACCCTGCTTAGATTTTCTTGCTTGTTTCTTTCAACTGTTAATACC
>CM065714.1:127962851-127972851 GCA_033310375.1 Conus canariensis | reverse complement strand
ACCGTTAAAAACCGTTAATTTCTAAATTTAGAGATGGTATCACCGTTAAAAAGCGTTATTTTCTAAATTTAGACCTTTCTTGATGAAATTTGGTATACAGGTGTAGTTTTCAATGCTGAACAATGATATACAACTTACACGAACCGAAACTTAAAATTGACCGTTAAAAACCGTTATTATATAAATTTAGACCGTTCTTGATGAAATTCGGTATACAGATGCAGTTTTACACGCTGAACAATAATATGTAACTTACACGAACGGAAACTTAAAAATTGACCGTTAAAAACCGTTATTATATAAATTTAGAGCGTTCCTGATGAAATTCGGTATACAGACGCAGTTTTACACGCTGAACAATGATATACAACTTACACGAACGGAAACTATAAAATTGAGCGTTAAAAACCGTTAAGATCCGTTATTTTCTAAATTTAGACCTTTCTTGATGAAATTTGGTATACAGGTGCAGTTTTACACGCTGATCAATGATAGACAACTAATATGAACAGAAACTTAAAATTGACCGTTAAAAACCGTTAATTTCTAAATTTAGAGATGGTAGTCTGCAGAGGATTTCAGAAATACACCGAAGTTATGATGCTCTGCAATACCGTCTGATTTTTGTCTGTCAACAAGAGCCATGGTCAGACATTTTCATCCCGTGGGGCAGATCTGACCGTTCCGTGTTTTACACATGGAATGTTCTACGTTGCAGCATCACGAACTGGAAGCGCAGAAACACTGACTATACTTGCGGGGCCAGGGTGCATATCGGGGTGAACTATGGATATTTTAGCTGAAAACATTCCACGTGAAAATTTCCAAGACCAAACCGGGATTCGAAACCACGACCTTTGGATCATGAGTCCAGCGCCTTATCCACTAGGTTATGGTGGCCCCTACAGAGTTGTCATTTTGGAGCACTTCAATCGAGGAATTGAGAATGCATCGGTAAGTTCATTAAGTACAGGCATCCCTCTATCGACTGTGTATCGTATTACGAAAAAAAAATTGTGAGGTAAAATTGATTGAGAGGCAAGAAGGGTCATAGAGCAGGGTGAGGACTGCTACCCCAAGTACAGGAGACGCGAGGAGTCTGAATGAGGACATACTGGGACTGTGAAGCTTGGGCAGAGAGAAATCATCGTCACCAACCAGTGGGTTGTCCCCTACAACCCTTACCTCCTACATTAGTTCAACTGCCACATCAATGTGGAAATATGCAGTAGCATAAAATTCATCAAGTACGTCCTGAAGTATGTCCACAAGGGCACAGACCAAGCCGTCTTCCAACTCCAAGCCACTCAGGCAGGTGAAGGAGCAGCTCAACAACCTCCAGTCATTGATGAGATCCAAATGTACCAGAATGCCCGCTACGTTGGCAGCATCGAGGCGACCTGGAGACTCCTGGGATTTGACCTGCATGAGCGCCACCCCATGGTGCAGAGACCAGCTGTCCATTTGGAGAATGGACAATGGGTCTACTTCAGTCCACACAACGCAGCGCAAAGAGCACAAGGCTCTCCCCCAGAAGCAACCCTTACCGCCATCTTTAGCCTATGCTCTCAAGACCCTACAGCACGAGAGCTGAAGTACGTGGAAGTCCCTGAGCACTTCACATTGATGTCCACTCAGAATATGTGGAAGAAACGACAAAGGGGCACTGCAATCCGGCGATTGTACAGTATCAGTCCTCGCCAGGGAGAGTGCTACTTCTTGAGGCTTCTACTCAACGTTATGAAAGGATCCCGTTCGTACGAGGAGCTGAAGATTGTCAACGGCTATGTCCACAACATTTTTCGAGATGCTTGCAATGCTCTTGGACTCCTAGAAGATGACCGCCTTCTACAACTTGCCCTGGAGGAAGCCTCCATCTCTCAGAGACCCCGACTGCTGCGTGACTTCTGTATTATCCTGGTGGCTTTCAACCCCAGTAACCCAGGCAACCTGTGGAACCTCTTCAGAGACCATCTTGCTGAAGATTTCCTCTTCCAAGTCCGAAGAGATGTCTATTATGAAGCGCAGTACACAGATGCCATCTACAACCAAGCTCTTACTGTGATTCAGCACAAACTCTTCCTTCTTGGAGGCAAGTCTACAGAGGAGTATGGGATGCCAACAGTCACACAACAACAAACTGCCTCGAGAATACTACCGCGAGACCAATTACGACACTACTGCACTCCGGGCAGCAGCTGATGACCAGCTGAAGAAGCTGACAGCTGACCAGAGAGACGTGTACGACAGCTTTATGACCATGGTTGAGCAGAGGCAGGATCCCACAGCAAGCAGCAACATAATGTTCCTTGATGCTCCATGAGGGACAGGAAAGACAATCCTGAATCTTATCCTGAACAGGATCCGCTCCACAGGCAAAATAGTGCTAGCCACTGCTTCCAGTGTCATTGCCGCTACTCTTTTGCCGGGTGGGCGGACAGTAAATAGCATTTTCAAGGTCCCTCTGGATGCCGACAAGCAAGAAACGCCAACCTGCTCTGTCAAGCGTGGGTCAACGTTGGCCAAAGTCATCAAAGAGGCTGCAACCGTCATAATTGATGAAGCTGCCATGACCCACAAAGCTGTCTACGAGGCCATGGACTCTACGCTGCAGGACATCACCCAAGTGCACAGGCCAATGGGAGGCATCCCAACGCTGTTCTGTGGGGACTTCAGGCAGATCCTCCCTGTCGTCCTCAATGGCACCAGAGCCAACATTGTCAACGCCTGTCTGATAGCCAGGAGGATCTGATAGAAGCAGTCTACCCGGATCTTCATGCTCACTGTGCAGACTCAGACTGGTTAGCGGAAAGGGCCATAATCTCCTCCCTGAACGAGACTGTCAACAGGCTGAACAGAAAAATCGTAGCTGACTTCCCTGGAGAGGAAACTCTGTACAGATCTGTTGACACGGCCAAGAATGATGATGAGGCAGTCCTTTATCCACAAGAACTCCTGAACTCCATTGAGATTTCTGGACTTCCACCACATGAACTGTTGCTGAAATCTGGAGTCCCTATTATCATTCTCCGCTCACTGGACCCGCCAAAGGTGATCAATGGCACCCGATGTGTCTTCACCAGACTGCACAGGAACGTTGTAGAAGCGAAAATATCATGTGGCCCCCACAAAGGTGAACCGGTGCTGCTCCCCAGAATTCCTCTGGAACCCATGGACTCACCCCTGCCATTCCAGTTCTGACGGCTTCAGTTTCCCATGAAACCAGCTTTCGCTCTGACAATCATCAAGAGCCAGGGTCCGACATTTTCATCCCTTGGGGCAGACCTGACCGTTCCGTGTTTTACACATGGAATGTTCTACGTTGCAGCATCACGAACTGGAAACGCAGAAACACTAACTATACTTGCGCCAAACAGGGAGACAAGAAATGTCTACCCAGAGGCTCTCCAATAGACATGATACATCGTGAAAATGCAATCTTTTCACAGAGTTGTCATGTTTGAGTTGGATTTAACGTCCGTGCCCAAATCAAGGATATGCAGACGGCTGGTCCGTCACATTAGACTGACACCTGCGGGGCCAGGGTGGACATCGGGGTGAACTACGGTCATTTTAGCTGGAAACGTTCCACGTTAAAATTTCCAAGACCAAGCCGGGATTCGAAACCACGACCTTTGGATCATGAGTCCAGCGCCTTATCCACTAGGTTATGGCGGCCCCTACAGAGTTGTCATTTTGGAGCACTTCAATCAAGGAATTGAGAATGCATCGGTAAGTTCACAAAGTACAGGCATCCCTCTATGGACTGTGTATCGTATTACGAAAAAAATTCGTGAGGGAAAACAGATTGAGAGGCAAGAAGGGAGTGGGCGTCCGAAGAAATTGGGTGAAGTAGATAGGAGGAGGCTGGGGCAATTGGTTCGGCATGGGAAAAACGAAACAAACCCAAGCTGAATTTTATTGTATTGTCTTTTAAGTGGTGAGAGAGAGGGGTGGCCAGAAAATTATTGTACAGATATACCCGAGCGAAGCCGGGTACACCGGCTAGTATATATATATGTATGTATATAGACATAAATATATATATATATGTTGAACAGTTTGGTATATATATATATATATATATATATATATATGTGTGTGTGTGTGTGTGTGTGTGTGTGTGTGTGTATTCAATCATAAAACAAAACTTGCTCTCATGTCTTAGATTGAAGAAATAGGGGGAGATAAGCATACATATCTGCAGTGGTAGTTAATTCTGCCTAACTAACAGTATGTGCTTGAGAGGGTGAATGGGGAATAATAAATGCTTCTCAAAATTAGCCTTCAGCAAGCATATAGTCTCCAAGGGGGAGACAATCTCCAATGGTGACGAAACTCACTAACTTATAACTCCTGCTCAGATACCGGTATTTCGAAACCTGACTGTTTCTCCTCAGTGACCGCGGAAAGTGGTAACTTGACTCCTCTGCCTTTTTGGTTTTAAGAAGAATGGTAACCCAGAAAAATTTTTGGAATTTGAATTGGAATTTTTTAGTCTATTATAATTTAGTCCCTTGCGGATTCATTCTAAGAATTGGCCCTCAGCACTTGTGTCTTAAGAGGTTATCTTTTTATATTTTCTACTTTTCACAAGAAAACGTAGCTTGTTTTGCTCTTTCATGATTTTCTTTTGCTTCTTAGGTGGCACCTTTGGTTGGTTTTTTGAAAACTCAACAAACATACTACGGTATTGCACACCAGCCTTTTTCTGGGTTAGCCTTCTTCTTAAAACCGAAAAGGCAGAGGAGTCAAGTTATCACTTTCTGCGGTCATTGAGGAGAAACAATCAGGTTTCAAAATACCGGTATCTGACCAGGAGTTATATGTTAGTGAGTTTCGATCCCATTGGAGATTGTCTCACCCTTGGAGACTATAAGTTTGCTGAAGGTTCATTTTAAGAAGCATTTATTATTTTCCCCATTCACCCTCTCAGGCACATACTGTTAGTTAGACAGAATTAACTACCACTGCAGATATGTATGCTTATTTCCCCCTATTTCTTCAATCTAAGACATAAGAGCAAGTTTTGTTTTATAATTAAATATTTCTTGCAGTCATTGCAACACCAAGCTGCTCTGCAAGTTGCTGGAATGGTGCTCAGTTACTTGTCCTTAGAATTTTTTAGTCTGTTATATATATATATATATATATATATATATATATATTTGTTAAAAAAATATTTTTAAAATGAAGCGGTAAAATCTACAAGCTTGTTTCTAGCGTTGCTATCTTCAGGATGTCTTTTGGGGCACGCCAACGATCTTTTATGGCGTGCGGGACTTGATTTCAACTCTGTGTGTGCAGGCGGATCTCATTTGCTGCACGTGCGGCCTGTGGTTCTTATTGGGGCCTGTTCAGGTGGAATGTGCTAGCAAAGATTTCCACTTGTGCCTGCAATTGTTTACAATTTCTACTTTTGTGTTCAGAGTTGCTAAGTGTGGTTTGCATAATATTAACCATTTTTCTGTGGAGCATAGATTGCATCTTTTTGAAATATTGTTGTATGGTGTTGCTCTTTTTATGATTTTCCATGATATGTTGTAGTCTATTTTTTTATCTTTGAGTCTCCAGATGTATTTGCTCAGCTCTGTTTGATTTTTGTATTTTTCATTTTTGAATGACTGTTTGTGGTTTGCGTATCTGGTTTTGAAAGTGTTTTCAGTAATCCCTACATATGTTTCTTCTTCATTTTCTGATGTTACCGTAGCTTGGTATACAATGTTGCTGTGAAGACATTTATTGCTCAGGGGGCACTGTTCTTTTTTAGTGCAGTTGCAAGATGTCCTTTCGGCACCCTTCTCTTTTATGTTGCTTTTCATTTTGTTAGATGAATCAATCATGTTTTTGAGGTTGGGCATACATGAGTATGACAGTTTAATGGTGTTTTTGTTGAATATTTTGGACAGTTTGTGTTCTTTTGGGAATGATGTTGCCAAGATTTTAAAGAATTCTTTTCCTACATTTGTTTTTACTTGTCCATCGTATGGTGGGTTGTACCATATGATCTTTCTTTTCCTATTTTTCTTAATTCTGTTCGTGTTGTTGTCTGGACTGTATTGTAGTTTGTAATTGTAACCACTTTTTTGTAATGCTTCTTGATATTCTGTTGCTGCATCATTGAATGCGTTTTCATTGCATGACAGGTTGGATAGTCTCTTGTTTATACCATTGGGTATTGTTTTTAGTATAGATGGTGGGTGGTTGCTTTTGATGTTTACGTAGACTGGTATGTCATTGGGTTTTTTGTATGGTTTGTACACATGGTCATTGAGGTCTAATGTTATGTCTAGGTAATTCACTACTTTTTTGTTTGCTTCTATTGTGATTTTTAAGTTGTGGTTTTTAAAGATTTTACATAATTCTTTTTTCTTGTTTTCAATGGTTCTTGGATTGTTGTTTAATGCAGCGAGGCCGTCATCTCTGTATAAACCGGCCTGTTTTCCAAGTTGTTTTTGGATGTTGGATAGCATGAATAGTCCGACTAGTTCACATGTTTCGGCACCATCATACGATCCCATGGTTACATCAAATGTGGAGTTTTTGCTCGTTTTTTTAATCCAAGTTTCATTTCTGCTATGGAGTAAGGTTTTTTTGGTGTGGAAAATAATCTCCATTTCTGACTCTGTTACATTTGTGTATTTGTTGGCAAATTTCAAAGCTTTGTTGAGTAGTTCTTCATCTATGGATGGATAGAAGTCTACTATGTCAAATGTAATGAACATTGTATTTCTCTGTTTGTTGAGTTTCTTAAACCATTGTATGACTTCATAGCTGTTTTTCCAAAGGTTGTATTCGGTGTTTGATTTTATATCTTCTATAGCCTTTTCCAAAATTCTCTTGCTTATTTTGCCCAGTTCGGATTTAGATGGGTTTATTAGTCTACATGTTGGGTTGTTTTGGAAGTTAGGCTTGTGGTCTTTAAGTGTTATGAAGGCCTCCATAGCAGAAATGAAACTTGGATTAAAAAAACGAGCAAAAACTCCACATTTGATGTAACCATGGGATCGTATGATGGTGCCGAAACATGTGAACTAGTCGGACTATTCATGCTATCCAACATCCAAAAACAACTTGGAAAACAGGCCGGTTTATACAGAGATGACGGCCTCGCTGCATTAAACAACAATCCAAGAACCATTGAAAACAAGAAAAAAGAATTATGTAAAATCTTTAAAAACCACAACTTAAAAATCACAATAGAAGCAAACAAAAAAGTAGTGAATTACCTAGACATAACATTAGACCTCAATGACCATGTGTACAAACCATACAAAAAACCCAATGACATACCAGTCTACGTAAACATCAAAAGCAACCACCCACCATCTATACTAAAAACAATACCCAATGGTATAAACAAGAGACTATCCAACCTGTCATGCAATGAAAACGCATTCAATGATGCAGCAACAGAATATCAAGAAGCATTACAAAAAAGTGGTTACAATTACAAACTACAATACAGTCCAGACAACAACACGAACAGAATTAAGAAAAATAGGAAAAGAAAGATCATATGGTACAACCCACCATACGATGGACAAGTAAAAACAAATGTAGGAAAAGAATTCTTTAAAATCTTGGCAACATCATTCCCAAAAGAACACAAACTGTCCAAAATATTCAACAAAAACACCATTAAACTGTCATACTCATGTATGCCCAACCTCAAAAACATGATTGATTCATCTAACAAAATGAAAAGCAACATAAAAGAGAAGGGTGCCGAAAGGACATCTTGCAACTGCACTAAAAAAGAACAGTGCCCCCTGAGCAATAAATGTCTTCACAGCAACATTGTATACCAAGCTACGGTAACATCAGAAAATGAAGAAGAAACATATGTAGGGATTACTGAAAACACTTTCAAAACCAGATACGCAAACCACAAACAGTCATTCAAAAATGAAAAATACAAAAATCAAACAGAGCTGAGCAAATACATCTGGAGACTCAAAGATAAAAAAATAGACTACAACATATCATGGAAAATCATAAAAAGAGCAACACCATACAACAATATTTCAAAAAGATGCAATCTATGCTCCACAGAAAAATGGTTAATATTATGCAAACCACACTTAGCAACTCTGAACACAAAAGTAGAAATTGTAAACAATTGCAGGCACAAGTGGAAATCTTTGCTAGCACATTCCACCTGAACAGGCCCCAATAAGAACCACAGGCCGCACGTGCAGCAAATGAGATCCGCCTGCACACACAGAGTTGAAATCAAGTCCCGCACGCCATAAAACATCGTTGGCGTGCCCCAAAAGACATCCTGAAGATAGCAACGCTAGAAACAAGCTTGTAGATTTTACCACTTCATTTTAAAAATATTTTTTAACAGATGTTGCTCCCCAAGGGGTTGAGCACCTTCAGATTTTTTAAGAACTTTTTTATATTGTTCATATATATATATATATATATATATATATATATATAATATATATATATATATATATATATATATATCTATATCCAAACAAAGAACTCGACAACAATCACGTTGAATATATCCCAATATTTCGACCTCTTTTGGTCTTCCTCAAGAGACTTTATATATATATATATATATATAGAGAGAGAGAGAGAGAGAGAGAGAGAGAGAGAGAGAGACGTTATACTCAGCCAAGATTCCGTTTTTGGTGTATGTGATTCTGATGTGTATTTTGACAGCTACACACAGTACTGGCACAATGCGATGGGATGGCTAGTATGTAAAACCGCCACAGAAAGTGAAATAGATTTTGTATTCAGTTGTTGTACCCTTCAAGATTTAAGATACCAATTTGCAGCACCTAAATATTCTAATATCTCCCCCCTCCAAACCCCCATCCCCCTTGTCAGTTCAGTTCAGCCGTTCTGTTGGAATATATACTGTTCCAAAAAAAAAACGCATACTTTTGTTGAAGAAAATTTATTTCAAATTTCATTAATTTAGCAACTTCGATCGAAATCATTTCACAGCAGAATTTTGCTTGTTTCAAAGGTCATCAATTCCAGTGTCATTTCCAGTGTCCGTACAGTTCACATCGCCATGAAACCTTTTTTTTAATACAAACACGTGTCTGCCACGCACTGGCTTTGTATTAAATCCACGTACAAGTGCGACTCCACAGTCAGTAAATAGATATATCCTACCAGCTTTGGGAAGCATTCAGCTGCACATAATGGATATACTTCTCTTTTGGAAGAGGTTTGATTTTTTATGACAGATAAGCTAATTTTCTGGTTCGTATGTTTGAACGTGGTCCTAATATAAGGAATCTGACGAATAAGTTAAAAAAAAAAAAAAGACAAAGCGAATTTTGCAAGGCCAGTTGCCAGCCTCAAGATCGATAGAACTGTGTAGATGTTTTGCTCTGTAACTACCGCTTTTGTTTCCTCTACGCTTCTCATTACTGAAATTGGCAAAAACAATCAACGGCATTGAAAACCAAGAAAAATGCCAAGTTTGTATTGCAAAGCCCGTGATCACTAGTGCATGAAAGGTTAACAAGGTGTTACAAAACAAAGAAGCTATGGAAACATCTCTCTCTCTCTCTCTCTCTCTCTCTCTCTCTCTCTCTCTCCTCTCTCTCTCTCTCTCGCACTGACAAAGGCAGGCTAGGACATAATACTGGTGAAAAAAGAGACAGGGAGACTGCAATAGAAAAACGTCAACTGAATAAAAAGATTGAAGTAAGCATGGCATTGGAACAGCCATGAAGAGCTGATAAAGTGGTATATTTAACCAATTATTTCTGAAATCAGATAATGATCAGCATCACATAAACAAAACAGGCAAAGTGAAATAGAAAGCAATGATTGATACACTTGTTACTTTTATTGCACATTGTTATTTTAAGCAGATACATGCACTTCAGTCAAGGCAAAAAGACACAATGCAAGTTATTTTGTTAATCTACGGTGTGAATACAAATGGACTGTGATTTGAAGAGGTGAATTTTCAGTTTATCCCTGTTTCACGTACAGCCACAATAAAGGAGATGAG
>CM065714.1:127950351-127952851 GCA_033310375.1 Conus canariensis | reverse complement strand
TGTGTTTCTCGTTCTTTTTGTTCTGTTTACGGTTATTCCTCTTTCTTCTTCTTCTTCTTCTTCGTCTTCTTCTTCTTCTTCTCCTCCTCCTCCTTCTCCTCCTCCCTCCTCCTCCTCCTCCTCCTTTTGCTTTTTTCTTCGTCATCGTCGTCATCTTCATAATCATCGTCACCTCCTCCTCCTCCTCCTCCTCCTCCTTCCTTCTTCTTCTTCTTCTTCTTCTTCTTCTTCTTCTTCCTCCTCCTCCTCCTCCTGCCCCTCCTCTTTTCTTCTTCTTCTTCTTCTTCTTCTTCTTCTTCTTCTTTCTCCCTGTCCTCTTCCTCCTTGTCTACTTCTTCCTCCACTTCTTCATGTTTTTCTCTTCCTTCATAATTTTCTTCCTCCTGCTCAATTTAATCATTACCATCTTTGTTTCCTTTCCTTTTCCTTCATTATCTTTATCTTTTCTCCGATTGCCGCTCTCCTCCTCTTTCCTTTTCCTCTTCTTCTCACCCCTCCTCTTCCATTTTTTCTTCTTCTTCTTCCAAGTAGTAGTAGTAGTAGCAGTAGCAGTAGCAGCAGCAGCTGGAACAGCGGCAGCAGTAGTAGTAGCAGCAGAATCATCATCATCATCATCATCATCATCATCATATCAATATTGTTATCCTTCCTCTTCTCCGTGTCCTCTATCATTTCCTTTTTTTAGTCTTCTTTTCTGCCGGCGTCATCGTTTTTGTCGTCGTCGATGTCTCCTCGTCGTCGTCTTCTGCTCCTCATTTTCCTCATTCTCCTCTTCTTCCTCCTCATCTTCGTCTTCTTCTTCATCATCTTCCTCTTCTTCCTCCTCATCTTACTCTTCCTCCTTTTCCTCATCTATATCGTATCCTTCTTCCTCCTCCTCTGCTTTCTATCCCCCCATCCTCCTATTCATTTTATAATTCTTTGCATATTCTCCGTCTGCTTTATCTGGATCGTGCGTATGTGTGTAGCCTATTTCCCAGCATCCGTACCATATCACCATAGAAACAAACTCTGTCTGTCTGTCTGTCTGCCCCCCCCCCCCCCCCCCCCCCCAAGTGAAGACGGGCTCGCAAATGTGTCCGTGCATACATTTCTCTTGCTCTCTTAGCTGACGTATTATGGACAGCCTTCTTTTTGTGTGATCTTGTTGTTAATCGATTTCTGTCCTCCCAAAGCTATTTCTCTTGGGAAATCTCGACCGCCCAGTCATTATCTTTGACTTAGTTTCTTCTCCCAAACACTTCAGGGAACTCAAAAAGGAAAGTCGACAATTTGCCGTGCCAAAGGATACAATGCAGTCGTGGCACCGCGAATAATCTCAGGTGTCTGCCATTGCTCCTCCTCCTCCTCCTCCTCCTCCTCCTCCTTCTTCTTCTTCTTCTTCTTCTCTTTCCCCATGCTCAACTTCTCTCGTTTTTTTTTTCCTGTTCCTCGTTATTTTTGTCACTCTTGCTGTCCTTGTCTTCCTCTTCTTGCTTTTCCTCTTCCTCTTTCTTTTCTTTTTCTTCTACTGTTTTCTTCTTCCCAATTTTCTTCTTTCTCTGTGTTCTTAATCCGTTTTTCTCTTCCTTTCCTCCATTGCCTTTTCTGTTATGTTATTCTTCTTTCGTTCTTTTTGTTTTGTTGTTGTTGTTGCTGCTGTTGTTGTTGTTGTTTTTCTCGTTTCTGTAATTACTGCTATGGTTGTTGTTGTTCTTGTTGTTCTTGTTCTTGTTGTGCGAGTGTGTGTGTGTGTGTGTGTGTGTGTGTGCGTGCGTGCGTGCGTGCGTGCGTGCGTGCGTGCGTGCGTGTGCGCGCGCGTGTGTGTGGGTGTGTGTGTGTGTGTGGCGCGCGCGTGCGCGTCTGTGTGTATGTGTGTGTGAGTGTGTGTGCGCGCGCGCTAGGTTGTAGTCCAAGAACATGATCTCATATACGCTTGACAAAACCTTAGGCAATTTTTAAAAAAAGGCTTTTTTTTTCACTAAGCTTTTCCTTCATCTTTCCTGAGGGTAGCCTAAATGTATAAAAGCAAACGAAAGATCTTACAACTTTCCAAAGACCTGTAGCTTCCGCAAAAGAAGACTGATGAAACACATCGTTCGTTACAATAAGCCGCTGCGTTAACGCTGTGACTTAAGTTAGAACAAATGGCGTAGTCCAAGGTGTTTTTTGTAACGAAGGCGAGTAAGGTGAGGACACGAGTACAAGGCGAATATCCAATACAGAGGCAGTACTGACCAGTCTTACAGCCAATGAATGTTACTAGCCTCAAAGGTTTTGGGTAAATCTGATCAATGTATCCTTTTCTTGTACATATCTAGAAAAATAGTTTCAAAACGAAGTGACCCAGGGCGAAAAATGAAGCATAATTTAGAAAGAGAAGGGGTTAGTTACCGCCAAGGACACAGACAGTCCTGTACTCTGTTTCTCTGTGTCCTTGGCGGTAACTAACCTCTTCTCTTTCTACATTCTTATAGAAAAAATAATCATTACCATTCTGCTACACAGATGTTACAGTCAT
>CM065714.1:127930351-127942851 GCA_033310375.1 Conus canariensis | reverse complement strand
ACATACATACACACACACACACACAATCTCTCTCTCCCTCTCTCTCTTTCTCAACACACACACACACACACACACACACACACACACACACACACACACACGAACTCTCCCCCCCCCCCTCTCTCTCTCTCTCTCACTCTCTCTCACACACACACACACAAACTCTCTCTCTCTCTCTCTCTCTCTCTCTCTCTCTCTCTCTCTCTCTCTCTCTCTCTCTCTCTCTCAATAAACAAATGTTGTATGTGGTTTGGTCCACGTGCACCCGGCTTAGTCTCCCCTTCTGTTGATCTCTTCAAACTGCTTCTTTCCGTGTGCTCTTCTTAGCCCCTCGGGTCCATTTTCCAATCCATCTGGTCAGAAAATGTGAGAGCTAGCACCATGCAGACAAAGGTCAAAACCTTTGAGATCCTGGAGGAAGGCATGGCACCAATCCAAGGAGAACGCCGCCAAAGGTTACAGCCAATATACCGGGATCAATATTTTCTGTGTGTCCATTTCATCCTAAGAAATCGGAAAGGAAGATGCGAATCAATTTCTACCTTTCTTTCAAAAGATATCCAGTTAATTCGCTAGACACAAAAATGTAATATGAGTGCGCATGCACGCGCGCGCGCGTGTACATGTGTGTGCGTGCGTGCGTGTGTGTGTGTGTGCGCGGGTGGGCGCGTATGCGTGTGTCTGTGAACGTGCATGTGCAAGTGTGTACGTGCGCGCGGGCGCGCGTGTGCCTCGTGTGTGTGTGTGTGTGTGTGTGTGTGTGTGTGTGTGTGTGTGTGTGTGTGTGTGTGTGTATGTGAGTCAGTGCACGTGCGTATGTGTGAGTTCAACTCTCTCTCTCTCTCTCTCTCTCTCTCTCTCTCTTCTCTCTCTCTCTCTCTCAATATATACATACATATATACATACATAATATGCATAAATAAATAGATAGATAATTAGATGAATAAATAAATAACAGCAGTATACTGCACAAACATTTGATGCCTTATTGTTGTTGCCATGGTGTCCTGTTTGTGTGGTTGTTTTTGTCTTAGATTCCAGTCTTGTTGGCACTGAAGTAAGGAGATCGTGCAAGGTCTTACCAAGAATGCCACAAGGGAGAAGTAGTTCAGATCATCTACCCTTTACATGGAATCAAAACCCAAAGTTCCTATTTACAAGAAAGACCTCTGGCTAGGGGACTGAAACAAGCAAATGGATAATAAACATTTCGAGATCCATTCAAAACCTTAAAGAGCTTAAAAGGTTTCAATATATTCCACTGGTGGTTGCGAAGAAGACACCGTGTCATGTCAATTAGACACAGGACATTTCCCTTATACACATTAAATGTTGTATCTTGTGTAAGGTGAGAAGACTCTTTGATACGCATTCCATGAAGAGCCACTTACTATGATTTAAAGCATGTTCCCACCAGTGCTGGGATTTGCATGATGCTTTTCAGCAGACTCCATGAAGACCTTGTTCAGAAATGTTCTGACAGATAGGATGTTTGAGTTTCGAGATGAGGTGAATGTATTCCATCTGATCTGCGGTGTTCTGGAAAAGAGTTCTAACCTGAAGCCGTTTTAGCATGATAGCAATGATTTTTTTTCCGGGGAGGGTAGTGGTGGGGGTGACGTTTTACACGCATATACATTATGAAATCGATCCGGACACAGCAGCAGCTCCGGTATGGTTCTCTGTGATCTGATGGGTTATAAACTACATACAGTGATATGACATGTTGAGGAAAATACTGTGTAATGATATCTCTCTCTCTCTCTCTCCTCTCTCTCTCTCTCTCTCTCTCCACACACACACACACACACACACACACGCACACACATGCACGCAAGCACGCACGCACGCAACGCACGCAAGCAAGCATGCACACAACAACACTCACACACCACACACACACACACACACACACACACACACATGCCCTACTCACACCCTCGCAACATATCATTATTGTGGCGTGGGAGGGGTCGGTGGGTGCTGCACGTGCCGCGCTTGATATGATGTTGTGTGTGTGTGATGTGGGTAGTGTGGTCGTGTGGCGTGCGTGCCGTGCGGCGTGCTTGTGTGCGTGGTGCGTGCGTGTGCGTGCTGTGCGTGCGTGCGTGCGTGCGTGCGTGCGTGCGTGCGTGCGTGCGTGCGTGCGTGTGTGTGTGTGTGTGTGTGTGTGTGTGTGTTTCTCCATCACAGCCCACACCGTCTACCTATGATTTCAACATGAAAACAAAATCATTTCAATGCAGACACGTTCACCCACTCAATGAAGCAAGCCCCTATCAAAAGGAATCGAAGTATAAGACGGGCAGCTCGCGTCATCGAGAACAGTAAGAAGAAGGGGGTAGGAGACAGTGACTCCAATCGAACTCCAAACTCTCGCATCTTCAAGTCTCAACGAAACTTGCCACTGGTCCTCTAGATGCTAGAACACACCGGCCTCTCCCTGAATTCCAATACATGTTCATCACGTCGTGTACTGTCGTCAAGGTCCTGGACGCCCTTCACTACACTCCGGGAGTAAGAACTACGTGATTGGAATGATCAAGGGTAGAAGGGTGAACATTTGCATACATCATTGCCTGAGTGCCGCCTGGCATGCTACCAACTCTCCAAGACAGGCACTCCGGGATGACAGTACATTTGGAATCAGCGCCTGTGTAAATATAGAAGCGCGGGCTTGATCTCTCTTCTAGTGCGACACCCGGGTGGTATACCTAAAACGCAAGGCTAGCACATACAGCTGATGGTCCATCAATGCATTCCACAGACCCAGCCTAGTCCAGACACATTAATTCGTACATCAGCCCCAGATGGATTGAGTTTCCACCACGGTTGGAATTAAGATGTGTGTAGCTGGGAAGATCCGTGTGTAATTAAATGGAAATTTGCATTCATTATTCCTCCAGTCCTGCACAGCGTCACCCTCAGTGTTCTCGGGAGACAGACAGTCCTCGATGAATTAGAAAGCAGCCAGTGTGGAAGAACAGGTCAGCACCCTGTCTCTCTAGCCATGTTTGGAAACCCAGATTATACATTTGAAGTACATTCACACACACCACACACACACACACACACACACACACCACACACACACAGCTGATGGTCTGACTCAGATTTCAACAGCAGCATGTCCAGGCTCATGTTCCAGACGTAGTTCCATACCTCAAAAGTCACTAAATGTCCACTGTGTTAGAAAACTCATTCTGCCTAAATGTGTGCGTGCGTGCGCGCGCGCGCGCGCGCGTGTGTTGTGTGTGTGTGTGTGGTGTTGTGTGTGTGTGTGTTTATATCTGTGTGTCCGTCTGTGTGTATGCGTGAACAGTTTTCAGTACACAGAAAACGAATTACTGACTTCTTCGTTCAGCTTCCAAACATACTCTCATACCCACTCGCGCTAGTTTCGTCCCTCCACACACACACACACACACACACACACACACACACACACACACACAACACAACACGCCGCACGCACGCACGCGCGCGCGCTCGCACGCACTCATGCACACACACACAACACACACACACACACACACACACACACACCACGCACGCATGCACGTACGCACGCACGCACGCACGCACGCCACGCACGTACGCACGCGCGCGCACACACACACACACAGACACAGACACAGACACACACACACACACACACACACACACACACACACACACCTCCTCTTTCCTTCTGCTCCCCGTTTTCTTTGTTTCTTTGATCCTTTGGTATTCATTGATTTACGTACTATGCAACAATAGTTTACTAAGTACACAGTTTATAAACAAATGAAGCAACCCACTAACCAAATGAAGGAGGCATCCCGAGTCTCGTTTGGGGATATTCAACAAAATTGATACCATAAAACGAACTTCTGCAGTATCTTTTGCGCTGTCATCATTAAGTATCTAGTAACATAGTCCAGACAAGATTTTTTTAATCGAATACGTCACCAATCTCTATCAAGTCGCATCCTCACAGCCAATCCAGACCAATTCGTAGGCCAGACCCTGAAGCATTAATTTTCCAGCATGGTTCTAGGTACAAGATACCAGAGGAAAGGCAAGTGTGATGAAAGGAAAGATTGCCTACATCATTGCCCGTGTTTTTCACAGTGTGATGAAAGGAAAGATTGCCTACATCATTGCCCGTGTTTTTCACAGTGTCATGAAAGGAAAGATTGCCTACATCATTGCCCGTGTTTTTCACAGTGTCATGAAAGGAAAGATTGCCTACATCATTGCCCGTGTTTTTCCACAGTGTCATGAAAGGAAAGATTGCCTACATCATTGCCCGTGTTTTTCACAGTGTGATGAAAGGAAAGATTGCCTACATCATTGCCCGTGTTTTTCACAGTGTCATGAAAGGAAAGATTGCCTACATCATTGCCCGTGTGTTTCACAGTGTCATGAAAGGAAAGATTGCCTACATCATTGCCCGTGTTTTTCACAGTGTCATGAAGGAATTGCCTATCAAGTGCCCTGTTTCACAGTCCAATAAGGACAATTCTGCCAGACACTAATGCCATTTTTTCCACAGTGTCATAAGGAAAGATTGCCTAACATTAGCCGTGTTTTCACAGTGTGATGAAAGGAAAGATTGCCTACATCATTGCCCGTGTTTTTCACAGTGTATGAAAGGAAAGATTGCCTACATCATTGCCCGTGTTTTTCACAGTGTCATGAAAGGAAAGATTGCCTAATCATTGCCCGTGTTTTTCACAGTGTCATGAAAGGAAAGATTGCCTAATCATTGCCCGTGTTTTTCACAGTGTGATGAAAGGAAAGATTGCCTAATCATTGCCCGTGTTTTTCACAGTGTCATGAAAGGAAAGATTGCCTACATCATTGCCCGTGTTTTTCACAGTGTCATGAAAGGAAAGATTGCCTACATCATTGCCCGTGTTTTTCACAGTGTGATGAAAGGAAAGATTGCCTACATCATTGCCCGTGTTTTTCACAGTGTATGAAAGGAAAGATTGCCTACATCATTGCCCGTGTTTTTCACAGTGTCATGAAAGGAAAGATTGCCTACATCATTGCCCGTGTTTTTCACAGTGTCATGAAAGGAAAGATTGCCTAATCATTGCCCGTGTTTTTCACAGTGTCATGAAAGGAAAGATTGCCTAATCATTGCCCGTGTTTTTCACAGTGTCATGAAAGAAAGATTTCCTAATCATTGCCCGTGTTTTTCACAGTGTGATGAAAGGAAAGATTGCCTACATCATTGCCCGTGTTTTTCACAGTGTCATGAAAGGAAAGATTGCCTACATCATTGCCCGTGTTTTTCACAGTGTCATGAAAGGAAAGATTGCCTACATCATTGCCCGTGTTTTTCACAGTGTCATGAAAGGAAAGATTGCCTACATCATTGCCCGTGTTTTTCACAGTGTAATGAAAGCAAAGATTGCCTACATCATTGCCCGTGTGTTTCACAGTGTGATGAAAGGAAAGATTGCCTACATCATTGCCCGTGTGTTTCACAGTGTGATGAAAGGAAAGATTGCCTACATCATTGCCCGTGTGTTTCACAGTGTGATGAAAGGAAAGATTGCCTACATCATTGCCCGTGTGTTTCACAGTGTCATGAAAGGAAAGATTGCCTAAAATATTGCCCGTGTTTTTCACAGTGACAGCACTCCGCTCTCCTGAAACAGTCTCGGATCACAGCTAATGATGCCCCAGTGTCTGTCTCTCATTCCACATCATCAAGCAGTGCAAAGTGTGTTAATTCCCAACCAGATTCTCCGTGTTTCAGTTTCAATGTTCCTTCCTCACCTAGTATCCAGCTCCATCTCATCTCTATTCCTTTCCCAAACTGAGGAGAGAAACACCAAGATTTATCAAAACATCTGATGTATGTGACATCATGAAAAAAATGACATTCTGTTTACTTTCTGAATATTTCGAACATGTCTGTCTTTAAATGCCGTAGTACGTATATACACAAACGTTTGAGGGAATCGCTTTCTCTTGGTACAAGCCACTGGTTTCTAGCCATTCCCGTCGCACGGTCTTTGAATGATCCAGACACGTCTATTTATAAAACAACCCCAGACGCACTGAGATTCTACCGGGGCTGCAAGTAAGATATGCGTGGCTGAAACAGGAAGGACGTTTGCATTCATCACTGCCTGAGTCCTTCAGACCCCAGCGATCCTCAGACAGTTCATGATGACGACTCTGGGAATTGGCGGCTGTGGACAGATGGCAGATCCAGACCCAACCTTTGACATCGACATTACATTTCAGCGACATGTCGCTGAAACTACAGTGTCTGTCCAGTAACCTGAGAACTAGCATACTTGTCTTTCCTCGAGTTGTACATGAACCTGCCCCTTTCTCCCTACACATACGTAGTATAATCGCCTAAACTCGCTGGACTGTTCGAGGGAACCTATAGAAAATGACGTAAGAGTTACATGTTATGTACTGCCCTTATTCTGCGTGTACAGCATGACTACCATGAGTCAAAGAGGCTAGCACACAGAACTACACTCAAAGCGAAAAGCAATTAAAATAAGACTAACAGCCAAACATACACGACAAAGTCCCATCCAGTGACTCACTGTCTGATCAGAGAGATGCATACATGTTCATGAACTGGTTTGGTTTACTTTACAAAATAACTGTACATGGGGGTTTGTACTTCTGATGTCACTTTTCTGATCGAATTCATTCTCAAGCTGTCAAATACCTAGAGAAACCTAAACTCCCAGAATGCTGATCTGAAACACCCCACAAGCGAATGAGTAAGGATCGTTATGAGATGCGTCGTGTAATCATATCCCCAGGGAAGAAATCATAACTTTCACGAATGGCCTAAAACAGTTCTTTCTTTGGAAAAAAAAAAGTGCCTCTTTCAACTCCCACTCTGTCATTCTGGACTGCATCTAAATGCAAACACAGTTTGCAAGTCGGCCACAAACGCATAGCATGTCCATTAACACGAATGCGTATGCATAACTAGAGTGATATCACTGTCAGCAGGGTGAATATTTGCATACACTGTGGCCCAGATCCTGCAGAACATCAGAACCTCTGTTCCCTCGAGACGGCCGGTCCAGAATGACATGGATGGAATTTCCGGCTATCCGTCAAGGATAATTAACCATCCTCTCTCCCCTCTCTCTCTCTCTCTCTCCTCTCCCTCCCACACTCTATCATTTTATAGCCCGGAAGTTCCGTTGGTGGTATCTTACATGTTAATAAAATGTCAGTAAGAAGGTTAAACATTTGTTCTTCCCACAAAAATGACAGGATTTGGGCTATAGGCTCTGTCTTTGAAACCCCAACACAAGAAAGGACACTACGGCTCAAAAATGAATTACAACACACCCACACACACACACACACACACACACACACACACACACACACACGCACACGTCAACAACACACACACACACACACACACACACACACACACACAGCAGAGAAAGAGGAGAGAGAAACACACACACACACACACACACACACACACACACACACACACACACACCACAGATGAGAAGGGAGAAGAGAGAGAGAGAGAGAGAGAGAGAGAGAGAGAGAGAGAGACGGGGACGGACCGTGCACTCACATTCGCGCGTGATATACACATTTTACACAACAGTGGAGGAACACTTAGTACATATATTCATGAAATAACACATTCATTCACAGAGAAAATTCAATCTGTATTAGTCCTACTAATCAGAATTATTTGTACACAAGCCTCTCAAATACCACAGCGTACAAAACATAGGAGGGTGCTGGTAGTGCGCCCGACACCGGCACAGTCGACAGACACCCAATATGCATAATTGACAGAATTAGAGAGTTGCTGTCTGTGGTTAGTTAAATCCCCACAGTAATTTTCGAAAGAAAGGGACTTTCACGGAGTTGTGGTGTCAATCCGCTTCTTGCATGTGTAGTTTGGTGCTGGACGGCGATGTTGGTGTTGGGGGTTGTGGTGGGCGTAGAGTGCGTGTTGTGTGTGTGTGTGTGTGTGTGTGTGTGTGTGTGTGTGTGTGTGTGTGTTGTGTGTGTGTGTGTGTGTGTGTGTGTGCGTGCGTGCGTGCGTGCGTGTGTGTGTGTGTGTGTGTGTGTGTTGTTGTCTCTCTCTCTCTCTCTCTCTCTCTCCTCTCTCTCCTGTGTGTTGTGTCTGTGTGTGTAGTGTGTGTGTGTGTGTGTGCGCGCGCGCGCGCGCGTGCGTGTATGTGTGTTTGTGTGTGTGCATGTGTTTGTTTGTGTGTGTGTGTGTGTTTGTGTGTGTGTGTGTGTGTGTGTGTGTGTGTGTGTGTGTGTGTGTGTGTGTGTGTGTGTAAGTGAATGTGTGTCTGTCTATCTGTTTTTCTGACTGACCGCTGTTCGTCTGCGTGTATAAGCTTGTGCAAAATGTGTTCTCTTTGTGTGTGTGTGTGTGTGTGTGTGTGTGTGTGTGTGTGTGCGTGCGTGCGTGCGTGTGTGTGTGTGTGTGTGTGTGTGTGTGTGTGTGTGTGTGTGGTGTGTGTGTGTGTGTGTGTGTGTGTGTGTGTGTGTCGTGTGTGTGGTGTGTGTGTGTGTGAGTGAATGAAAAAAAAGAGAGAACAATGTAGCGTTTATGAAAAGGGGGAAAGCATATCTCGTCTTCAGTGGCCGGGGACAACATGTGCGCGACCAGCGACAGAACTCTCCCTCCCGCATCTGACTGATAAGCCGTCGTGGGATACACTGCACCTAGTTCTCTTCAGTATGATCTCTTGGTTATTGTCGACAGTGACGGAAGAACACTAACAAGAGAGAGAGAGAGAGAGAGAGAGGAGAGAGAGAGAGAGAGAGAGAGAGAGAGAGAGAGAGAAAGACAAGACAAGACAAAATTCTTTATTTACAAGGATAATAGATAAGCACTGACGCGCTTTTTTACATCCAGTCCTCGCCCTGAGTAGGGACTACAACATGCAGTGAAATGAAATAATGTAAGAAAACAAACAGGCAAACAAAGCGGTCATGCAATCATAATGGAACATCAAATGAAAATAGAAGAGAAACGAAAAAAAAAAAGAATAATAATAAACAAACAAAAAATAGAAATAAAAATGGAAAAACAATAATGAAGGGGAAGGAAAGAGTGGGGGGCAGGGGGTGGGGTGGGCTGGTGGAACATATGGAAATGTATTACAACGTACAAGAATTAGCATTTATAAAAACAGACAGTAAAATGGATATGACAAAGTACGTAAATAATTTTGAACACACACATAAACGCACGCTCGCACGCACAGAGAGAGAGAGAGAGAGAGAGAGAGGAGAGAGAGAGAGAGAGAGAGAGAGAGAGAGAGAGAGAGAGAGAGGAGAGAGCATGGCACAACATGTAATCAAGAGAGAGAGAGAGAGAGAGAGAGAGAGAGAGGAGGAGGAGGAGGAGACAATCGAGAGAGAGCTAGGAACAAGACAGGGAAGAACAGAAGGTTTTATAACTGTGCAGCACAAGAGTTATGAGAGTAAACATGGCAACAGAAGTGGACTGGTAGGCAGACAGGCAGCGACTAGAGGTAAACAATAAAAAAAATCTCTATCGTCGTGTCGGTCGAAGAGAAAACAAGTGCGCGACGGCTTTTCCTGTGCTAAATCCAAGGATACAGCTACACCCGCGAACACCCGACAGGCACGTCTCCCTGTGGCCAGTTAACGCTGACCGCATAGCAGCTCTTGGTGATAACATCTAGGAATTCTCCTTACTGACTGACTGTTCATCAAAAGAGTAGAGTACAACATTACCTCTCCGTACCTTAATTTCCTCACTTCATATCTTTATATCTATTCTCTCTCTCTCTCTCTCTCTCTCTCTCTCTCTCTCTCTCTCTCTCTCTCTCTCCCCTCTCTCCAAACGCTTCCTCGACCTGCATTCACGCAAGCTCTTTTTTCAGTCTCATATTCAACCATACATAGACTATGGGTCTACTCTATGGGACTCCTGCTAGCGCTAATACCCTCAAACACAAGCGAGCACTCAAATTAGTCCTCCTAAAAAGCAGTAGTCTCCTAGATGCAGACTATAAACAGGTTCAAGTTCTCCCCTTAAGTCTGAGATAAGAATACAACAAAAGGATCATAATGCACAGAATTATATCTGGGAAGGCACCCCAACATTAGTTCACAGATTCTCAATTAATTTCTCAAGGATTCTACCCAATTTTCATGTCCCTGTTCCTAGAATTGACTTATTCAAATCCAGTTTAACATATTCGGGTTCCTGTCAATGGAACTCGCTCCCAGAGTCAACCAAACAACACCAATGCACATCACCTTCAAACACCATTATTTCCACCATCTTATGTGCCAATACTTGCATACCCTGCCATAAATCCACCACCAACCACTACCACCCTCTTTGCCTTATGTATGAACATGACTATTAAGAAAGCGTTTTGTACTTGAAATGCACATGCTATTCTGTTTAATAAGTATCTTATGTGAGCATACGCGCGTTCGCATGCGCGCGCGCGCGTGTGTGTGTGTGTGAGTGTTTGTGTGTTTTCCTACTACCTCTTGCCCTCTTGTTACTATGTCGTAATGCTTGTATTCTTATGCGTCTCTCTCTCTCTCTCTCTCTCTCTCTCTCTCTCTCTCTCTCTCTCTCCTCTCTCTCTCTCTCTCTCTCTGTCTCTCATGGTTCTGCTGGAATGACTTGATTTATTATCTATATGACATCCCCCCCCCCCCCCCCCCCCCCGTACCAGTGGTGACTGGGCTGTCATTATGCTTTTTTTTTCTCCATTTGTGTTTTTTTTTTCCCCTGGTACTTCAAAATCGATTCTCTTGTATCTCCTTTGTATCTTTTGTTTGTCAGATTGTTCTAAACATGCTCTTTCCCGCACCCCACTTTCGCCTCTTTCTCCCTCTCCCTCCTCCCCTCTCTCTCTCTCTCTCTCTCTCTCTCTCTCTCTCTCTCTCTCTCTTCCCTCTCCCCCCCCTTCCCTGCACTCCTTTCGCTCCTGCGTCTCTCTCCCCCTCTCTCTCTATCATTTACTTTTTCTTTATTATTATTCCGTATCTAATTTTTGTTCTAGCCACTTTTTGCATACTTCTTTTATTGTCTCATCTTATTTTGCATTGTTGACCCTACTCAGGGCGAGGACTGGATGTAAAAAAGCACATCAGTGCTGATCTATTATCCTCGTAAATAAAGAATTTTGTCTTGTCTTGTCTTGTCTTGTCTTGTCTTGTCTTGTCTTGTCTCTCTCTCTCTCTCTCTCTCTCTCTCTCTCTCTCTCTCTCTCTCTCTCTCTCTCCCCTCTCTCCGTATTAATTCCGTATCGTATTGTAGTTCTAGTCACTTTTTGCATGCTTCTTTTGTTGCCTGATCTCATTTTGCATTGTTGACCCTACTCAGGGCGAGGACTGGATGTAATTATTTTGCATTGTTGACCCTACTCAGGGCGAGACGGATGTAATTATCTGCATTGTTGACCTACTCAGGGCGAGGACTGGATGTCATTTTGCATTGTTGACCCTACTCAGGGCGAGGACTGGATGTAATTATTTTGCATTGTTGACCCTACTCAGGGCGAGGACTGGATGTAATTATTTTGCATTGTTGACCCTACTCAGGGCGAGGACTGGATGTAATTATCTTGCATTGTTGACCCTACTCAGGGCGAGGACTGGATGTCATTATTTTGCATTGTTGACCCTACTCAGGGCGAGGACTGGATGTAATTATTTTGCATTGTTGACCCTACTCAGGGCGAGGACTGGATGTAATTATTTTGCATTGTTGACCCTACTCAGGGCGAGGACTGGATGTAATTATTTTGCATTGTTGACCCTACTCAGGGCGAGGACTGGATGTAATTATTTTGCATTGTTGACCCTACTCAGGGCGAGGACTGGATGTAAAAAAGCACATCAGTGCTTATCTATTATCCTCGAAATAAATAATTTTGTCTTGTCTTAATTTCTCTCTCTCTCTCTCTCTCTCTCCCCTTCTCTCTCTCTCTCTCAAGACAATTGCGCTCTTCAACTGACACAAAAGTTTGCAGGATTTTCTTTGTCAGATCAAATTCTTACGGCCAGCGAGCTTATTCTTTTATACATTCGTCTGTTGGAACAAATTTTCCCTCTCTTTGAGACATCCGATTTCTTAGCAACTTTTTGAAAGTGATCTGTAAATATATTTACACACATAGTGACAATCCTTCCACTCCTAATTGACTGCTATAGCTGTCTTACTCATTTGTATCATATACCTCTGTCCATGCTTGCGGTGTGCGTGTGTGTGTGTGTGGTGTGTGTGTGTGTGTGGGGTGTGTGTATGTGTGTGTGTTGTGTGTGTGTGTGTGTGTGTGTGTGTGTGTGCGAGTGTGTGTGTGTGTGTGTGTGTGTGTGTGTGTGTGTGTGTGTGTGTGTGTGTGTGTGTGTGTCCGCGCGCGTGCAGACGGATGGCGGGGGAGGGGTGTTAGTGGACAAGCGATGGTGGCAAAAGTGGAGTGGTTGAGAAAGAGTTTGTGACAACAGTGATGTGTGTGTGTGTGCGTGC
>CM065714.1:127915351-127917851 GCA_033310375.1 Conus canariensis | reverse complement strand
AAAGTTTCGGCAAAGCTGCTCGCCATACACGAATAATGATTGTGCAATCATTGGGGGGGAAGAGCAGACAGTGTTAACAAAATTGGCTTCTGTGCCACCCGTTGTTCAATGCGTATCAGTGGCAGCAGTCTACTGTGTTGAATGTGTGTCATTAGCAGCAGTAAAACGTACTGAATGAATACCACCAGTTACGGTGAACTGTCATGAATGTGTTAACAAGGTGTGGCAACACGAAACAAAACTGAATGCATCCCACTGGCAACATGCCTGTGTCAAGTATGTTCCAGCAGCAGCAGTGAAATGTATTGAATATGTTTCACTGGCAATGTACCTCCACTGAGTATATTCCACCACCAGCAGTGAAATGTATTGAATATGTTTCACTGGCAATGTACTCCCGGTATTTCACCACCAGCAGTGAAATGTATGAATAGTTTCGCTGCATGTACCTCCACTGTATATTCCACCACCAGCAGTGAAATGTATTGAATATGTTTCACTGGCAATTACTCCTGGTAACTCCACCAGCATGAATGTATTGATATGTTTCACTGGCATGTACCTCCGCTGGGTATACTCCACCACCAGCAGTGAAATGTATTGAACATGTTTCACTCTCTCTCTCTCTCAGTCCACTGAGTATTCCCACACATGAATGTATTGAACATTTCATGGCAACGACTCCACTAGTATTTCCACCACCAGCAGTGAAATGTATTGAACATGTTTCACTGGCAACGTACCTCCACTGAGTATGTTCCACCAGCAGCAGTGAAATGTACTGAATGTGTTCCACTGGCAATGTACCTCCATTGGGTATATTCCACCAGCAATAGAGAAATGTATTGCATATGTTTCACTGGCAATGTACCTGGGAGAGGGGGTATCAGTCTGATCTTGAAAATGTCAAAAAACAAATCAAACCACACAAAAAACTACAACTGTGCAGTTTTCTTATATTGAGTGCCATTGCTCAACAGATCAAATTTGAAAGATGACAGCCCTCTTAAAGGCAGTGTAGTCTTGTATGGTAAAAAGAGTCTTGTATGGTAAAAAGAGTGCATGTTTGCATCTTTTTATCATTGTCTGAATAAATGCGCGCGCGCACACACACACAGACACACACACACACACACACACACTCTCTCTCTCTCTCTCTCTCTCTCTCTCCGCTCTCTCTCCTCTCTCTCTCTCTCTCTCACACACACACACACACACACACACAAACACACACACACGCACGCACGCACGCATCACGCACGCATACACACACAACATAAAAGGGTTGCGCGTGCGCGCGCACTGTCAGACCAGTCAGACATAATTATCTGTTGCCTTGAATTCGATGTTGGAGGGTCTGCTACTACTAAAAGTTCCTGCCAAAGCAAAACCGGTGTTGAAAGGAACAAAAACATTCTGTAATAATTAAACTTTGAAAGCAAGGAAAGTTCTCTCTCTCTCTCTCTCTCTCTCTCTCTCTCTCTCTCTCTCTCTCTCTCTCTCTCTCTCTCTCTCTCTCTCACCACCACACACACACACACACACACACACACACACACACCTCTCTCTCTCTCTCTCTCTCTCTCTCTCTCTCTCTCTCTTCTCTCTCTCTCAGATATCTCAAAGCAGATATTTTCAAAGATAACCTTTCATCACTGATATTTCGAGGAAGAATGAATGATGCGGAAAGCCTTATAGATATCGAACCAGACGAGTCCATTAGACTGTTCAATAGATCTCTATTGGAAGCTGCTGACTGTATGAAAAAATCCGTTGTTGTTGATGCCAGTGTAAGAGATCGGAATTCAAGATGGTTCGACAAAGAATGCTTGTTGAAGAAAAAAGAGGTAAGGGGGTATTTGAGACATTTTAATCGAACGAAAAGAGAAGAAAAGTATAAAGAATATACCTTAAAGCGAAAAGAATACAAGACTCTAACTGAAACTAAGAAAAGAGACCACAAAAGAGCTTCGGTAACAGCGCTACTTAGTTCTGCAAATGATTCAAAAGAGTTCTGGAAAGAAATTAAGAAGCACAGGAGAAGTACAACAGTCACTAATAACATCAGTAATGATGAATGGGTCTTACACTTTGAAAAAGTGTTTAACGCAAACATTGCCGATAGCATTGATCAAACGGATGTGTCAAGGGAAGACCAAAATTACAATAGTACTCTTGACTGCGAAATAAGCGAGGCGGAGATAAGAAAAGCAATTAAACAATTGAAATGTAAGAAAGCAGCAGGGCCGGATGGTATTCTGGCAGAAATGTTAAAATCCGCTGAACCAGAAATAAGAAGATATTTGAAATCTTATTTCAATAAACTTTTCGTTAATGGATTTTTTCCCGATGAATGGACTAAAGCGATTATTGTACCGTTGCACAAGAAAGGTGACCCAAACAATCCCGATAACAACAGGGGGATATCATTATTGAGTGTTGTAAGTAAGGTGTTCACCAAAATTATAAATAACAGGCTGTATGTATGGGCTGAGAACAA
>CM065714.1:127907851-127910351 GCA_033310375.1 Conus canariensis | reverse complement strand
TCAAGATAGAAAACGATAAACTGAAAAATGAGAATGACGGTCTGAATGAGAGGATGAAATTTCTAGACAGAAAAGTGGACGATTTAGAGGGCAGGTCAAAGAGGAATAATATAATTGTTCATGGTATTCCTCGCAGACAGAGTGAAACGTGGCAGGATTGTGAAGACTCCGTACACGAAATGATCACTGACAAATTAGAACTTTCAGGTGACATTCAGTTTGACCGAGTCCATCGTCTTAACACTAAGCAAGATTCGCCGATTGTTGCGCGATGCACTTTCTTTAAGGATAAAGATAAGATTTTGCGGGCCAAAAAGAGGTTGAAAGGAAGTGACGTCTTCATCAGTGAAGATTTTTCTGTGCGGGTTAGAGACGTTAGAAAAAAGCTTGTGCCCCATTTGAAGTCTGCCAGATCACAAAACAAGAAAGTATCAATGATTTATGACCATCTGGTAATTGATGGTAGAAAATTTGGTTTAGACGACGGTGGAAACCTGGTTGAACGTGGATAGCAGTTAGGCCGGCCCCGTGACTGGACATTTTGCTACAGCCAAGTTCTGGAGGTAGCAAAAAATACGTTGTCACCGTGTAGTGTGCATGTTTCTGGGTCGCGAGGACGGAGTATTGAGGACAGCGTGAACTCTGTTGACATAAGACAAGTGTGCAACGAAAATCCCGTGCGCGATATCTGTGTTGGATGTGTGTACACGGCAGTGTCGGATCACGTGGATAATGTTGAATTTGTTGATGTGTTGCATGAAACTGATGTCAAGAATAAAACTGTTGATGTTGTGAATTGCCATGTTGATTGTCCTGTGACAGAAACTGCAAAGGAGGATTATTTGTTGTCCATGCCGAATAATGATTTAAATCCACTTGACATTGATGTTAATAGAACACAATTTTTTTTCTCGAAGGAGAAACATTGTGCTGATGACGATATGTTTTTCGATACATGTAATCATAGTGACAGATATCTGAATTTAAATGGAAACTATACTGATGATGTGTGTCTGGATTTACATCAAAATGATTGTAGTCATTGCTGTCCAACAGAATCAGGAAGACAGAGGGACGATGGTTGTATGTATGGGGTCATAACAAGTAGCTGTGGTGATTTTAAGACTGGGATGAAAGTGGCCAGTGTGCATACAACTAAAACAGTCTGTGGTGATAACAGTGTGACAAATAATGAAGCTGTCCGTGGCGTGGACAGGGAAATAAACAATTGTGGTGACAGTGCAACGATGAATGAAGCAGACAGATGTGTTGACAGTGTGACAGTGAATGAACCCGTCAGTGATAGAGTCAGAGTGATGACGAACGAAACAGAGAGTGGTACTGACAAGAGGAGTGTCAATTTGATGACAAATGACACAGGCTGTGGTGGTGACGGTAGTGCTGAAAGTGTGATAGAGAATGAATCACATCGTGGTGGTGACAGTGTGACAGCGAGCGAATTAGACGGAAATAGTAACAGTGTGACAGCGAGTGAATTTGACGACAATGGAGATAGTGTGACGGCGAATGGATCAGACAGTGATAGTGACAGTGTGACGACGTATCAATCAGTTAGGGACGGTGATAGAATGTCGGCGAGTGGTACAGACACTGAAGAAGATACGGAGTGGGCGAATGATTGTGACGGAAGTGTTAACAGTGACAGTTCGTATTGCCGTGATTTTGGTACTACCAATAAATTTGTAAATAGTTTTTCCTTCCTCCATTGGAATGTATGTGGGTTGTTTAATAAATTAGACAATTCACACTTCATTCAATTTATTTCTTCTTTTGATTTTGCTTATTTGGTCGAAACGTTTGTTGAAAAATTTGAATCAAGTTTATTTACAGATTATAAAATATTTGTTAAACCATCTGTCAAACTTACAAGGCAAGGGAGAAGTTCAGGAGGAATAATTTGTTTGATACGGAAATATCTTCTTCCATATGTGCATGAGGTTGATTGTGAGAGTCCTTATTCCATGACATTTATACTTGATAAAGGATTTTTTGGTCTACATAAAAATGTTTTACTTGTATGTGCGTATGTTCCTCCTGAAAATTCGCCATATTATACTATCAATGGTTTCGACAATGGCATCGATCTGTTGGAAAATTGTGTTGTAAATATGTTGTTGTCTTTGGAAGACACTGAAATACTGTTATGTGGTGATATGAATGCCAGAACGTCTGACAAATTCCCAATACTTTTAGATGAGCTTGAATTACATGTTGTTCATAATAAGAATGATAATGGTATAAAACGAACTTCTCAGGATAAAATCTTAAATGCATACGGAAAGAATTTTTTGGATATGTGCTCTGTTTTGGGACTGTACATTTTAAATGGAATGTGCAATGGCGACCTTGAAGGTCGTTTTACATATATTTCTGATGTAGGATGCAGTGTAAATGACTATTTTTTGTTGTCAAGAAACGGTTTAGAGCTTCTTTGTGAACAGTTAACTCTTACTGTTGTGGAAAGATTTGAATCCGATCA
>CM065714.1:127900351-127902851 GCA_033310375.1 Conus canariensis | reverse complement strand
CCCTGTGCTTCATGCGGTGCATTTGGCCAGTAATCGATTTGTCTGACATGGCTACTTTTTTTTTGATAAATGGTCAATTTCAGACAGTCAATTTACATATTTCACATAAAAAAAAATCCTAAAACTCTTATCTCCATCACTTTCCTGTGTGATAAAGTGCATTTAACGAGTTTCTAGTCTAACTAGCCATTTTTGTGTGTGATTTTGTTGAAAATTTCTTCGAACTTGAAAATTTCTTGGGGCTTCCCAAGCTATTTTGCAATGCATGCAGTGCAAAATCTAGTCGTCAGTTTGGTTTACCAGAGGTGAGCTTGGCTGGTGATCTAGAACACTTACTTAAGGTTATTCAATTATTTTACGCACAACAATGCAGACAATGCGCTACTGAACGCAACATTATTTAGCAGCAATACATGGTCTCTAGCAAAGTGTGGCCTCACTGCAGGTTAATACCGAATTCCCACAACTGGCGCTGGACAGAATAACAACATCTTCTTTGTACTACTGTGCCTGGTGAGGGTGGTGTGAGTGCCTTAAGGATAGTTTAATTCATAGAGCACGGAAACCATCATCTTTATTATTATTATTATTACCACTGTCATTATCATATTATTATTATTACTATTATTATCATAACAGCTGTCTATATAAACACACGCGTACTTGCATACTTTCTGTTGTAAATATCTCATCCACCTGTGTCTAGGTGTGTGTGTGTGTATGTATGTGTGTGTGTGTGTGTGTGTGTGTGTGTGTGTGTGTGTGTGCGTGCGTGCGTGCGTGCGTGCGTGCGTGCGTGCGTGCGTGCGTTCGTGTCTGCGTGCGTGTGTGTGTGTATGTTTGTGTGCGTGTGTATTTTTGTGTCTATCTTTGTGTGTGTGTGTGTGTGTGTTTGTGTGTGTGTGTGTGTGTGTGTGTGTGTTGTGGTGTGTGTGTGTGTGTGTGCGCGTGTGTGTGAGTATGCGTGTGTGTGTCTGTGTGTGTGCTTGTGTGTTTTTGTGTCTATCTTTGTGTGTGTGTGTGTGTGTGTGTGCGTGCGCGCGCGCGCGCGCGCGCGCGTGCACGCGTGTGTGTATGATAAAAGGTACCTGGCACTTTATCGGGCAACAAGGCACGACAAACTGAAGAACGCAATGCAGGCAGATGTATACTCAGATACGGCACTGGAAGAACGACTACTGGACACAGTGTAAAGATCCTGTCACGAGAATGCGGCCCCGGCACACCTGGTCAAATGAATGGAACCTGGCGGCAGAGGCCTTTTAAGTATCTTGCCTGTCGCTGGCCATAACAATGGTTACATGAAGCGAACGGAATTCTATGAGAGAGAGAGAGAGAGAGAGAGAGAGAGAGAGAGAGAGAGAGAGAGAGAGAGAGAGAGAGAGAGAGAGAGAGTCTGCTCCAATTCTTTTAAAAGAAAAGATTATTACCGCTGACAGCAATCATTAACTGAATCCCTTGGCGTATTACTTGGTACATCTGGTGCTGAATTATTTATCAAGTTAATGTAGTTAACGATCTATAATTGTGTTTGCCTTCATCTCAACAAATACACGTGCGCACGTGCACATATATGCACGCACAGATACACGGGTACACATATACACACACAAACACGGACATACGCGCGCTCGCGCATACAGAGAGAGAGAGACAGACAGACAGACAGACAGACAGACAGACAGAAGAAGAAGAAGAAGAAGAAGACGAAGACGAAGAAGAAGAAGAAGAAGAAGAAGAAGAAGAAGAAGAAGAAGAATGGCAGGAACGGTCAGTTACTATACTTAAAAGAAACACCCCTTTCACTCTCATCCTCGGCATGACTGAGACCCCAAAAGCGGGACTGACACAAATGGTGACCGAAACGTCTCGTGCATCTCGCGTGACGCTGGCACAAATGAAGGCACAGTTCAGAGCCCAGAACAGCACGAAATGGAACTGCCGTCCCAGTGCCTTAAAGACCAAAGTGTACTGTCTGTGACAGACAGTACTTCCATCTGGATTATAGAGGCCACCTATTAGTTCAGTATGGTGATTTTTGTATAATTATGTAGGCCCATAACTACTGTGTCGTCTCTCTCTCTCTCTCTCTCTCTCTCTCTCTCTCTCTCAATCTCTCTCTCTCTCTCTCTCTCTCTCTCTCTCTCTCTCTCTCTCTCTCTCTCTCTCTCTCTCTCTCTGCATCTGTCTGTACTGTCGTCGTCGGTCTGTCTGTGTCTCTTTCTGTCTGACTGTCTATCACTGTCTCTCTCTGTTGAATTTTGAAAAAAGAATTTTGTCTTGTCTTCTCTCTCTCTCTCTCTCTCTCTCACACACACACACACACACACACACACACACACACACACACACATACACACACACACACATACACACACACACACACACACACACACAACGCACCGCACACTACACTACATTTACATAGTCTCTCAATTAATCACACAATCACTCTTTCACTCAACCAACAGAGAGACATTCAAATAAAACTGTCGTTCGC
>CM065714.1:127882851-127895351 GCA_033310375.1 Conus canariensis | reverse complement strand
ATTACTGAGACCGGCAGCCCAAAGCTCTCCATCATAGTGCGTGACGCCGGCACAAACGAAGGCGCAATTAAGCGCCCAGAATTGCACGAAATAGAGCTGCCGTTCCTGTGCCTTGAAGACCAAAGTGGGCTTGTCAGTCACAGGGAGTACTTTTTTCTCTGATACCGTCAACAGGTTCAACACGGTGAAGAGCTTCATTCTCCAGCTACGTAGGCCCATAATTGCACATGCAAACGACACACACACACACACACACACACACACACACACACACACACACACACACACACGCACGCACGCACGCACGCACGCACGCACGCACACTGCTAAGATTATTTCAGGAATGGAGGATACGGGAGGAGACATAAAGACAGACAGAAAAATGGCTGGTAGCACGCGGTGGGACGTGGGATGTGGGATGTGTGTGTGTGTGTGTGTGTGTGTGTGTGTGTGTGTGTGTGTGTGTGTGTGTGTGTGTGTGTTCCAGAGGGGGGGGGTGTATGGAAGTAAACAGATATGAAGCACTAAGTATAGATGTGGTCTGAAAAACTGTGAACAGAAACTTCATGGGGAAAGATAATAATAACAAAATGTGGAAAACAAAAGATAATAACCAAATTATCCATACATTTACAGGAAATCTTGTTGTTTGAAAGGAATGGGAATCATAAGAAACAGTGTGTGTGATTCATGCACGCAAACAGTTAATATCGCAAAAAGTTAACATCGAACATCTCGCATACACGTACATACGCACGCACGCACGCACGCTAGCACACACACGGACAGTCACACACACACACATGCGCGCACACACACACACACACACACACACACACACACACACACACACACACACACAGAGGGAGAGAGTAGGGGAGGGAGGGAGGGAGTTTTCTGTACATGCACACACATGAAAACATCTTTCTGATAGAAGAGAAAACCAGGGGCCGTAGTTACATGTCGTCGGTAAACTTACTTCTACAACGAGATGACCTCCTGGGTACAAACCGTGTGGGTTCAGCGCAATCTGCTTTCGTATCTATATTCTCTGGGTTTTGTCTCGGTTTCTACCTACGAAGTGTCCAGAAATCAAAGGGTGGTCAGATAAAAAGAGGGATTCCCTCCTGCGCATGTCTAGAATAACCCCCAACCTTCTGCGCATGCCCGCAAACACGCTGACACAGACACACACAAAGACTGAAAACGCAGCTGAACTAAAACAAGTTTGATAAAACTATTAAAAGGCCATAAACATGATGAAGTCACGCTCACACGCACACACACATACACACACTGACACAAAGTAACAGTGACACACAAAGGCACAAAGACTGATTTAGCCTACACACACACACACACACACACACACACACACACACCAAAAGCTAAGCCAGCTATCGTAGGAGACGAACTTGGGAGCTACAGACATACTTGTAGAGCAGGAGGCCGAGTTCCGTGTCTCAGTCTGTGCAAATCAAATTCAATGTTTTATCGGAGAGTGTCTGTCAGCTGGAAGATGTTGTGACGACGAAATCTTAACTTTGCGTGAAGTTCGTGATCATTGAACGTGTCCAATGGCTTTGTTTTGATCTAACCCACGGCGAACTCATGCCCTGTCCTCGTTTTACGTTACCCACCCCTCACCCACTGCTAAACACGAGGTTAAAGGTTACTCTCAAAATATGGATCCCCAAGTAACGGCCCTTCGAGCTTACAACGAGGTACGGAGGTCACTTCCCCGTCACCCACGATATGTATGTACGGCCCCAGGTGGGGCCTGGGCAGGTGACAGAAAGGGGAAACAGACACACTGGCAGACAGAGAAACAAAAGATCTTGAAAGTCGCCATTGGTGAGATACTGGACAGAGAACGATGAAGAGATGCAGAGACAAGGAAATACAATGAGGGAAACCAGACAAACAGTTAATTCTCTTTTCTGCGGATCTACTGCCGTCTTGCTGCACAAGCAAGAGACGCTGCGTACGCCGACTTCTAGGAACTAGATGGGCTATATAAAAAACTAAGCACACCAAAATGTGCTGACAGGTCAAGTAATGGTCTTTATGTTATAAACCAACCGAGTACGCTGACCACATCGGGGCTGAACACATACTGAAAGTGAAATTATTTAAAGATTAAAATCCAAGACTTGAATATCAGATTAGGTCGAACCCTGACAGCGTAAAGACCAGTTTAATTACGATCCACGTTTGACTATGGTCAAATGTAACTCCTCCCCTCCCACCTCAGATGTTCACAGTCGATTGGATACGTCTTCTTTCTTTTATTTCAGTGTTCCTTTCAGAGCTTAATTTCAGTTTCATAATTTAGCCCAGCCGGACCGTACAGAGCATGGTCAGGGGGTCACCAAGTCAGTGCTATCCCACAAAAAAGTGACAATGAAACACATAGCTATCTATACAGTATACGTAAAACTTATACATTGACACCTTAATGATATCTAAAACTAATCTAAGGCGAAAATATAGGCGTTTCATCCCTAGTCTTCCAAAATTAGTACAATATTGGTGACAAACATATAAATGAAGAGAATGTACTGAAAAGTCAGTGAGCTTACAGAGAATGCAGACTTGATATTTAGTCTGTTCAGGATGCTGTGAACAGTCTCAACACCTTCAGAATACAGTAACAGTGCTGGCATATTATGAACTGTAACAGGACAGAAAAACGGCTAAAGCCTTCTCTTTAAAAAAAAAAAAAGGAAGAAACAAAGAGGAAAGCCGGGGGCGTGACGCGAAGAAGAACGGATGACAAAGCAGAAAACAGTGGACGACACTACAGAAAGACATAAAATAAAAAGGCAGAGTGAAAGAGAGTGACAGAGAAGAGAAACCTGCACCGAATATTCAGAGTGGGAATAAATAACATTAATGTTGAAGAAGCCCCCTGCATTCTCACAGGGACGGTTTTTTTTGTTTGTTTGTTTGTTTTGGTGGGGGGGTTGTTTAGGTTTTTTTTCTTCCTTGTTTTCTTTTTCACCCCTCTGCATGAGTTCCCCTTTTCATTGAAAAAAAAAACCCAGAAATCACGTTCGCCACTCTTTATTGTCTTTGTTTTCTTTTGTTCTCTTTCTTTGCTTCGCTCCCTTCCCCTGCTCCTTCTCTCTCTCTCTCTCTCCTCTCTCTCTCTCTCTCTCTCTCTCTCTCTCTCTCTCTCTCTCTCTCTCATATTCCAGAGCTCACAGAGAACCAACACTTCCTAAACCATCAGCTTGATCTTCCATGAATAAACAAATTGAATGTCAAGTGTGTGTGGGTTTTTCGTGCTCTGGTGTCTATGGGAGGTTATTAGCTGCAGTGCTGACAGATGTCTGGGATTGGGGGTGTTCTGTATGTAACGAGGAAGCGCTTACATTTCATTGTCTGTGTGTCTGTGTGTCTGTCTGTCTGTCTGTCTGTCTGTCGTCTGCCTGTGTGCGCATATTGGGTTGTTTTGTTTTGTTTTCCTTTGGGCTTTATGTCTCCGAGTTTGTTGTTGTGACTATATATGGACGTCTGTCAGGCTGCATTGCAGAGGTGGGTTTAGTTCTACAGAGAACTCTGGGCCACCATTTCATCAAATAAGTATATTATATTATATATATATATATATATATATACATAGAGAGAGAGAGAGAGAGAGAGAGAGAGAGAGAGAGAGAGAGACTCAAGACTCAAATGTTTTATTCTTAAAGGCCATAGCCCCTTAGAATGGGATGCACATCATAAATCATGTCGAAAATATTCTTTATGTTACATACATAGTTCGCTTTTTGAATGCTTTATATAAATAAATCGCAAACTGTTTAACCGTGTTTTCATTTGATGACGACATTAACAAGGTTAATTTGAAAAGGCATGGATTATTGAAGTACTTTCTTGAGATGAATTCCTGTCTAAGTTCGTCTAGTACTGGACAAGCCAATACAAAATGAACTTCATCCTCTTTTGCATTTCGACACAAAGGACAGATCAAATTTCCACTACATGACTGTCTATAACGAAAATAATGAGTAAAGAGATCGGAAACACCAAATCTAAACTTAGCCATGATGCGTTTCAAATGTTTGTCCATTTTCATTGATATATATATACAGGTAAACATCGTAGATTATTAAACGTTCTATATAATTCAAATCTGTCACTGTTCTGTACATGACAATTCCAATTTTGCCAACTGCAATCAACGAGTCTTTCTCGGAATACCTGGATAAAAGCACTCATATCACCAACACCTTGGTTCATCCATACAAATCCGAAACCATATTCACACAGTTTCATTCTCACATTAGTCACCCAGTTTTTCTTACCTCTTTCGTCCAATTCTAACAACATTCGATATGCTTTATATGGGAATCTGTGACCTTGCATCTGAGTAATTTTCAGCCAATATCGAACATACTTAATAATGGAATTCAAATATATAGGAAATCTAGCCGTTTCACCATATACCAAATCATTTGGCGTTTGCAATGATACACCAAGAAATTTCTTCATAGCAAACAGATGTAACTTTTCGCAGTGTACTGCAGCAACTGCATCAAGGCCCCATACTTCAGCTCCGTACTGTACCATAGGTTGAACCTGGCTATCAAATAACTTCAAAAACAAAGTAAGGGAATCGTTATTTAGCAATGATAATTTCTTTAGTATGCATAGTAACGCATTTTTTGCTCTGCTGGCCAAATCTTTGCAAGCGAAGACAAAACTCAAACGCGTTGAGAAGTATATTCCTAAGTATATATACACATTGACAACAGGCATTGTAGACCCATTGTACGTCCATCTTTCTCTCGCTGCTAGATATCCGCCCTTTCTAAATACAATTATATTACTTTTTGCCATATTAACCTTTAATTCTAATGAAGCAGCAACTCTTTGCAAAGTATTTAACTGGGTTTGTAATCCAACCACTGTTTCTGACACCAAGGCCACATCATCAGCCAAAAGAAGAATGAAAATTTCCACAACGTCATTTATGAAATGTGCACCGTGCCTTCCACAATGTATAACCTCCTGTGTTAGTTCATTAATGAATAAAGAAAACAGAACAGGGCTACAGACATCGCCCTGTTTCACACCAGAAGTGCAATTTATATAGTCTGTTAGAGCATCACCAGATCGCACTCTTGCTTTTACACAATTATACATACTTATAACACATTTATAAAGTTTTCCATGGATACCATTTTTAAACAGGATAGGCCACAGCAAGGTTCTATTGACTGAATCAAAAGCCTTCTCGAAGTCAATAAATGCAACATATAATTTACGATTTAAGCAAAACTGTTTTTGTACAAATGCCATTAATGTGAACATGTGATCAACTGTAGAATAGTTTTTCTTGAACCCAGCTTGAAATTCCCCGGTAATGTTATTTTCTTCCACCCACTCCTGTAATCTCCTATTGATAATAGCACTGTACAGTTTACTGCCAACATTACACAATGAAATTCCTCTATAATTATTTGGATCGTTTGAATCACCTTTTTTATACAATGGGATGACAATAGACTCGGACCAACTCCTGGGATATACGCCTTGATCAAATAAGGAGTTAAAGAATTTAACCAGAAAATCTAGAAATAAACTTGACTGGCACGCAGTTTTTATCAGTTCACCGATAATTCCATCTGGACCAGCAGCTTTGCGAGGTTTTACCTTTCTTAGCGCAACCATAACTTCTTCTTTGGAAATTGGACGGTTTAGATTGTCATCGTCATGATCAGATTCATCAACGTAATTTTCATTTCCCAGATCATTATGAGACCCAGCGTTTCCTTCTAACAGATCTCTGAAATGATGAGACCATGTTTCTAAACTTATATCATTTACGGGTTGCTTCCTTTTTCTGGAAATTTTGCGGACACAGTCCCAAAAATCTTTCTGATTATTTACAGACGTAAGTAATTCTGTCAACAGAGTATCATTATATTGCTTTTCTTTTCTTTTTAAAAGATGTTTATATTCTCGCCTAGCTTTGCAGTAGGCTACACGAGACGGTATTGACAAAGAACGTCGATATCTGTTTAATAAATTACGAACATTTCTTTTGTTAGCTAGACATTCCATATCATACCAGTCGTCTTCTTTCTGACATTTCCCAATACAAACCTGTTTCTTCATACATTCCCCAGCCTCTTTTATACAAGAATTAAACACACTTAACGCTTCTTCGATATTATTATCAACCAGTCTTACTGCCTCTTGCATGCGCACTTGCATTTCATCGGAAAGAGTTACATTTTTAAACAAATCAGCATGAGCTTCGCTCCAGACAAATTTTTCAATAGTGCAGCGCCTGTTGTTTACCTGTACGGGCTCACAGTTATGACATGAGGAAGCGAACTTCAGTTCTAAAGGCATGTGGTCAGACTCTGTTCTATCAGACACATGCATCTCACAACTATTGGAAGTGGTAGAAAACAAATCATAAGACATCAAAAAATAGTCATTCACACTGCTACCGCTGTCGGATATGTATGTGTAGCGACCTTGAAAGTCGCCCTTACACACTCCATTTAAAATACACAATTTCAAAGCAGTGCACATGTTAATTAACAGCTTTCCATAATTATTCAGGACAACATCGTCTGAATTTCGTACATGAGGTGGTCCACTTTTATGTTGATCATTGTATGTAAACATGCTTTCTTCAAAATCACATGAGAAATTTGAAATTCTGCTATTCAAGTCACCGCACACTATCACATCCACATCGTTTTTAACAAAAAGTAAACAGTCACATAGAAATTCTTCTAACAAGGAAACCCCATTTTCTTTATCAAAATAGGAATAGTAGGGCGCCCCCTCCGGAGGTACATAGGCACATACGAAGATAACATGTTTTAAGGTACCAAGCAAAGATTTATCAACAAGAAAAGCACAGAACAAATCAGATACAATATCCAAAGGCGTAAAAAAGGGACGGATCTCATTTTTTCCAAGACACACCAGCCCACCGGAACGCCTTCCTCGTGCCGTAAACTTTAATGCACGTGTACAGTAAACTGTGTACCCAGAGAACACAGGCGACTGAAAAAAATCTACAAACGTCTCGACAAAACATACAAAATCAAAACCAGACACATAAGAAATAAAATCATTATTCTGCATTTTGGAAAGCAATCCATTAACATTCCAATGAAGAAACGAAAAAAGTTTCATTTTATTACAAGTGTCACCATTACATAATACATCATTTTTAGAGGACAAGGACATCAAACAAACATTTCCATCAGACACATCACCATCTGTGTTGCTAACATTTTCTACCGGCACTGACATTACTGAGCTTTCCTCACGACACACGGCCTCACGGCTCGTTTCACGAGCTATCGATACACAGCGCTGGGTTGAAACAACCGGTGTCAGCTCACCGTTGGTTCCCTTCACTGGTAAGGACACATCACTATGACTAATTTTGGACCGGCCGAGTTCCTATCTTGATAATTCAACAAGCCCATTGTCAGTACCTATGGTGAATCGCTTGCCATCGATAAGGAGGTAGTTAAAGACTAACGTAGCCCGTTTACCATCACTTCTGACTTTCTTGAGGTGAGGTGTCAGTTTCTTCCTCAGCTCTCGCACCCTGGTCGAGAAGTCCTCTCCAATGAAAATGTTTGTTCCTTGTAGTTTACGTTTTGCTCTGAGAATGTCCAGCTTCTGCTTGTAAAAAACACACCTGGCAATCACGGGAGAGTCCTGCCTATTGTTCAATCGATGCACCCTATCGAATTCAAAATCCTGGGACAACTCTAACGTATTGGTAATGAGGTCCTTCAAAACATTTTCACAGTCCACAGGAGTCTCATTTTCCCGACGTGGCAGTCCATAGATGATGAGGTTGTTCCGCTTGGATCTCCCCTCAAGATCGTCGGTCTTCGTCTCAAGCTCCTCCATCTTCTTGGTCAAGTCCTGGTTCTGCTGCCGTAGACTGGTGACCTCCTCCCGAAGCCCCTTCAGCTCCTCCTGCATGGCAGCGTATTCCTCACGAAGGGCATTCATGTCCCGCTTCACATCGTCGAGCTTCGCGTCGAATTTACACTCCATGGTGTTCAGCTTGTAGAGAGAGAGAGAGAGAGAGAGAGAGAGAGAGAGAGAGATGTGTGTGTGTGTGCGTGCGTGCGTGCGTGCGTGTGTGTGTGTGTGTGTGTGTGTGTGTGTGTGTGTATACGTGTGCGTGCGTGCGTGTGTGTGTGTGTGTGTGTGTGTGTGTGTGTGTGTGTGTGTGTGTGTGTGTGTGTGTACGTGGAACCTAGAAACGATTTAAAGAATTATCTTCAAAAACAAAAACGAAAAAAATAAATAAATAAATAAATTCATCCACAAAAACTGATTACAGGAGAATCGATAAAACAGTCTTTTGAAATATGCGAGTATACATATTACCCATAAGACTAAGATGATAACAAACTTACAATAATCAGTAAGAGCTTTTGAGGTTTGCATGCCGAACGATAAACCTCTGATAGACAAGAGTATACCGATGTCTCTTTCCGTTTACATTTCGACAATTTCCAACAAATACAGTCTTACCTGAGTATAGGATCTTAATCAATTTAAACGTATTCCTATTTTAATACGGAAGGCAAATACCAGATGGAACATTTTGAAAGTATTTCTTGATAGTACTTGCAGCATAACGCACAGTACCCAGCGGCAAATCAACCCCAGCCATCGATCAAAACAAATGCTTCAAACCGAATGGTAAGACACACTGAACAACAAATAGAGAAAAATAAACAGAGGACACACACAGGAAATTAAAGGCAGCTGGGGAAGGTGGCATTGATATGCTTGCTTCCATAGTAAAACTAACGCTGCAGGCTGAACCAGACCTCCAGAGAAGGATTTGTTTTTACTCAGCATGCTGGCGGAAACCTCTCCCGTGTCTTGCGTGTCACTGAGCCGATCCAAGGTTCAATTAAGTACACAGAACTGCAGGAAATGGAGTGTCCATTTTAAATCCTGGGGGTGAAACCAGGGACGGGGAGATGGAGTGTGTGGGGTCGTGAGAGGGAAGTGAGAGGGTGTTACTGTCGGCAACAACCATTATTTCCTCTTAATTATAAGTACTGAATGCTCTGCTCGGGTTTCTTTTGTTTCGTTTTGTTTTGTTTTACAGAGAATGACTGAGCACATGTACGCATACAGACATACACGCACGCGCGCTCGCGCACATACATAAAGAGAGAGAGAGAGAGAGAGAGAGAGAGAGAGAGAGACAGAGACAGAGAGACAGAGAGACAGAGAGAGACAGAGAGAGAGAGTGCTAGAATAACAGAAAAAATACGTCCATAATTGCGTGCATGCGAACACAAGCACAACTGCAATATGACAGCGGAAGCAAAAGAATCAAAACAGATGACAGGCCAGAGTAAACGGTGGAGGTTGGCGTGAAGGGGGCGTGAAGGGATTGGGGGTGTTGAAGCAAAGAAGGTAGGAGGAAGACAGACAAAGAAATGTGAAAAGCCTTAGCGACAGTTATACGTCAGTACAATGGGGAGGGGGAGGGGGTGTGACAGAGACGGAGAAAGATCGGGAAAATTTAAGAAAAGTGGGACAGGCAAGGAGATCGTCAGACCGATAAGCGACTTTCCCTCCAATATACTTACCAATTCATTCCTACATTCAGACTTACCCACATCATTGGCGTTGCTCTTTTGTCTTATAATGGGAAGACTGCAAGACACTTCAAGGGACTCAGAACTACTGACTTAACAAATCAAATGCGACGCATTCAGACAGACCGACCGACAGAACTTGAAAATTCACACCGCAATGTCCACGGGCCCTCAGAACAGGTGATTTCACTGCTGCTGCTGCTGCTGAAAAAATCCCTCCAGGGTTTGAACTGTAACGATCTGATTAAAGCCTCTTCTCCCCACAGGCCCACCCCCACCCCCAACGAAAAAAAAAAAAAGAAACGGAAACTCGGCTTCCTTCCCTTCTTCTCCTTTCCTAGTCCTTCAGAGACCAGAGGTTACTCTGTCCACCAATCAAACGATGTTCCTTTGGTGCCGGGAACAAAACAAAATGATGGCAGTAATCCTACAGCATCAGGACAGATTTCCTTCTGACTTCTCGCCCTTGAGGCTAACATTTATCTTGTTTGTATCAAAGATACAGTTCATTTTCACAGGAAGAATATGATTCAGAATTTGCATCGCTCAAACTTCGTTCTTCGTTCTTGTCACTTTTGTTCGTTTTTTTTTTGTTTTTTTTTTTTTTTTTAAATATGCGATTCGTCCATTACTTACGTAAATTTCTTCGCGATTGGTGCTGACGATGACCTCTGTTCATGGGTAGCACACTGTAGGAAGCAAAGGTTCCGCGAGTCACACGACATCTTAGCTTCCTGTTTTGGTTCTCCTCCACAGCATGGTTTCCCTCTCTCAGGCTATAAAACTGTCACGCACTCTCTCACACACACGTGCCCATAAACGTAGGTACACGCGCTTGCTGCGAGAGAGAGAGAGAGAGAGAGAGAGAGAGAGAGAGAGAGAGAGAGAGAGAGAGAGAGAGCGAGCGATGGGGGTGTAAGAGGGGGTTCATAAAAGAGGTTCTTTACATCGATTGTTGCAGTCATTAGGAAAAAGTTCCCCCGTTATCTATGACTAGGGGGGCAAAAGGATAGAATGCCAAATATCGTTCAGGGCCGCAAGCATATTTCTTTTTCAGCTTCACATACACCAAGACCTCGATCTTTCAAAAAAAAACATACCTCTGAAAACGAACATCTTCCGTGAAAAAGATGTGATGATATTGCGATGTAGGGGAGTAGTTGGCTATTCTAATGAGCTGGGGGGGGGGGGGGAGGGGGTAGCTGCATGTGCCAGGAGCCTGTTGAATTTGATCTTTGCCTGTGGAGTAGGTGCTCAACATCAAGCTCAAGAGTCAGCAAGATCAATGAATAACCCAAGTGCTGTTACCTTGGTGAGCTTTTTAGTGCTAGCCTGGAAGAAGAAGACGTTAACTACTCCCTCCCTCTCCCCCTCCCTCCACCTACTCTCTCTCTCTCTCTCTCTCTCTCTCTCTCTCTCTCTCTCTCTCTCTCTTCAGTCGCATTCGCGTTTGTGTGTGCGTGTGTGCGTGTGCGTGTGTGTATGTGTGTGTGCGCGCGCGCGCATGCGCGCGCATGTGCATAAGTGTGTATGCATGTATTCACATGCACCTGCAAGCTGTTTTCGACTATGCATGAATTCGTGCATGTAAATGATGTGCATGCGATTGTCCGCATTCGTTTGTTACACATATTTGCGCACGCACACATGCACGCAGCAGGTGCACGAGAAAATGAAAGGTGACAAGGAATGAACTGCCTTTTCAGGTATTTCCTTTTAACGAATCAGCAGAGAAGCATCCCGTTTCTTTAACTGCGTCACCAATCTAACCCATCGGGCTTTCAGAGCATGTGCCTGTTTCAACAGGCACGCTGTATTGTGATGCTGAAATAGCAGTGTTGACGAAGATGGGGGTGTTGTTTTCTCAGTGATTTCTGGGTCAATGAAGGAAATAGCTGCTCCATTTCCAGAAAAGAAAGAAAAGTCGAAAAATGATTTAAAGAGCCAGCGGGTGACAGAGGAAGAGAACAAACAAAATTCTTCTTCAGGCCAGCAGGCCTAAGATTAATGTCAAACAAACGACATGAGAACAAAAAAAAAAATTTAAGTGGATCTATGTCTGTAGGGCCAACACTGTGTTTTAGCACTGTGGAAAAAGAAACTGCACTCGCTCCAGGTTTGAAGACGCGGTGTCTTTTAAGAGAGCAAAAAAAAACAAACTTTTTTAACATTAAACTAAAATGCATGCTAACAAGGTCGTTGCTTCCAGCCAAAGGCGGTTATTTTTCTTCTTTTTGAAGGTCTGAAATATCTTATAGCTTATACCATCTTATTCATCTTATTCATACAACACGTACAAAGTGTGGATGAAGGTCAAAGATCTGAAGGGAGAGAGAGAGGGGGGGGAGAGAGAGAGAGAGAGAGAGAGAGAGAGAGAGAGAGAGAGAGAGAGAGACACACCACACACACAACAACGCACGCACGCACACACACACACACACACACACACACACACACACACACACACACACATAAAAAGACTGACCGACAGACAGAGAACGTTGTACTTGCAATGTATGCCATTAAACTACGACACGATGGAGTCCAACATCTTTACGCAGAGCTGATGGTGTAAGGTATTCTCAGAGAACAGTTCATCCTGGTGTCAGATGTTACAGAAAGAAAGAAGAGAACACGTACTCAGCTCCGATTCGGGATCAAAAACATTCTTTAAGTTTTTCACTTACAAAAGGTGTTCAAAAAAGTTCCGACAACTTTTTTTCTCTCCAATATATTGACTTTTAATACTCATGTTTTAAATCAATCGCTAAATCAATCGACTGTTCCTTGGAAGCAATCATTTCCTTCGATTGAAATTGAAGTAAAAACAATTACCTGAATGAGTTTCAAAACGAGGTGACTGAAGGCGAA
>CM065714.1:127857851-127872851 GCA_033310375.1 Conus canariensis | reverse complement strand
ACTGTTTCGCTCTCAATTTGTCTCATCTGTGTTCAATGACGTAGAATGTGTTCAACTGTCATTGTTGTATCACATGTGCAAAAGATTTTTGCAATGTGTCGTACACTAAAAATCTAACCAAAAAAATGAGCGCAAAACTTTAAACAAACCTACTAGGACCTCACACGTTTAATTCAAAGCGGTGATTGGTCAAGAAAACATCAACTCTTTTCAGAGCACCCTTGACTAGTTTGTGTCAAATCAGGACTGAATTCTCGGTAACCCTTTGCTTTTGTTGTGGGTGTGAGTCTCTTGCTTTTGTTGTGGGTGTGAGTCTCCCCCTTCGCCCTCCCCCCTCAAATGAACTAATTGACCTTTACTTTACTGAGAGGTTCTTTATGACATCTTCCCAAAACAATCAACCGATGGCATTCACATATCGACCACTCACATTCAAACTGCCCATACAAAATCTTTCAGCATACTAAATTGTGTAAGAACGGCACAGCTGCACACAGTTATGAACATTCGACTGAAAGACAAAATGTACTGAATCCAAAATCATGAGGAATGGGGGTGGGCGTTGATTTAAAACGCAGCGTCCTTACATCCTTCTTGAGACAAGGACTTGTTTCTTTGTAGGAGCCGGATTCAAGTTACATGCAAAACATCTTCTGGAGGCAGCAACAAACAGGACAGATCGTCTGTCCGTGGCACAGGTGACCCGAGTTGAAACATGGCTGTCTGCCTTTTCCTCGGGCGTTTAGCCCCCCCCCCCCCCCCCCCCTCACCCCCCCCCCTCACCCCCACTCCACCCCACCCCCTCTTCCTCCTCTATTTTCCTATTGTTCTTTGGCTTCCAGATAGTGCTGATTTTGTTTTCTTCGTGGAATGAGCTGGGTCCCCGTGACACGTTCTGACAGGCTGTAACGGAGAATAATTGCTTTTAGCGCATTTAAATTGATTTCTTTAATGGAATTGGAGTTGTTGTTGTTATTGTTGCAGCTGTTTCTGCTTTTTTGTTGAGCCCGCTATATTTTCACTCATCTTGCTACCGCTCCTATTGCTGTTGATGTAATGGTGATTTTGTCATTGTTTTCAAAACGACATTCCGGTCTGTGTGTGTGTGTGTGTGTGTGTGTGTGTGTGTGTGTGTGTGTGTGTGTGCGCGTACATTCATGTGTTTGTGTGCGTGTGTGTGTGTGTGTGTGTGTGTGTGTGTGTGTGTGTGTGCGTGCGTGCGTGCGTGCGTGTGTGTGTGTGTGTGTGTGCGTTTGTGTGTGTGCGCGCACGCGCACGTGCGCGCGTATGTGTGTGTGCGTGTGTGTGAGTGTGTGTGTATATGTGTTTGTATGACTGTGTGTGTGCGTGTGTGTGTGTGTGTGCGCGCGCGCGCGTGCGTGCGTACATTCGTGTGTGTGCGTGCGTGCGTGTGTGTGTGCGTGCATGCGTGCGTGTGTGTGTGTGTGTGTGTGTGTGTGTATGTGTTTGTGTGTGCGCGCGCGCGGCTGCGTGCATGCGCGCGCATATGTGTGTGGTCCTGTGTGTGTGTGTGTGTGTGTGTGTGTGTGTGTGCGCGCGCGCGCGCGCGCGCGCGTATGTGTGTGTGCGTGTGTGTGAGTGTGTGTGTATGTGTTTGTGTGACTGTGTGTGTGCGTGCGTGCGTGCGTGCGTGTGTGTGTGCGTGTGTGTGTGTGTGTGTGTGCGCGCGCATATATGTACATTGTGTGTGTTCGTGTGCAGGCATGTTTGCATGTTTGCATACGTGTTGTGTGCAAGCCGAGTCCCAAAATGCATTACAAAATATCCCATGATTAAACACGGTCTTTTACCTTTTCACACAGGAAGTTTTGCCGAAGCGAAGCTTTCGGCCTCCATCCAGAGGCCTTCGTCAGCGCCGAATGTCTCGCTGAGTGAGTTGTGTTCGGTGCCCGCGATCTCGAGATGAACTCGAGTCACGAGACCGAATAAGGGAAGTGTAGGCTGCTGGTAGGTTGTGTCGCCCCCGGTCTCGGTTGAGGGAAGGAGACGTGGCCGCGATGTAGATGTCCTCCTTTACTCCTCTTTGGAACCATTTAGGTTCCTGGTCCAGGACGCTGACATTGTCCTGGGAGAACTCATGTCCGCTGGTGTTCAAGTGTTCTCCTACTGGTGATGATTCTCTCTTGTGTTCTTTGATGCGGAGTTTCAATTTCCTTTCTGTTTCTCCGACGTATGTCTGGTCACAATCTCCACACTGGATCTCGTAGATTGCCCCTGATCGTTCTAGTTTGTCCACTTTGTCCTTAGGGGCCACTAGTCTGCTTCTGATGGTGTTGTAGGGCTTAGAGTGGACCACCACGCCATTCTTCCTGATCTTGCGGGCGAGGGCTTCCGTCACACCCTTGACATAGGGGATGGTGACATGTCCAAGGGTGGGGCTCGTTTTCATGGTGGAGGGGTGGGGAGCGGTCTTCTTGCTTCCTGGTAAGTCCCAGGCCCATTTGGGGTAGCCTGAGATGCTCAGCACTTCCCGGAGGTGGCGGAGTTCCTCTTCACGGTTAGACTGGGTGGAGCAGATGGTATATGCTCGGTGACGTAGGGTTCGGATCACTCCCAGCTTGTGTTCTAGGGGCTGGTGGCTGTCGAACTGGAGGTACTGGTCAGTATGGGTTGGTTTCCTGTACACTTGGAATGCTAAGGAGTTCTCCTCTCTGGTAATCTTGGTGTCCAGCATGGCGATGCTGCCATTCTCTTCCACTTCCCTGGTGAATCTTATGGCCGGGTGCTGTTCGCTCAGGTGATTTGAGAATTCATCTACCATCTCTGTCTTCAGTAGGGCCATAGTGTCGTCCATGTATCTGCCCCAGTAGCGGGGTGGGGAGTGGAAGGTGGTCAGTGCTTTTTTTCTCAAAGTCTTCCATGAAGAGGTTAGCGACAATTGGGCTCACCTTGGGCTGCGCCTTGTGTTTGTTGGTAGAACTCTCCCTCGTACGTGAAGTACGTTGTAGTCAGGCAGCGCGTCAAGAGTTCACAGATCTGCTCTGGTGAGAGTGAGGTTCTTTACATAAGGCTGGTGTCCGTCTCCAGTCTCTGTTTGATTATGTCCACACTCTCCTCGACAGGGACACTGGTGAAGAGGGCCGTCACATCAAATGACACCAGCTGTTCATCAGGTCTCAGCATAAAACTCTTGAGTTTGGAGACCAGGTCGGCACTGTTCTTTATGTGGTGTTCTGTCCTCCCCACCAGGGATGCTAAGATGTTGGCTAGGAATCTGGCAGTCTCGTAAGTAATAGAGCCTCTGGAGGCCACAATGGGGCGGAGTGGGACCTCTCTTTTGTGCACCTTGGGGAGGCCATAAAATCTGGGGACGTCGGCAGTAGAGGGGTACAACTTCCTGTACTGTTCTGGGGTCAAGTCTCCTGATTTTTTCATTTCCTTTAGGCTTTGCACCAGCTTTGTTGTGTACCTGCTGGTGAGGTCCTTCTTCAAGGGCTGGTAGGTGTTTCTGTCATCCAAAAGTTGTTGGCCTTCTCTTTGTACATCTCTTTCGGTACAATCACAGTGGCTCTTCCTTTGTCTGCTGGGAGTACCATGATGGACTCGTCTGTTTTCAGGTCCTTGAGAGCATGTCGTTCTTTTTCAGAGAGGTTTGGTTTGGGGGGTTTCGCCTGTTTGAGGATGCTTACGCATTCTGACCGTAAGTGTGCTGCCTGTTCGGAGTTTGGGCCAATCTGTTTGCAGGCTGTTTCTATGGTCGTAATAAAATCCGTAATCGGGAGTTTGTCGGGAGTAATGGCGTAATTTAGCCCTTTCTCTAGAACCGATTTTTCATCCCTGGAAAACATACGGTCTGATAGATTGATCACCCACCTGTTTTTTTTTTTTTTTAATGTTCATGGTTTCCTGTTCACTCACTTTGGCCATTGGCGTATTCTCCTCCTCTATCGGCGTTGTTTTGGCTGCCATCTTGTCATATTTCCTTCTTTGGCACGTGCGCACTCGATCCCATTCCGTGTTTTTGCCCAACCGAACCCATTTCTGTACTTCGTCCAGTATCGTTGTTGGTACGTGTGAACTCATAGTCTCAGTCAGTTTTCAATGTGCTGTTCGATCGTCTTGATTTTCGCGTTGATTTGCCCAATTCTAAGGTTTTCCAGCGCCTGTTCTGCATTCTGTATGATCTTGTTTGCTGCTGTTCCTTTCAACGATGTTTTGATCTTGAGGCTCGTCGGAAGCACTTTGTGATGTTTACAGTGCAACGAAAAATGAAGATGGTTCCGATACCTTGCCAACTGCTTGTTTTCCTTTTCCAACTCACGGAAGGTTTGTAGGACTATCCGGTCGTAATCGCGTTTGAGCCGTAGAGGTAGTTTTAACTCCTGGGGTGATGACATGATTAAACACAGTCTTTTACCTTTTCACACAGGAAAGTTTAGCCGAAGCGAAGCTTTCGGCCTCCATCCAGAGGCCTTCGTCAGCGCCGAATGTCTCCCATGTTGCCTTTTTCTTGTATACGCATTGGATGCATGTAGATTTTAATGCAAGTGCGCATGTATAGCCCCCCCCCCCCCCCCTCCCCCACCCCAGCGCAAGCAGTATTGTCTGGTGTTCAATACTAATACTCGTGCATCCACCATTCTAGTGCTATTCTGCTGCTATGGCTGCATTTCGGTTCAGGAGCATGCTTGCCCTCTTTGTGCCTCATCAGGCAATATTCTAATACATCTCTTCCAGTGTGGACAGAACGGAAAAAGCCACCGCTTTTAACCGACGCCAGGAGGAGCTGGAATGAGGTTGGGAGTCGGGGGGGGGGGGGGGAGAGGGAGAGGCATGTTGGACCTTTTTTTTCCACGCAGGCCAATATTCTGCCGTGGTCCTCTCGAGGTCAGGGGATTCCTTAGCCCTGACGGATCAAACTTTTCTTGGGGAATACGTTCTACTGGTCACAGAGGAGAGCATTTTCGCACACATCATCGATCACGTCATCCACAGTGAATGAAAGGGGAAAAGTTAAAAATATGATGATGATGAAAAGGAGGAGGAGTAGGGGGGAGAAGAGGAAGGAGGAGAAGGAGGAGGAGGAGGAGAAGACGAAGAAGATGAAGAAGAAGAAGAAGACGAAGAAGAAGAAGAAGAGGAAGAAGAAGAAGAAGAAGAAGAAGAAGAAGAAGAAGAAGAAGAAGAAGAAGATCAATAACAACGATAAAAACAACCACAACGAAAGACGGAGGATGAAAGAAGAAAAGAGGAAAAGAAAAACTAAAGGAGGAGGACAAAAAGCAACAACAACGAAAGAAGGACAACGGGAGAAGAACAGAGGAGAAGAAACACTAAAGGAGGAGGACAATATGAAGAAGAGAAAGGATAAGAAAACGAAGGAGGATACGGAAAGAAGGGGAATAACAAGAGGAGGACTGAAAGAAGAAGAAAACAAAGAATCGGGAAATAAGTAGACAGAATATGCAGAAGAAAAGGTATCAAAATGAAGGAAGGAAGAAGAAAGAAAGGGGAGAAGGAGGAGGGGAGGGGGAGAAGCAAAAACAAAAAGAAGAAAAAGAGAAAACTGACGAAACCGAATATAAGCCTACGGGGTACAGCAGTTAACGTCTTTAGCTTGCAAGCTGGGCAGTTGAGGGCTGGAGTCTTATCTGAGATATTCCTTTGTAGGACCCCCCCCCCCCTTCCCGCCCCTCCCTCCTTTCAGCTCCTACCCAGTGTGTGCGGTGGGCTACAGTGGGAAGACTGTGACTTCACAGTCAAGTTTTATGCACTCTATGGCTGCGCCCTTGCGAATGCTGTTCACATTTCATGGATAACTTTGCTGATGTCGGTATCTCTCGGGACTTGTTGACTCTGGGATAAAGTACAGCTCTGTTTATACTTGCTTGTTGTTGTTGTTGTTGTTTTTCAGTTTCGTTGTTTTATAATTATATGTATATACACTCTTCAATGTATACACACGCATATACATATACATTCCATAACAACTCTGATGGGTTTAAATCGTGAGTCTAAGCCTCTCTCTCTCTCTCTCTCTCTCCTCTCTCTCTCTCTCTCTCTTTTCTCTCTCTCCTCTCTCTCTCTCTCTCTCTCTCACACACACACACACACACACACACACACACACACGCGCGCGCGCCACACACACACACACACACACACACACACACACACATGTACGCGCACTCTCACAGATCGTGAGGGAATGTGTACTTTCAAAAGGGTGCACTTTTGAAAACAAGGGTAAAACAAAGAAAGAAAGACGTCCAGCATAATAAGCCAAGGTCTCGTTGAAATGGAGTAGAAAACTACTCCCTGATAGCTGCTTTTCTTTTGTCTTCTTTTTTTGTGAGAGTCTAACGGCCTGCCTATGACGTACTTTATGATTAGTCAATGTAGCTCTATTCCTTTTTGTTGACTGGGGCCTTTTTTTTTTCATTACTTCTTGCTCTTATTCTTACTCGTCTGGGTTTTTCCTTTCTTTTCTTTTCCATTGTCCTCCACCTTCTCCCTTTCCTCCTCACCTTCTCTACCTCGTCCTATATCATTTTTTTGCTATTCTTGTTACTGTTTTTTGTTGTTTTTTTTCATCTTCGTCATCTTCTTTCGTCTTAGTCTTATTCATTTTTTTCTCTTCTTCTTCCGTATCTTTTTCTCTGTTATTACTTTTCTCTTTTGCTGTTTTTGTTTTTCATGCTCTCTCTCTCTCTCTCTCTCTCCTCTCTCTCTCTCTCTCTCTCTCACACACACACACACACACACACACACACACACACACACACACACACACACACACACACAACACGCGCGCGCGCGCGCGCACACACACGCACACACACGCACACACGCACACACACACACACACACACACACACACACACATACACAGAGAAAGAGAGAAGGAAAGAGAGAGAGAGGCGATTTTTTTAAAATTCAAAACGCGAGTCCTAGTTCTCGGAAAACGGTGATTCTGCCGCATATAGGGATCTTAATTTATATTTTACTGGACGCCTTCACGTGCCAAGAGATGAAAAAGAAAAGCTGCATACTGTTCCTCTTACCGTGAACACCTTTAGCCTCTGCGTAGTTTCTTTTTTTCCTCCGTTTTTGGTTTGCTTCCAAGAGACGATGATTTTATCATTACATCCACCCTTTGTGTTGTTGCTTTACTTGTTTCCTCATACAGGGCACTTATGAATTTACCTGTGTCTGGAGATATATATATATATACTACTAAAAACAATTGAAGTACCACCCCTAATTTTTGTATGCAATTTTTAAAAAGCTCTGATACACCAATTAATATTGATAATTGAATAAACTCTGCTGGATAAGCTTACCCGGTTCTCAAATACTACTCCTCGTGCATTTTTGTTATGTTAAAGTCGGTCAGCAGTTATCTACCGCGTCGCATCTGAGGCAAAAAAATCCCGAGAAATTATCGAACTTGTGTCGCTCCCAGATTTTGACACAGACACAGCAAGAAAAAAAAATGTGATGCACGTGAAAGCAAGGTCTTTTCTGAGCAGAATTGCAATCAGTTAGCACATTTGACGGGTATAAAAAGTCGCGAAATTTAGGAAGATTTAACCAAGCCTGCGAGACAACGACTAAGCAACACCGACAGAGGAAGAGCGATAGCATGGTACCAAGAAGGTATTGGCTTGAGGGAGATTGGTCGACGGCTTGGAGTGAGTCACCCAGTCATTCTGAGGCTCAGAGACCGTTGGCTTAACACTGGAAGTGTTGAAGAACAGCAGGGACGTGGACGGACGAGAAGCACCTCCAGACAGCAGGATCGGTTCATTGTTATCGCTTGTCTGAGAGACCGTTCAGCCAGTGCCACAGTACTCCGAGACCAGCTACGACAAGCCAGCAACGTCAACGTCAGTACCCAGACAGTTCGGAACCAGCTCCACGACGCCAACTTGAGGTCAAGGTCCCCAGCAGTGAGATCAATACTGACCCCAGCGCATCGAGCTCATCGTCGGGCCTGGGCAGCATGTCATAGAAGGTGGACAAGAGCTGAATGGGCAACAGTACTCTTCACAGACGAGTCAAGGTTCACCCTCAGGTTCAACGACGGGCGGGTTCGCGTCTGGCGACGTCCTGGAGAACGCTACGTTGACGCTGCCGTCAGGGAGCATGACCGCTATGGAGGTGGGTCCGTGATGGTGTGGGGTGGGTTCAGCCTACGTCACAGGACCCCCCTACACCGTGTTGAAGGCCGCCTGACCGGTGCCACCTACCGCGACACCATCATCCGCCCCCTTGTGATGCCCGCCCTGAGGGCAGTTGGCCAGGGCGCCCAGTTCCAGGACGACAACGCGCCGTGCCACCGCGCCGCCATCGTGAATCAGTTCCTACAAGGGCAGCAGGTGACAAGAATGGACTGGCCTGCCAGGTCACCAGATTTGAACCCCATAGAGCATCTGTGGGACGTGCTGGGGAGGCGAGTGCGGGCCCACAACCCTCCAGCAGACACCGTGGACCAGCTGTTTCAGTTGCTGGAGGAGTGGCAGGCGATCCCCCAGGACACTCTCCGCCGCCTGGTGCACTCCATGAGACGTCGATGTGACGCTTGTTTGAACGCGAACGGTGGTCATACCCGTTATTAACATTATGACATCTACCATAGACTCTTGTTACTTTTCATTTTGGGGTATGCCTCTTTAATCAAGTGTAAAACAAAGATAATTTTTTGTCACGGTGTTTGAATAAATTTGAATGGATTGAGGAATAATAAAAATAAAATATTCAATCATTAAATTATGTTCAGCTTTGTTTTCTTTCGAATGACAGCAGTTTTCCTAAGTGGTACTTCAATTGTTTTGAGTAGTGTGTGTGTGTGTGTGTGTGTGTGTGTGTGTGTGTGTGTGTATGCGTGCGTGCGTGCGAGTGTGTGTATGTGTGTGTATGCGTGTGTGTGTGTGTGTGTGTGTGTGTGTGTGTGTGTGCGTGCGTGTGTGTGTGTGTGTGTGTGTGTGTGTGTGTGTGTGTGTGTGTGTGTGTGTGTGTGTGTGTGTCTGCGTGCGTGCTCGCGTGGAATTCACATCCAGTCTGAAGAATTTGTGAAGATAGATGACTGTTAGTTCTTCGTTTTCAACGTCTTGAATGTTGTTTGTCTCACCTGAAGAAGATCAAAGAGGTCGAAACGCGTCGTGCTTGTGTGCACGTTGCTTGTTTCTTTCGTTCGGCGGCATAGTGATTTTTCTTCCGAGTTTGTTTCAGTTTGTGTCCGCAGTCACCTCACTTTAAAACTTACAGAAAAAACATTTTATGCGTGAATAATTCATGTAATTACGCAAATAATCATCATTTACATCAATAACCCATTATATGCGTAAGTAATTCAACGTACATGTATGGAATGCTTATTTCAGATATAATGCATAATTTACACAAATAATCGTGATACATACACAAAATGAATTGTTTCTGACGAGTACCTAAATAAGCATCAATGCGCGTCGCGTAACAGACTTATGTATGTGTATAATGAACTGTTCATTTTATTTCAATTTAGGATGTTTCCCTAGACAACGATTCTACGTGCCACACTCGTTCCTCTGAGAATCAGCCCCATGATTTTGTGCTAACTTTAATGCCATAGTTGAGCGGCAACGCACATACTCCGCTCAGTCTCCTCTACTGTGGACGGAGGAGGGTGGGATGCTGATCAGATTCCGACATGTTTACCGCTCATGGAGGAAAGTAAGTCTAAACGGATCCCGTGACTGAACCCCTCTGCTTCAGGTTCTATCTTCTGCGTCGCAATGTGGAGGATGCTGACCTCTGGTCAACGACAAAGAGCGGCACTTTGTGTCTTCTAATAAAAAATTCATGACGGTCCCTGCGGTTATCTATTTACTTACTTTCGTATTCGTTTATCTATTTATTATTTACTTATTTTTATTTACTTATTCGTTTATTTGTTTGATTACGTACCTACCTATTTACTAATTCATTTATCAATTTATCTATTTACTTACCTATTTCTGTAAATGCTAGAAAAATCGCTGAATACTTTTGCCTGAAAAAATGAGACGACTTTGTCTGTCTTGTCTGTCCTGTCCTTTCTCTTCTCTCTCTCTCTCTCTCTCTCTCTCTTTCTTTGTTGTGTGTGTGTGTGTGTGTGTGTGGTAGTGAGTGGAGTGGTGTGGTGAGGTGGTGTGAGTGAGGTATTTCAAACGATCTTCTGGGATCATTTCAACTGCAGCGCCATTTCTGGTGGTTTGAAAACAATTCAGACCTGCAGAGATCAAATACAACACAGATACCCAAATGGCGTGTGTGTGTGTGTGTGTGTGTGTGTGTGTGTGTGTGTGTGTGTGTGTGTGTGTGTGTGTGTGCGTGTGCGTGCGTGTGTGTGTGAGAGACAGAGAGACAGAGACAGACAGACAGACAGAGACAGACAGTAGACAGACAGACAGACAGACGACAGGAGAGTGATAGAGAGATGAGGTGATGATGATGATGTTGATGATGAACGACGACGACGACGACGACGACCGACGACGACGACGAAATCTGAGTGATGCTTTGCTGCCTTTAAAACGGTCACTTTTCCTAAATGTACTAATGTACAAATTGTTCATTATCTCCTCCATTTTTTTAACCCCCCCCCCCTCTCCATCCCACCTCTCTCTCCCTCTCCTCTCTCTCTCTCTCTCTCTCTCTCTCTCTCTCTCTCTCTCTCTCTCTCTCTCTCTCTCTCTCTCCCCTGTCAAAACTGGTAAAACACAACGGAAAAAAGACATATTGTCTCACATCTCTATACGCAGAAGTTTAAAGGGATAGAAACATACATTTAAAAGAGATACACAAACAGAAAAACTGAGAGAAAGACAAAGTAGAGAATAACAGAGTTGGGAAACTCGGCCGTGTGTGTGTGTGTGTGTGTGTGTGTGTGTGTGTGTGTGTGTGTGTGTGTGTGTGTGTGTTGTTGTTGTTGTCTGTCTGTCTGTGTTTGTGTTGTGTGTGTGTGTCTGTGTGTCTGTGTGCTGTGTGTGCACGTGCGTCCGTGCGTGCGAGTGTTCCTGGGGAGCTTTTCGTCCGTCTGCAAAATTACGCTGTCAAGGGAATTCACTCATAATTTGGCAATAGGAGAGATGACAGTTATTTCCCTGGATAGTGTCTGATGCCTCGGGTGGCAAACTGACCCCTGAGGAGCCCTGAGCATTCTCGTCCATCCTTTCATGTCTAAAGTCACATTAATAGCAAAAGAGGGGCGGGGTTTGGGCAGAGGGGAGAGACAGCAGGGAGGGTGGGACAGCGAACAGAGGGCAGAAACTGGCTGGCAGAAGAGACAACTGCCAAGGAAATGAACATGAAAGGAACAATCAACACAACAACAACAAACTTATTACAGTAAAAAAAAACAAAACAAACAAAAATAACCATTTGACCGCATTCTTGTACCAAGGGCATTTTACGATTGCTTGATTTTTCCAGTGCGTTGTTGGCATCAGCTTTGCGCTGTGTAGACATGAAGGCATGTGTTAAATGTATTCGTATTAAAACTTACGCTCTCTGACATTTGGAAGCATGACCATATTCAACGAATCTACTCTTGCGGGTTTGTTTTTTTTTTTTCGTTTCGTAGCTAGGACGTGTCTATTTTCACCAAATCATTTCCAAATCCGTAAACAGAACAAGGAATTTTGAAGTAATTATTAAAAATTGTAAGCATTTTTTTCTAAACTGTCTTATTTGCGTTATATCGCTTTCTATAAGATCATGGTGCCATGTGTTTCACGTGAGTATTAAACAGCAACACACGTACAAACACAATGTGTACTCTCGCGCTTACACTCTCACACACGATTATGTTTAAGAATAAATACACAAGCGTAATCCTCTCTCTCTCTCTCTCTCTCTCTCTCTCTCTCTCTCTCTCTCCTCTCTCTCTCTCTCTGCTAGTGAATTAAATCCTTGGCATACAAGACGACGGACAGGTGACTAAAGGCTGAATGAAAACCAGAACGTTACACACCACATTAGGAATAAACCCAGATGTAATCACAGGACATCCATTAAACAAACCATAGTTGTCCATATCAAGAAAAACACACAAACGATGATGTGAATGTTTTTAACAGCCATTGGAAAAGGCTTGTGACGTACCCCCCCCCCCCCCCCCCCCCAAAAAAAAAAAAGTAAAAGAGCACCAAACGTGCACTGTTACCTGCTTGCAGCTGAGGAAAGAAAACCTCATCCTTTTCACAGCTTTATCAAATTTATTTGCTGAGGATTCGATTTGTTTTCAACACCACAAAGTGCGTATCGTCTGAGAAAAAAAAAAGAACTTACAGTGTATGCACATACGTGCTACTACCACTCAACACAATCCAAAAGAGAGGGCGTGGGAGGAATTCTGAGTGTGGTTTACAAGATCGTGCGTCTGTCTTCGATCTAGCATTGGAATACGTCCTCTGAGCTATCTAAAGCCTTTGGAATTAGTGCCAGCCGACATTTCATGGAACAGCTGTTCCACTACAAGGATAAAGGACAGGGAGGGGTGGAGTGGGTCGATGGGAACATGGTCAAAGTTACATTCAGGTCTGCCCCGGGGATGTTACGTACCATCCTTGAGCACAGCATCGACCAGCGGATATTGACCGGTCCTGTTCGACTAGCCAGATCTCAGTATGTGCATGGCGATACAAGAGCACAGGAGACAGAAAGGAAACCGTTCGGCGGGCGGTGAGATGAAGGACTGCTGATGACGTGAAGTGGGCTGGAAATGAAACGCTAAGAAGAGAAGAGTGATGCGCTGAATGAACCTAGACCAAGTCTGTGGAGTAGGGCAGACACAGACAGACAGACAGACAGACAGACAGACAGACGAGAAGAGAGAGAGAGAGAGAGAGACAGACAGACAGACGAGAGAGAGAGAGAGAGAGAGAGAGAGAGAGTTTCGTCTATGACACACACATGGAAAAGAAAACTACGATTCCCATGATACCATCTCCGCAGTTCAGTCCGAAAACCACTTGTCTTGAAAAAAGAGCTTCAAGCTCATGAAACATTGATTTCACTATACACTTGCCAGTCCACAGTTCCCGTCAGCCGTGTTTCTCTCTGTGTCTGAGCAAAAATGTACATTTATCCTTGCCAAAGACAAAAGCGGTAGAAATTACGATTAAAATCAATTTCCTCTCTCTCTCTCTCTCTCTCTCTCTCTCTCTCTCTCTCTCTCTCTCTCTCTCTCTCTTGTGTAGTCACGCAACAGTACCAAAAACACTAATGGTTCGCAAATTCATTTACGTACCTAGGTAAAAGTTGAAATAAAAGACAATAAATAAAGCCTCAAACGACACATTTAGATAACTCGCGATTTCACCTGGTTATGAGACAAGACCCACACACACTCGAAAGTTCCAAAGTTCTAGAGAGTAAGGGGAGGAACGAACGAACGAACGAACTAAAGTGAAAGAAAAGAGTTATCAATACATTAGAAACTAAAGTGAAAGAAACGAGTTATCAATACATTAGAAACTAAAGTGAAAGAAACGAGTTATCAATACATTAGAAACTAAAGTGAAAGAAACGAGTTATCAATACATTAGAATCAAAACCAACTGAGTAGACGACTGGAAAGAATAGGGACAATACATGTCATGTTCTGGTAAACTTTCGATGATGTAGGCCTACACTACAGAACAAACGGATATAAACTCTATAGGCAAGCGTCAATGTTTTAACGCAACCTAATCTAATGTCCCCTCTGAGTTCCAAATGGTGAAACAAGCCAACAGGAATGGAACAGTGAACTCCATGATAATTCTGGAAGTACATGACATGAATTTAACAATGGCGAAGAAACATACCAGATTTCATACCTTTTCGATCCGTGCCTTGGCAAGGAATAACTTAGAATACTTGAAATGTCGTTGTTAATTATATATACAAGCGGTAATCAACCCAGTCCCTTTCTCCTTTTCTCCAAGATTCTACCACATAATCCGTTGCAAGATATCCGGTGCAAACAATTTCATCTTGACTGGAAATATTGGACACGTTCTGGTTACGTTTAGTTTGATGATGTACCTCAATCCAGGGCGATATTTCAGAGGTTACCCACTTGCTGAAAACGTCTTCAGAATGGTGAGAACTGTGATATATTCTTTAACTTAAAACCGAAGTGTTTTTTTTATAACCCTACCAGTATACTTCATCATCTTCTTCTACCCACTCTCTCTCTCTCTCTCTCTCTCTCTCTCTCTCTCTCTCTCGTTCGCGTGCATGGGTGTGTGTGTGTGTGTGTGTGTGTGTGTGTGTGTGTGTGTGTGTGTGTTGTGTGTGTGTGTGTGTGGTGCGTGTGCGCGCGCACGTGTGTGTGTGTGTATTTGTGTGTGTGTGTTCCTTATATGTTATAGTTCAAATAAACTTTTAAAATTCCATATTTACACATACTTCTAAACAACCCTTTGACAAAAGAATAGAAAGATGATTTCAACGGCTGGGCTATAAGCAACACGAACTGAACTGACGACATAATAAACTTATCTAACAGGTATATTCTTTACTGAACTGGACATCAGTTCAAAGTGCACACGCTGGGTAGATTACCGCAAATTGTGTACTAGTTTGTATTCACGGTATGAGAGTTTGAATTATTTTTTTTTTAATTCAATAGATTGGTGACATAAACTTTTGTTCATGGTCGCAAGGACAAATAAACCTGTCAATGTTACATTCCGTCTCATGGAACCCTTTTGACTGTACCAGTACCATCGGTATGGCAGAACATGCCAACGTTGCTATGTTCTTATTCCACATGGTGTATTTGGACCGTGTGTGTATGTGCCAACATCATGTTTGTGCCATGTTTGTGTTGAAAGCTGCCTGGCCTATTTACTATTGAGGAAAGTTTTCAGTCATTTAGCTACATGGTGAACTGAAGCACAAGAAAGTTTCTTGTAGCTCCTCAATCCAGAGAGAAGGAAAGCTAGAAGCATGCCTTGGAGACCGGCTTTGAGAAACTCTTGCCTGGCCCAGTCTGCCCAGATATTTCTCTTCTCTGGACCAATG
>CM065714.1:127852851-127855351 GCA_033310375.1 Conus canariensis | reverse complement strand
TATCGGTTGAGCTTCAGATCAGGTGTGGCAGTATTCAACAAAACTAAAAATAATGATGAAATAGTACCTTTATACTGATGTAAAAAGGCCGGAGGGCAGCTTAGCTTCACAGTCGGATGAGAGGTGATTCCAACCCGTCCTTTCCATTTGGAGTCTAGTCTGCAGCCAGCTATGGGGGACAAAAACCTCATCAGACGAGCCACTCTCGGCCACCTGATCACGAGGACAATGGAAAAGGAAGCCGGGAAGACAGAAGGATGGGTGGGTTGGGTGAGGTGCCAGCCCACAGGGAGGACAAAGAAAACGAGAGAAAGAAAACACACAACACGGGAGGTAGCTGTACACACTCACACAGACGCGCGCGTATGCACACACTGAAACGCATACACGCCCAAACAGAAAGAGAGGAGAGAGAGAGAGAGAGAGAGAGAAGGAGAGAGAGAGAGAGAGAGAGAGAGAGAGAGAGAGAGAGAGAGAGAGAGAGGAGTGAGAAAGTGAAAGGGGGAGGGGAGGGAAGTAATGGAGAGTGTGCAGCAACGTTACCAATCGATGCAGCCGTCCTCTCTCTCTCTCTCTCTCTCTCTCTCTCTCTCTCTCTCTCTCTCTCTCTCTCTCTCTCTTGATGTGAGTGTGAGAGAGAGAGAGAGAGCGTGACAAAAAAGATATAGATAGACGGACAGATAGAAGAGTGAATGGGAGGGGGAGGGAGGGAGGGGGAGAGGGAGAGAGGGAGAAAGAGAGGGGGGGGAGAGAGAGAAAGACAAAGCGATTGTGACGCTGCTTCGACTGGTAATGTTACCGCACCCTGTCGATTCGAGCACTTTTTCAGAACCAATGTTATGTGCATTTTCAGTCAGAGTAAGATCAACACATGCTTGTCAGACTGGTCTTCTTTCCTCTCCTCCAATACACGCAGGAAGACTGCTAATATTCCGAAGAAATTTCGGCAGAAGATTTCCATAAAAGAGCTGACAAATGACTGCAGTCGTTCTGACCGACTCTATTCAGGTATCCTACTAGTAAACCAGGACTGCTCACGATAGAAATTCTTATCGCATTAGCAAGAATAATGCGTAAGTTAGTTGGTGACATTGAAACTTAACGTCGACACTCGCAACAAATGGTATAGCCACGAGCGGAAAATAAGTCCACTTGATATTGACGTTTTGTCGAAAAGAGTCGATGACTATCCCCACTTCTATAAGCCACGCAGTAACGCCCAAGTCTCAGGCCAAAGTGGGAGGAATGCGAATAGGGGAGGGGTGGAGGAAGGTGGTGAAATGGCCTAGAAGTTAGAATTAAATGCCCCACTTTTTTTGTTTGTTTGTTTTTTGGTTACACTTTTGTTTGAGCAACGAAGTAACAGTCACCATAACTGTCGCAAGCGATTCCACGATATAGCAAATTACTCCCCAAAGAAAGGCATTGTGAAACATGTTAAGTCTGCAAATTGAAATAATCCATTTTGCTAGGAGCAAGAACTATTTGGCTGTTTTTTCGGATTTCTACCACCACAATTGTACAATTACAACTATAAAATGACAAGTGTTACTGGTGGCAGTGAGCTCCGAATCATATAGTGATGACTGGCATGGCCCAGAATGCAGCAGCTGCTGCTGCTATCAACAACAACAATTACAACAACAACAACAACAACAATAACCATGATGACGATTTAAAAGATGATATAAATCATCATCATCATCATCATCATCATCATCACCCATCACCACCATCATCATCATCATCATCCTCTCCTCCTCCTCCTCCTCCTCCTCCTCCTCATCATCATCATCATCATCACCATCATCATCATCGTCATCATCATCATCATCATCATCTTCATCTTCAGTAATTGCATCGCGAGATTCTAGAGGCAACTTCCTCATTGCGCTTCCATATACCATTCATTCATAAAGTAACAAGTGGCAAATAAATTTCTGTACAAAAAAGTGTGTGCACATCTGTGGTGCACGGTAAGATTAAGAACGCCTTCTTTTTTTAAGAACACAGGCTTTTAGTTGTGCTGTGAAACCAGACGGAGACGGCAATGTTACTACGTGGAAGGCGGTGAATTCCAAACAGCAGGAGCAGCAAAGCTGATGAAACGCTCACCGAACGATCTGAGGTGTCGCTTTAGAACTCTCAGGAGTTTTTTTTTTAACTCGAGGACCAGAAAGGACGTGATGAATGGCATGAAGGAGAGTAGTGGACAAGTATGGTAGAGGAGAATGGCATGAAGGAGAGTAGTGGTCAAGTATGGTAGAGGAGAATGGCATGACGGAGAGTAGTGACAAGTATGGCAGAGGAGAATGGCATGAAGGAGAGTAGTGGACAAGTATGGTAGAGGAGAATGGCATGAAGGAGAGTAGTGACAAGTATGGCAGAGGAGAATGGCATGAAGGAGAGTAGTGGTCAAGTACGGTAGAGGAGAATGGCATGAAGGAGAGTAGTCGTCAAGTATGGCAGAGGAGAATGGCATGAAGGAGAGTAGTGGACA
>CM065714.1:127822851-127837851 GCA_033310375.1 Conus canariensis | reverse complement strand
CAGACAGATGGACAGACAGACACACTGAGAGAGAGAGAGAGAGAGAGAGAGAGAGAGAGAGAGAGAGAGAGAGAGAGAGAGAGAGAGAGGAAACTCCGGCGTAAAAGAAACGTTTTCCGTTTACGTTCATTTTAATATTCAATGCGCACAATACATGGGGTCTTCCAGAGTTAGAGGTCAGAAAGGGTTTTTGTTCTGATTAGATTTAGGGGTCGGAATAGCTCAGTTGGTAGAGACTCGTGATCCTGAGGTCGCGGGTTCGAATTTCGGTACAGGGGATTTTTCCCTCGGAGTTGACATTGGTTCTGACTCCATTCCCCATACAGTCCTTCGAATGAGACTATAAACCGAGGTTCCGTGTGTGAACGCACGCACAACATCTTGCACACACGTAAAATCCCATCACCAACTTTCGGAAGAGAAGGCCAGTTCGGCCGTTGGTATGGATGACACTTTACACATAGCATGCACCCTGCGTGAGAAATGGAAAGAATGAAGGAAATAAGGAAATTGAGTGCACGATATTGACCGGATGACACGGGAAACGACTGAATGATGCGCCGGCAGGCAGCTCTTCAGTCGGCACTACCCAGGTAGGCAGCCCGTTGTGTAAACAAGAGTGTTTATTATATTATATGTAAAGCGCTTAGAGCCCTAATCTTTAGAGAATAAGCGCTATAAAAATTGACATTATTATTATTATTATCATTATACTGCCCACAAGCAGATTTCTTTTTTTTTTTTTTTTTTTAGTAATACACTAAAATTAGAAATGCCCAGTGATTGGTACAGATTCTTAGCGAAATGATCTTCCCACCCTCCCACATGTCATACAACCATGCTTTTCAAGGTCTTCCGGCGGCAGTGAGTAGCGCCGCCGATGCGGCTTTGTTGGCTTCACGGCAAATCCGTCTTGGAGTGTATGTCTGGCAGCGGTGCCCCCTTGGCCTGGCAGCATTAACCTTGTGTCTGGCAGCATTAACCGCTGGCTTCCGGGTCAGTTGTTTCATACGGGAAGAGTCAAGCCTTTAGACCAGGGTTAAGTCTGCACGCTAATGTTGGGCTCACGCTGACGTAGAAGACGGTATGGTGTTGGTGTGTGTGTGTGTGTGTGTGTGTGTGTGTGTGTGTGTGTGTGTGTGTGTGTGTGTGTGTGTGTGTGTGTGCGTGCGTGCGTGCGTGCATGCGTACGTGCGTGCGTGCGTGCGTGTGTGTGTGTTCAACTTACTTTCATAATACTATCATTCAAGGCTGTGCTTTCAAAGAGTTACTTGTTTCCAAATGAAATTAAGAGCATATATTCTGTTAACAATTCTCAACCCACAAATCAGGAGTTATACTTATTAGTAGTAGTACATAGTGCATACTTGCTTATTACTGAGTGGACTGTACATTTTCATCTGCAACCTACGGAGAGTCGACTGACATGAAATCAATAAGTAAAGCAGGTTATAAAATGATAGGAAATGATCACGTTTGATTCCTGTATCCAACAAATCTGTCGGCATGGTCAGAAGAGTAATAATTCTAAGGGCAAAACTTCATTTTGTCTTCTTCAAGGGATTACATTCTGAAAGGGATTGAATGTTTGAAAACTTTGCCCGAGCGCGAGTGTTCTCTCTCTCTCTCTCTCTCTCTCTCTCTCTCTCTTTTCTCTCTCTCTCCACACACACACACACACACACACACACACACACACACACACACACACACATACACACGCAGAGAGAGAGAGAGAGAGAGAGGAGAGAGAGAGAGAACGAGAGTGAGAGAGAGAGAGAGAGTGAGAGAGAGAGAGAGTTCCTATGCTGGATCAAATAATCTATGCAACATCGACGCAATGTTGTCATTACTTCCACGCACAATCATATCTTTACAGCCCTGTCTCTTTTTGTCTGTCTGTCTGTCTGTATGCTAGTAGGATTATGCAAAAAATTCGTAACTGCTGACAAAACATGGTGGAAAAATAAGTTTTGGCACAGGGATTTGACAGAAGACCATCATATGAGAGATGTCTGTTCAGTTTTCCGCACAGTTAGATATTCAGCTGGAAACGTGCAAATATCACCACAGCATAGCTGAGACGAAAAGGACTTCTGTTAAATAAGACAGTTGTGATGCATGTGTGGTAGTTTGGAGGATAAATCAGGAGGTAAATCATGGATCCGGCCAGAGATCCACAATGGCGAAGGATAAAACTTTAGCAGATGACCATGGTTGAGGCCTCCGCTTTCCCGGGAGAGTTGCTATCTTTCAGTTTGCCTTCGCACACATGTAACACAGACAAACGAAAAACAAAAGACCCTGACATGTAAATCCTGATTAAATCGTTGGTTTGGTTTGTTTGATTTACATCCACACCCATCATTCTCTAACAATTCAGACACATACCCAAAAAAAATTGAGGGAGGGAGGGAGGGGGTCAGAAATGATGTGCCAGCGATCAGTGAGTAAAAGAAAACTGATCTTGCAGAGGGAGAGGGGAGAGGGGAAGGTAAGTTAAGGGTAAGAATGGAGGGGAGAGGGAGGAGGCAGAGACAAGGAGAGAGCGGGGTAGGTGACTCATGTATACGTAATGGGGTAAGCTATACATACGCGCGGGAGCGTGCGCAGAGAGAGAGGGGGTGGGGGAGAGAGACAGACAGACAGACAGACAGAGAGGGAGAGAGAGGGGAGGGGGCAAACAGACAGAAAGAAAATGACAAACGAAAATGACGGTTTCGCTGACCTTATCCCTCTACATAAAAAGAATTCCGAAATTCGGAGAGACAGAGAGAGAGACGGAATGGTTTAATGATTAACACTCTTGTGTCCGTATCAAAAGCGGTAGGCGTGAGTAGCGTAAAACGAGGATACTTTCCAGTAAACTGGGGCCATATCCCATGGCTTCAAACGCAATCTTAATAAATAAATAAATGGTCTCTCAGGAAACCCTAGTCAATATTGAACTTTTGGTCTAGATTGGCCCAGCGTCTGTTCATACTGACATTTTCTAGAACGAGGCTGCCAGACACCAGGCAGAAACAATGAACATTAAATTAACAACAACAAAAAACTAGGAACTATCAGTTTCTGAAGAAGTGACTAGCGCCTTTGTATGAAGCGTCACTCTCGGCAAAACTGCGTCCCAGATTCTTGCCGAGGTGAGGGCGTTAAGCTATGCATCTGCATCTCCAAAAGCAACTGTTTTCAGGTGGGTAAAGCATGTTTTAAAGCAGACAGTCCGATGTCAGAGATGGAAGAGGCAAAATACACAAAAACAACCTACCAAAAATGTGACGAGTAAATACTGGTGAATGTGGAGATCATGGCGAAAACAAACTCAAGAGTTAGTTTTAAGAAATAGATCCAAGCCCAGACACCACTTCGATGACTGCTTCTATGACCATGAGAAAGCTATTCGGCTACAGGAACTTGCATCTAAATAGATCAACCACATGTTGACGCCTGACAATACGTGTAGAGAGTATGTTGCTTCAAGCCCGCACAAGAGCCGTGACCAGAAATGAAAACTAAACTGAGCCAGTGAACATCAAAGAGTATTAGCGAACTGAAGCGGTAACTCTTGCTCCCATAATGAGATTTGCATGTCTGTGAAGCCAGTGAACATCAAAGAGATTTAGCGAACTGAAACGGTAACTCTTGCTCTCATAATGAGATTTGCATGTCTGTAACTCCTAACGAATGCTGCTCATGGCACCATATCTTCGTGTGTGTTCTCTGTGCCTTCCATCTGCATTTGCGTGAGGTGAATTGGTCCCGCAAGTAGCATTGGTATGGAAGTATGGGCATGCGATTGTTTCATCATGGGCGCAAGAATTACCCTTCGTGTTTGTTATCTACTGTGACCAGAAATTAGACCAGATCGTGACAGGTGAGGAAACATGGGTGTACATGTTACATATTAGAGCCAAAAAGAATGTAACAAAAAGCTCGAGTCTTCAAAGGTGGGGCGTGTGACGGTACAAAGTGTCCGCAGAAACAAAGTGTCCGCATGTGGACACTTTGTTCCGCTTTTGTAAGTTATATGTCACCTCGCGGAACAAAGTGTCCGCAGGATTTCTGCGGACACTTTGAATGTCAGTTCACGGTACAAAATGTCCGCAGGGAACAAAGTGTCCGCATGCGGACACTTTGTTTCTGCGGACGCTTTGTACCGTCACAGGGCGCCTCTTCAATCGCGCATCGTCATATGTCGTAAAAGAAGGTTCTGTACGCCATTGATTTTAACATGAAAAGATGTTGTGCTGCAAAAAAAGGGAGTCCTATAAGGATTCCCTGCTCGCTGAGGTTAACGAACAGCTACACAGCGGCTCGACCCGACGCGGTGATGAGAGGAATCAAGATTTTGCATGACAACTCTTCTGCTCAAAAGTCGAAGGTCACACGAGAATATCTTGAGAGAGAGCATTGACACATGGCGGCATCCTCTATACCTGCCTGACCTTACGCTCTGTGATCTCTTTCTTTTTTCAAACATGAAGAAATGCTTCGCAGGAAGGCTTTTAAGAGCAGAACAGCGCTTGAAACTGCGGTATTCCAGTGCATGGCCCATGCATGTGCGCGAACAGGCCTACCGATCGGCATTTCTATGGAGGAGAGAACTGATGAAGAAGTGTGTGAACATTACTTTGAACAGATGAAGCAGACAGTATCTGTCGGCGATGTATTTTACATAAATCTCGGATGGTCTCGTTAAGAAAAAAGAAAACTCGTAAGAATGAGGACATTTACATGAGAAAGAATCACTAAGTAATGTCATGAAGCATGATGAAATCCACACATGTCACACTAAATTGGGTATAGAATACTCGTGAACAGACGAATGCAGATTATTTGTACCTCTTTGGACGCAGTGAGAGAGAGAGGGGGGGTGGAGGGAGGGAGCGAGGAAGAGACGCAATGAGACAGAGCAAGAGCGAGCGAGCGAGCGAGAGACAGACAGACAGACAGACAGACAGACAGACAGACAGACAAACAGGCATACAAACAGAATTTGTATGTTATATGCAAACGGTTGGCTTCTTGAGAGAAAAACAGAAAATGAAGTATACACTCTGGCACCTACAAACAGTAATGACAGTTTAAAAGCATTAAAACGGAAGTTATGCTTCTTTAGAATAAACTGCTCCCTAAGATTTTAATTATCAGGATATGAACTGCAGGCTGGCTCATGCAGGCCAGTTGTCAGACGGTTTTGAGGTGAAGACAGGAGTGCGCCAGGGATGTCTGTTGTCACCTTTCCTCTTCCTCCTGGTCGTCGACTGGATCATGAAGACCACAACAACAGGCAGGAACAATGGAATACAATGGACACTCTGGACGCAGCTAGATGACCTTGACTTTGCTGACGACCTGGCACTCCTCTCCCACAGTCACACACAGATGCAGGACAAGACCACCTGCCTTGAGACAACATCAGCAGGAACAGGGCTCAAGATAAACAATAAGACCGAGCTGATGAAGATCAACACCACAGGCAGCAGCCCAGTCACAGTCGGAGGCGAGCCCATCGAGGAAGTAGATTCCTTTGTCTACTTGGGAAGCATAGTTGACAAGCAGGGGGCACCGACCGAGACATCATGGCCAGGACAGGCAAGGCGCAAGCAGCATTCATCATGCTAAAGAACATCTGGGCCTCAGGGGAGATCAGAAGGACAACAAAATTGCGTATCTTCAATTCAAACGCGAAGTCGGTTCTGCTCTACGGCTGCGAGACTTGGAGAATGACCAAGGCAATACAGCAAAACATTCAGACCTTCATCAACACCTGTCTAAGGCGCATCTTCAAAATCAGATGGCCAGAAAAAATTAACAATGAAGATCTATGGAAGCAGGCAGGACAGGAACCAGTGGCCAAGCAGATTCTGCGGAAGAAGTGAGGCTGGATTGGACACACTCTCAGGAAGCCAGCATCCAGCACCACACGCCAAGCCATGACATGGAACCCGCAGAGGAAAAGGAAGAGAGGCCGACCTCGCAGAAGCTGGAGGCGAGACACTGAGGCAGAGATAAAGAGGCAGGGGACCAACTGGACAGGCATTCAGCGAGCAGCCCCAAACCGAGTCTGATGGCGGAGTGTTGTCGATGGCCTATGCTCACCCTTGAGCTATGGGCCTAAGTAAGTAAGATAGATTTTAATAACCATGGCATATCAAATTACAGCTCAGGTTCTTATATCTTGTATATTTGGGTAAGACAACAAGGACTTTTTGTCAATATTTTAACGTCTTAAGGGGTATGATTTCAAATGAACTTACAAAAAGCCTGACAATCGCAAGAATTTTACATAAACTAAGATTCTTAATCCTTTTCACATTTTTGTGGCGGGTCACGCAGTTGTCGGATTGTGAAATACAACGTGAATCGATTACATGACATTAAATTGTTCTCCAAGTCTTGCAAATGACGGTCAGATTATATCTGTTCGAAAGCGTGCAAAAATTTCTCAGTTGTAGCTTATTCTCTATCTGTAAAATTTAAAACAACTGTGTGACTCAAACCCCCAGATATTTTCATTTCAATGGGGAATTCAGTTTCACATTCTGTATGCCTTAGCTGCTAAATGATATTATTCAATGCTGATGATCTTTAGCCAATCTTTTCTAGAGAATGGACATACAGACGGCGTATTCCGTTTCGCAATACGTTAGTGAGCTTTGTTTACCATCGGCTAGAGAGAGAGAGAGAGAGAGAGAGAGAGAGAGAGAGAGAGAGAGAGAGATTCATTGATGAGGCGTCGATGTGTGAGGACTAGTCTACATACGCGACACCACATCTGCTAAGCGACAAGACAACGGTGTGCAGGATTTACAGCTGCACACATAAGTAACTTAATTAAGATGAAAGGATATATAAGCCAAGGGTCTCGTGGAAACGACGTAGCTGATGCCTGTAGCACAACGCGCTGGACAGACTTTGGTACCAGTAGTGTGTGTGTGTGTGTGTGTGTGTGTGTGTGTGTGTGTGTGTGTGTGTGTGTTTGTGCGTGTGTGTTTGTGCGTGTGTGTGTGTGTGCGCGCGTGTGCGCATGCGTGCGATCGTGTGTGCGTGTATGTGTGTGTGAGTGTATCAGTGTGTGCGTGTGTCAGTGTATGTGTAAGGTGTGTGTGTCTATGCGCGAGCGTGTGTGTGTGTGTGTGTGTGAGTGTGTGAGTGTGAATTTTTGCTTATAGTCCAGCCGACAGCAAAGGGCCATATCAGGGCTGTGTGTGTGTGTGTGTGTGTGTGTGTGTGTGTGTGTGTGTGTGTGTGTGCGCGCGCGCGCGCGCGCGCGCGTGCGCGTGTGTGATTTGTTCGGAATGGTTGCTTAGAAGATGGCAGTTATTACTGATCAATGACGATGACTATGATTATCATATTACTAATAATGTCGTTGTTATAACAACGACAACAACAGTAATAATAATGATTATTATTACAATAATAACAATAATGTTACGGATAGTATGGGTGTGTCTGCAGGTGTCTGACTGTCTGACTAACACAGAAATTATGGATGCATGCACGACTTTTCAAATGCACATACACACACCCACTCACCCGAACATTGACAGCCAGGCAACAGAACAACACTTTTTGTATTTTTGTGCTGCCCGAGCCATCAGACAAACATATAATACAACAACGCAATGCAATAACACAAACATCAATAAGACAGCACGCCAACCATCAGGCGTACACACAAGATATATCAAAATACATATGTAGCTATTAGGGCTGCCGGGTCCAACGACGACGACGACAGCGATGAAGACGTCGCGACGACGTAGAGAACGAAACGACGACGATGACGAAGACGATGCAGGCGACCCAGATGATGACGACGACGACTGCAGCGTCAAGTCAAGTCCGACACAAGACTCAAAACTTCTGAGCTGTGGCTAAAAAAAAAAAAACCACCAACACACTCGCGGCGTCTCTGCCGACGACGAGGTGACAGTCTCGCACAGGAGCTGTGGCTCACACACAAACACCACAGCGACGGTCTGGCCAACAGGTCGCTGGTTCAACTCGGGAGGGCGCTCTGGCTTGGCAGCAGCGGCGTCTCCAACCCAACTGGCTCAGCGGGTAGTCGGTCCTGGGTGCAGTGGCAGGTAGGGCGATTGTCGGCACTCAGGCCGACCTCTCCACGCCGACACAGGGCGGAGAACAGGGGCGTAGACTCAGCTACGGCCCTGACCCTCAAACAATGGCAGCCAGTCCCCCTCAGTCCAGGGAACACATCAACCTGGGGAAAAACTGATTAACTACCTTGATTATCATGGCTACTATTCATTACAATCACGACTCCATTCATATTTATGAGCCACATCCTATTTCACTAGAACTTGAGCATATTCTTTCTTCAACATTACCTTTTCCGGAATCACAACACTACAACATTCCCTTTTCCGGAATCATAACACTACAACATTCCCTTTTCCGGAATCATAGCACTACAACATTCCCTTTTCCGGAATCATAACACTACACAGGAAAGGATTTCCATATAAACCTTTCATAATCTAGTTTTCCAAATTGGGGAAAAGATTTCCATCCAGACCCTCTTCAATAAACCATGAATACAATTCATTACACACAATTAATGATTACTTTCATCACACACAATTAATGATTACTTTTCATACGACTATAAATGTCTTTTGTCAATTCACAAAATGTTCATTTCTTTTCTGGTAACACAAGAATGTTCATTTCAAAACAATTCATCTACTTCAATATATGTAAGGCAAAGATTTCCACAACACTCTTGTTTACCAACACACAATTATTGTTGTATCAAGAGTGAGTTAAATACTCATCCACATCAAAAATAAAAACCAGCAAAAAGTCTATGTCGCTCACTCTGGGAGCTTATTATCCATAGCATCAAAACTCTCCATCTTCTCGCAACGTCTAGCTAAACCACATTGAAATAATTAACATTTTTTCCAACATGAATTCATAACTAGTTAAGTCACAGAATAAACAAAATCTTTTTTTTCTGAAGACCACTTCCTTTAACACTCACTTCATCTATTCATGTTTTCCGAAACAATTTCGTTTCGCTACCCTATCAAGTCACAGGATAACAGAACACAACAAATACTTTTTTTTTAAACAAAACCTTCACAAATGCGCTGAGGAAGTTTCAGTCGCTCCCAAACGGGAATACGGTTTCGGTTTGCTAATAAATAAACATTCAATAATAAATACCTGACTGCCACCAAAAATCAGCTGAGTCCCTCTTCGGCCTTCTGTGTTGTCGCGTAGCCGGAATCACTGCAGAGACTGCCTAAACGGTTCAACTCACCCGGCTTTTAACAGTGCGCCGGTGAGTAACAGTCAGCTGAATTGTTCAACCGGCTTCCGGACAGCTACCTTCCGGTAAGCATGGTTGTATGAAAATTTGTAACCGGACGGGAAACGATCCGTCACAAAAAATAATAATACAAGTGGAGAGAATTATGATGACAATTTTACTGATATGGATAAATCATCATCATCATCATCATCATCGTAATGATAATGGGAAAAAAGTGAATAAGTAAAAATCGAGAGCATATTGCATAAAAACAAGTGAAATATTGTTTCAAAGGGATAAGAGTTTAGAAAAAAAAAAGGGTGGGAAAAGGAAAAAACACATACACACAATTCAACAGATCAGCAGGCGTGCAGACATACCACTTGTCTTCACCCCCCCCCCCCCCCAACCTTCCACAACAGCACGTGAAACATACCTCCCCTGCAACCGCGCACTCTGTCTTCCCATCACCACCACCCCTACGAGCACACCTGCCTGTGAATCGTGCCCTAGACCACCACCTCATTCTCTCCACCTATCCACACCAGCACGCAAATGGGCATCAAAAGCCTATGGTCAGAGAGAGAGAGAGAGAGAGAGAGGCAGACAGAGACACAGAGAGAGGAAGAGAGAGGGGGGAGGAGAGAGACAGACAGAGAGAGAGAGAGAGAGAGAGAGAGAGAGAGAGAGAGAGAGAGAGAGATACGTGGACGGGGAAGGAAGGGGGTGTTGCGACAAAAAGGGAAGGTGACAGAAACCGCCGCCGAGGCTGCTGGAACAAGATGCTCCATCTAGAGAGCGTAATAAAATTACCTCGAACCCAGCAGACGGGGGCGTCACACGTCTGGTCTAGAGATTAAAAAGTACCTGAGGCGAGGTACCTTCATTATACAGGTGAATACCTGGGAGAACACAACAGGTATAGTAGGACAATGGTGGTTTGAGATGGTGGTGCTGGTGCTGGTGCTGGTGGTGGTAGTGGTGAAGGTGGTGGTGTGGGTGATGATGATGATGATGATGATGATGTGTGACGATGATGATGATGATGATGATGATGTGCGACGACGACGATGATGATGATGATGATGATGATGATGACGACGATGACGTTGATGATGATGATGATGATAGGTACTGTTTCCATCATTGTGACTGTACATCTAATACCTGATGTCGTCGTCGTCATCGTCGTCGTCACTGTTGTTACTATTCTTATCATTACTGTCGTTTAAAACTTTCTTTACTTAACACGTTACCATTTTAATCCTTTTGTTTTACCGATAAGTTTGTGTCCTTTTCCTTCTTTTTTTCACCTTCTTTTCTTCATAGATCAATGTACCCTTTCTTTTATTTCCACGATCGGCATCCTCCACACCATATCAAGATGACGCCGGTAGTGATCCAAAAAAGAACAACTTTCAACACAGCATCGAGAAGTCGTCGCCTGCCATGGCCCAGACCCTGTGCCCGAAGCTGCTGGTGCTGGATCATCTGAGAGACAACTGCCTCTCCATCATGTTCACAACTTAAAAAGTTAGATTGGGAAGTTCTCTCTCTCTCTCTCTCTCTCTCTCTCTCTCTGAGGGGGGGGGGGTGTTTTGTATGACTCCTTGTGTGTGTGTGTGCGTGTGGGCGTAAGAGAGAGAGTTTCTGTGTGTAACTGTTTCTCTGTGTGTGTGTGTGTATGTATGTGTTGGGAAGCGTGCCTGCGCGCGTGTACACGTGTGACTATATGGTATGTGGAATGCATGCAGGGTGGTGGTGGGTGGTGGTAAAGAGGGGTGCTCGTGAACCTTTGGCACTGAATTACATGAAAGCGTAGGACGCTTCTGTGTACCGAGTCTGTAACTGGAAGTGTAGGACTGAGTGACAGTTATTCATTCATTGTATTGTCAATTATTCATTGTCTTAGAGCGTTCCCACATACACGCATGCTTAAACGTTCACACGCACGCACGCACACATACACGCGCACATACACACATACAGATCCACGCTTGCACACACACACATATATACAAAGCTTGCTCTTATGTCTTAGATTGAAGAAATAGGGGGAGATAAGCATTCATATCTGCAGTGGTAGATCATTCTGCCTAACTGAGTGGGTGAACGGGGAAAAATAAAATAAATGCTTCTCAAAATGAGCCTTCAGCAAGTTTATAGTCTCCAAGTGGGAGACGATCTCCAATAGGGAGGAAACCCACAACATATAACTCCTGGTCCGATACCGATATTTCGAAACCTGATTGTTTCTCCTCAGTGACCGCGGAAAGTGGTAATTTGACTCCTCTGCCTTTTCGGTTTTAAGAAGAATGCTATCCCAGAAAAGGCTGGTGTGCAATACCGTAGTATGTTTGTTGAGTTTTCAAAAAACAACTAAAGGTGCCACCTAAGAAGCAAAAGAAAATCATGAAAGAGCAAAACAAGCTACATTTTCTTGTGAAAAGTAGAAAATATAAAAAGATAACCTCTTAAGACACAAGTGCTGAGGGCCAGTTCTTGGAATGAATCCGCAAGGGACTAAATTACAATAAACTAATAAATTCCAAGGATAAGTACCGAGCACCATTCCAGCAACTTACAGAGCAGCTTGGTGTTGCAATGACTGCAAGAAATATTCAATTATAAACAAAGCTTGCTCTTATGTCTTAGATATATATATATATATATATACACACACACACGCCAGCGAACACGCATGCACACACGCACGCACGCACGCACGCGCGCTAACACCCACCCACACATACACCGCACACACACTTACACACACACAGAACGGGCACGCTACTCATGACACTCCACCATACAGACAACCTCCTAAAGGACAAGCAAAAAAGAAAACCCAACTCTTGACACCACAAGCGACAGTAACATCTTCCTGACAGACTACAAACGAACATCGACCAAAACTGCCAGCTCGGCACCAGTCGAGAGTGTGTGTGTGTGTGTGTGTGTGTGTGTGTGTGTGTGTGTGTGTGTGTGCGTGTGCGTGTGTGTGGTCGATACATAACAGCTCTGGCAATCCACAATCCCAGCCGGCAGCAAATGTATTGTCCCATTCGGGCAGATGTATCGGTCCATTGCGGCAGATGTATTGGGCCCTTCAGTCTGCTGGAGTGAGCCTCCTGCTTGATGTAGAACACACAACCCGTTTGCTCTCCTCCCTCAAGACCTTCCCCGATCGTTCTGCTGACGTCACTTTTATGTATGACATGCCGTCTGTGACCACCACCACCATCACCACCACCACCCTTCCCTCCCCCACCCATCGTCCCTTCCCTCCCTATCACCCCTACCCTCTTGCCCTTCCTCTTTTTCGTCGAAGTTCTGTTCCGTATACATGAGCTGCCTCACACGAGCCACGGCAATTCATGCCATTGCCAAACGAAGTGAAGCTTACATGGAGCGAAGTGCAACGAGTCCCTGTGGGTGATCTCACTTTACCAAATATCTGCGGCGACCGCGAAACCAAACTCCAGGATGTACTTTCTAAATCTGATCGCGTTGCTCGCCTTCCTCCGAATAGGTCCTCTGGCATTCCACTCGAAGAGTTGTCCACATACTTGCCTCGCTGCTCTTCTTTGAAAAATAGTCGGTGTTTTGCCTGTTGATACTTGTGTCTTAGAACGTTTCTGCGCCCCCCCCCCCCCCCCCCCCCCCCCCGCCCTCCCCATCTCCTTTAAGTAACTGTAAGTGTGTGCTCGTGGTAGATCTCAGAACATCTTTGGTTTACTGCACCCTTGCCTTTTAAAAATACTTTCAAAGTGAGGTGAGTGCAGGCGGAGATTGAAGTAATTTTAAGTAGCTCCGCTGGTTAACATGGGCAAACAAGTCACAAGACAAAAGACGACGCGTTTCGACCTCTTTGGTCTTCTTCAGGCAAGATAAACAACATACAGGACAATGAATTCGAACTGTGACACCTCGTTCTTTGGTTTCATTGTCTTGGATATCATTTATTTTGCCTGAAGAAGACCTAAGAGGTCGAAACGCGTAGCTTTATCCAGTAATGTATTTGTCCGTGTTAACCAGCGAAGTTACCAAAAATAACATTTGAAAATTCTTTTGAAATAATCCATATCCTCCTGGTTTGAATGAAAGCTTATGGACAGAAAGTAAAAACACATTTCAGTAAGCAAAAAGCATAAACAGCAACTATGAATACATTTTAATGAACAGCAGTTGTGGAGTTCCAAGAAAAATGTTCTTTTGGAGTAGAGTGTCGGCAAAACTATCTATACGGATATCGCTTAGGCAAAACTATTCTCGACAGACAATGGGGAAAAAATTCTTGGGAGGAGGTGGGGGGGGGGGGGGGGGGACAACTTGTCGGCGAAACTCTATTTCTCAAATTGACAGAAAATAATACATTAACCCAGAGATACGTGTTTTCTTTTAATCAAGATACAGTTGTATATTGACAGTCTTCATTTCGCCTTTTTGAGTTTTACATACCTGTTCCATTTCCCTTATCACAGTCTTTGTCCGTCTATAACAGAATACCTTGTCTGAATTTTTCGCGTTTATTGTGGAGTTTTATACGTTACATAACATGCCCTGATTCTCCTTCCTCGTGCCTGGCCGTACTGCCTCGGAAGAATGCAGACGCTTCATTTTCGATGACTAAACAACGAGTCTTTTTAAGGCGGACTCGTTTAACGAATGTCCTCGGGACATCCGTAGTATGTTATAAACCCATCTTCCATTAATCGTAATGTCACATTTCTCTGCTTTCTGTTAAAAGAGTCTTCAACAGAGTTGAATCTGTCCCTGCACGAATCATACGTGATGGCCTGTCAGGGACAGTCAACATATACACAAAGAAAAAAGTTAAGCACCCCCCAATGTTTTTTTAGTTTGGAGAAACTGAAATTCTTTTTTGTACTAAACTGTTTAATGTGGAACTTTTTTTTCTTTTGTTTTTATTAAATAAAGATATTGACAACATGAAAACACAACAAATGATATACAAAATCATAAACAGAATGTGGTATTGCTAAAGAAAGATCAATGACATTTTCACATGAAAAAATACCCATGAAAAGTATGGTCATTACAAAATCATAGTGCTTAATCAAAGTGGCAATTTCATTTGAAAACATTGCCATGAATCTCCATAAACCAAAGAAAAATGAAAATGTTCAGTAGCGCGTGAATCCGCCCTGAGCCTGGATGACCGCCTCAACCCTGCGTCGCATCCCTCCAGTCAGTCGCCGGATCTGTTGCATCGTCAGTTGCTGCCACTCCTGATGCAGTGCAGCTTCCAGTTGATGCAGATTTTGTGGAGGAGGGTCCAAGGTCTGCAAACGACGGCCAATCATGTCCCAGATGTGCTCCAGTGGATTGAGGTCTGGGCTCATGGCAGGCCATGGCAGGTTCTGCACTGCTTCTTGCTGGAGAAAGCCTGTTACTGCTTGAGCACGATGAGGCCTGGCGTTGTCATCCATGTACACTGGTCTGGTGGCAAGTGGGTGGTTGTCAAAATGGGGCACAACGACCGGCTCAAGGACATCTCGGATGTACCGTCCGCCTGTGAGGGTTCCTCGAATGGTAATCAAATCCAGCTTGCAGTCATGTGAGAGGCAACCCCAGACCATTATGGAACCGCCACCGTGAGGAACAGTTGCCTGTATGTTCCTGGGCGCATAGGCTGTATTTGGGCGTCTCCAAACCCTTGATCTTCCATCAGTGACGTGCAGCAGGAATCG
>CM065714.1:127795351-127810351 GCA_033310375.1 Conus canariensis | reverse complement strand
TATAAAACATTTCTTGTAACTGATCACAAGTTCACAAAAATATCGTCTTTCCTTTCATATTAAAAATATTCTGAAAATGTCAATCAAAGATTATCGGCCATTAGTGTCTATATGAGGATCAAGATGATCTCTTCCTCGAGGATGGCTGAAAATATTTTATCAATACCTATCCTTATGCCATATTGTTGTGCTATTACTTGCAGTCGCTAAGACAATGCCAAAGTAAAAGTTCATAGACTGTCTGTCTGTCTGTCTCTCTCTCTCTCTCCCTCTCTCTCTCTCTCTCTCTCTCTCTCTCTCTCTCTCTCTCTCTCTGTGAAAACAGGGCAATTACATAGACTCACTTTCTTTCAATTGTATGTCCAGAAAAGCACAAAAATGGTAAGAGCGTTGTCCATGAGTCCATGCTCTTGCCAAAGTTATAAAACATACGATATTAAAATCCACATCATACACACATACGAACAATCCAAACAGGATACTTACACAGACTCATTTTTGTTATATGGGAGTCAAACAATCACAAATAAAACGGTAGGGTTGCCAAGGAAATGATGTCCGTACCCCTGCCATGGCAAACACAAAACTGAATCATCTCGTATACTCCATTAGTGAATGTGTTGATACATAAGGTTTACAGTATGTAGAGTTAATAGCTGTGCCTTAGAATATGGTTCCAAAACAGGACGACAGCATTTTTGTATCTCTGAAAGACAGAACTTGGAGATGATGGTATCAACATTCAGGAGATTCATCCTTGCTTACAAGACAATCTGACATTGTAACAGAGGCCAGTTTTTAAGTTGGTCTCTGATCTGGCCACACAGTCTCGGGATTAATGTGGTATGCTTCGTGAGAAAAAAAAAGTGCATAGAATTTTAATACGTAAATTCATGATATACTCCGAAGATGTTACTTCTTATTGTCACAGACCAAAGAATCTGACCAACAATGTCAATCAGCGAAAACACGTGGCAATATAGCTCAAACTACACGTATTCCATCATTAAAACAAACAAAGATTGAAATGCTCAAAAAGCAATGCTTAGAATCTTGTATTTGTTTACCTGTTTTTTTTCCATTACGTATTTCATTCCAGTAACATCAACATCTTAAAAAAGTATCATTTAAAACATGTAGTTCGTATAGTTGTGAAATTACACCCACGAGAAGAAAAAGAAAGAAAGACGATAGAAAAGAAATCTGTTTCAATGAAGCTAGATTAGTGGTGGCAATGATTATGTGGTGAAAAAAGTAATTACATTATGAATGTAACGGAGCTTTTAGCACCGTATATGAGCAATACCATTACACTTATCGCTTTACAAAAGTTCATCCTCACAGGGAGGGCCGTCTACAACAAGTGCATTATCATTGTATGAGAAAAGGTTTAATATAAGGTAATCAAAACCACTGGTCTCCTTGACATAGCTTCGCCGAAATGTAACATTTTAAGCATCAAGCCAAGATTATTGAATTAAACCTGTTACTTGACTGGGTCCATGTACGTGTACACTCACACAAGCACACATACCAGCGCGCGCGTACAAAGAAAAAGAGTTAAGAGGGGGACACACACACACACACACACACACACACACACACACACACACACACACACACACACACATTCTGCAGGACAAAGAAAAAAGCATTTGAAATTAAACCTGAATTAGGGAATCGTTTGGAGCAAATACGACAATGTAAATGAAATATTTCCCCCCACCCCACCCCCGAAAACAGTAATGACAACACGTGTAAAGAAAAACAACGTACTTTATTCAACTCAGACAAAGACAGAAGACCACAAAACAAAAATAAAAGCTGACTTTATTACAACAATGAAAAATGTCAGAAAAAAAATATGCCAGCGTCTGACAACAAATCTCCTCTCACATAAAGAAATGAATGTCAAAACTGAAACCGCGTATTGCCAGAAACAAACGACAAAATTTTCTCGTCTAACGACCTTCAACTGTCCAGCTCCTGCTAGAATTTCCAAACACCCCCCTCCATTGTGACAGCTTTACCTGGAAGGAATTGCGGCTTATAGCCTCGCAATGCGTGCTCCTCCCATTCGCTCCCCTGTTGTTCTGTCAGCTCATGCTTTTTGTTACCGTATCAAAAAGAACGTTGTATGGTATTTTGCCATGGACATCTCCTTCATCGTCCCCGGGGAGCGAACAATGCATGCCACACATTAGATCTCATTCCTTTGTTTCATACAAAAGGACTGTAAATCTGGCCACAACTATCAGATGTTATGCAGACAGAGAGAGAGAGAGAGAGAGAGAGAGAGAGAGAGAGAGAGAGAGAGAGAGAGAGAAGGAGAGAGAGTCAGAGAGGCTGAGACAGAGACAGAGAGTCTAAAAAAAGCAAAAAGAAACCCCAAATCACTACATACAATTTAATGGTTTAGATGCCTCTCTGCTCAACGCCATTTTTGCTCATACAACACCCATTAAAGGGAGATGTTATCCTAATATACGGTTAAAAAAAAAATTAAAAAAAAAAAAAATTAAAAATCCCTTCTTCGTCACATTCGTTCTTATCATGTATTTCGGCACAAGTGTACGTGTTATAGTATGTACAGAATCTACACATTCTGCCTGGTCTCTTTCTATGACTTACAGATGGATATCAATATTATGCTGATGGAAAATTGTACAGATTATATATTCTTTTCTTAACGCACAGTCTCTCCAGATTCCTGCCGATGTGATCGGTGTGATGATTGGTTTTATTTCAGGCTTAGAATCTCTCTCTGATCCCCACGTCTTTCACAAGACCCGAGGCAATTCTGCCGGTATAAGCCTTGTATTCAAGTAAGAATTCTGATTTTCATCCACCCTTTTCATCTCAATTTTTTTCAATTATTCAGATGATGTCAGCATTCTCTAAAACACACCCAAAAAATCCACTTTCGCCCCCCCCCCTCTCTCTCTCTCTCTCTCTCTCTCTCTCTCTCTCTCTCTCTCTTTCTCTGTGTGTGTGTGTGTGTGTGTGTGTGTGTGTGTGTGTGTGTATGTGCGTGCGTGCGTGCGTGCGTGCGTGCACGCGAGCGCAAGATATTGTCTAAATATTTGATAATAAGAATACGTACATGTGTAGAATGTGTGTGCGTGCGTGCGTGCGTGCGTGCGTGCGTGTGTGTGTGTGTGTGTGTGTGTGTGTGTGTGTGTGTGTGTGTGTGGTGTGTGTACAAATGTTGTTACACACGTGCATACATGTATACATGTGCATGCAGGATCGACAACGCATGTGTGTGTGTGTGTGTGTGTGTGTGTGTGTGTGTGTGTGTGTGTGTGTGTGTGTGTGCGTGCGCGCGCGCGCGCGCGCGTGTGTGTGTGTGTGTGTGTGTCTCTGTCTGTGTCTGTGTGTGTCTATGTGTGTGTCTGTGTGTGTTTGGGTCTCTGTCTGTCTGTCTGTCTGTATGTGCCTGTGTGTGGTGTGGTGTGTGTGTGTGTGTGTGTGTGTGTGTGTGTGTGTGTGTGTGTGTTGGCAAGCGCATACACTCGTGTCCGAGCACGCGTGCAATCTCCCGTATTTGTCACATCAGGAAAAAGCAAAATCAATACTTTCTTCAACACATACCCAAAAAAAAAACATAAAGGAAGAGAGATGAACTAATGGGTTCTGTACGAAAGCAAGAAAGCATTCAAACCCTAGCACTGTTCTATCCTTCCGTACTTGGTGGAAATGGAAGAAAAACCTCCAAAGAAGAGACATTGTCATACAGAGCAATTAAGAATAGGCGCTAAAACACTGTAAAATCCATGTCGGCGTTTCGAGGTATAATATGGTCTTAACATGAACCCCGACATAAATCATATATCAATTCTATATATATATATATATATATATATATATATATATATATATATATATATATATATATACACATACATACATACATACATACATACATAATATCAATGACTCCAAACCAATAGATTTACCTATTTTACAGGATGCCTTCCTCCCTACGGCATCGCTCGTATTCAATGAATACATAAACCACACACACACACACACACAGAGAGAGAGAGAGAGAGAGAGAGAGAGAGAGAGAGAGAGAGAGAGAGAGAGAGAGAGAGAGAGAGCGTTGATTCAAAAAGACTGGCAACACATTTTTCTCCGTAGACAATCCGCCCGCGCGGACTGATTTGAATGAAGACGTCATGGGTCGATTGGACGTAATCACCATCCTTTTAGAAGGGAGAGTTGCTTCCACTGTCTCTCTTTCTGGCTCTCTCTCTCTCTCTCTCTCTCTCTCTCTCTCTCTCTCTCTCTCTCTCTCTCTCTCTCTGATAGATAGAGAGATCGCTAAAGATAGAGAGAGAGGTGGCCAGACAAATAGGAAGATAGAGGGATAGATGAGAGAGGTAAATGTCTATTTCCTAGAGTAATTCATTGTTAACAATGAAGCAAACCTTTCGTTCGAACTCTCTATGAAACCGCTAACATGAACAGTTCAAATATATAGCTGAAAAATTTGCTAATATGGTAGCAGCAATAAATGGAAAGTATGTCATTGGTTATATGCTTCACGAGTGGACTAAAAATGTTACATCAGACAGTGTATCAGACAAAATTGTGAGGTATTGCTTTAAATTTCAGCCAGGTGTGTATCACTGTGCATATATTTAAGAAAAAAAATTCCAAGACATGTAAATGTTCAATTGTTCTGCTTATTTCGAGCATCATTTTGGTCTTCAGTTTCTTTCATTCAATATATCCACATAGAATTTTACGCTCTTTGGAATAGACCGTTTATTGGTGATGTTCATCTGTACGTCTACTTTCTCGTATGTATTTTCTGATGGATTGCGCCCAGGCATAATGCATTATGAAATCAATATTGAGTTTACATTTTGACCGATAGAACTGGAGAGTTAGTCATTCGTCTTTTAGCATACGATGTTCTTTTGATATTTGAAATGGTTTTGATTGCAATCACAGCCACATAATCTATTTGGATACGCAACATTTCTACCATTAAGGGATCAGACCATACATTAACGTGTATATGGAATGGTGAATGTTTTCATCACAGGGGAAAGGCGCACATTTCATCTAAGGTATAGAACGTAGATACATACTTGCGGAAATGTTTTTCATATCAACTGTTACATGTAACTATCTTTGAAGAAACGCTGCACCGGTGTCACTATGCATTATTCAGAAATATAAAGTTTAGAAAATCAGTCTTTCAAATTATTCATAAATGTTTTTATTCGCGAGTACTTCGCGCATTGTGTGGTTGGGCTTTGAGACTTCCATAATGCCACAACTCACTGTGAGAACGTGTGGTTGGGCTTTGAGACTTTCATAATGCCACAACTCACTGTGAGAACGTGCGGTTGGGCTTTGAGACTTCCATAATGCCACAACTCACTGTGAGAACGTGCGGTTGGGCTTTGAGACTTTCATAATGCCACAACTCACTGTGAGAACGTGCGGTTGGGCTTTGAGACTTTCATAATGCCACAACTCACTGTGAGAACGTGCGGTTGGGCTTTGAGACTTTCATAATGCCACAACTCACTGTGAGAACGTGTGGTTGGGCTTTGAGACTTTCATAATGCCACAACTCACTGTGAGATCGTGTGGTTGGGCTTTGAGACTTTCATAATGCCACAACTCACTGTGAGATCGTGTGGTTGGGCTTTGAGACTTCCATAATGCCACAACTCACTGTGAGAACGTGCGGTTGGGCTTTGAGACTTCCATAATGCCACAACTCACTGTGAGAACGTGCGGTTGGGCTTTGAGACTTTCATAATGCCACAACTCACTGTGAGAACGTGCGGTTGGGCTTTGAGACTTTCATAATGCCACAACTCACTGTGAGAACGTGTGGTTGTGCTTTGGGACTTTGATAACGTTACAACTCACTGTGAAAATGAACTCTTACGTGTGACGCAAACGTTTTTAGGGGTGAACCTCAAAACTTCCAAGTTCTTACTTTATGAACTTTCGGAACGGATACTGATAATGTTCACTTTGGCAACAAAGTTGAACAATACACAAGTATGAAATTCAGCGCATCAAAAGAATTTTCATATATCATAGAAACTTTCAAAACTGAGTTCAAGAGAATGTGGTGATTCGATGGAATGTAACCCAAAAACAAAGCCATTAGATGTTAGTCTGTATCCTGGTGTGGATCCGAGTCGAAGGCGGATCCAAGATCCGTTAAAACATGACGGACCTTAGGACTCCTCAGAGTGCCCTCCTAGTTACCGCCTCAAGAAGGTTGTACTTTCACATGCATCCATTTGTTTGATTGTCCGTTTATTAGTCTGTCTTTTCACCAGCAAGATTACACAGAAACTGCTACACCGAGTTTGACTAAAATCTTTTGGAAAGATGGAATATGTATGGCCCAAGTGCGAACCGTTACATTTTGGGGAGAATCCGTAATGAGAATCTGGATCATAAAACAGACCCAGAATCCCTTAAGTGACATTATTACAGATTTTCCACTAAACAAGAACACTGTGTGGGTACCATTTACAGTTTAACACGTATGTATGAAGTATGGAACTTGAAACTGTTGATGTAAATGTTGACCATTTCGATTTTTCCGTAATCCATAAAAGTATATAGGCAGAGCCTCTTTTAGACCATGCATACTATAAGTTTCCCATGAGGTCACTATTTTGTTTACACCTATGAATAGACCTGCTCACAGAAGTTTAAAACAACAACAACATCAATGATAATGATAATAATACAAAAAATAATAATGACAGTGAAAAATGATGATGATGATGATGATGATGATGATGATGATGATTATGATGATGTTGATGATGGTGATGATGATGATGATAAACCCTACCATCGGTTTTTTTCTTCTCTTTTACGCTACAGTCAATATTGGCTTTGAAATTTCGGGTGTATCCGGATAAAAGGGTGGGTGTGGGATCCTTCGACCTTGACGGAGCTGTACGCTCTCCGAGTGTCATTGTAATTGTTGTTTTCGTAAATATTTTCCACTATATCTTTCGTGCCACCGCAATTATGTTAATATACTACCATTTCTACGTAAGCCTGTAGTGTTAGAACACTTTGTGTTTTGTTTTTTTTTTAATTCCAATCTCCACAAAACGAATCGCACTGTGTGAAACTGTTTTCTCTAAATGGTTGATAGTAGCAGATCCCCAGCTGGGTCGGTTTTCATGTCTGTAGCTGTCAAAGTGTGAAACAGTTCTAGATTCCTTTTAAATGAGCTTTGTCCGAAAGTTCGAGCATGAAGATTTTGATTATGTAGGAAACGTTCTGTGTCATGTACCTATGATTCAAATTGTGCGCAAACGCTAACGGAAGCGGAATCATTTTCTCTGTGTACTTGACAAAACTTGTCCAGAAATAGCACCCTATAATGACACACCAGCCCAAAGGTGCAAAGAAACAAACGAAAACAATCATTCTATTGGTACCTTAGTTTGCTTGTGCGGATCAGTTTCAAAGAAATCTCCCCCCAAATGTTTTTAATATGTCTAACTTTAAAAAGATCTACGCGTGCGTTTGATTGCTAGTTTGTGGACAGACAAGATTACATCTTAAAACTCTTATATGGAAACGAATCTCTGTCTGTAGAAAGAGTAAGTGTCGAAGCTCAGGGGATTTATTGACAGAATATTTCACAGGTCTTGATTTACACCCTCCTCTCTCAGGCACAAACACGGACAATTTTATTTATATGACATGCGGGCGCTTCTATACACACATTCATATCCATAACCAAACAAGAACACACACACACACACACACACACACACACACACACACACACACACACACACACCACTCACTCACACACACACACACACACACACACACACACACACACACACACACACACACACTCGCGCAGGCGCAGACGTACACGCACGACGCTTAGAAGTACTGTGGCATCTTCTGATGAATTCAGCAATTATGGCAGTCGCTTGTGAAAAACCTTTATAAACAAAACCAGTTTATTTGTAGGATATTTACCTTTTAAAATGATCCCAGAACAATGTCTGTTTATCGTGATCTGTGACAGGAGGCAAGGGAAAACGAAGCTCAGAGCACTCAAACAATTCTGCTTCTGTTATAAAGTATTTCGTTTGGGGAAAATGATTAGCTTTTAAACGTGGAAAGGTTATACGTAAAGCGTTTTCTTTTTTTCTCCCCACAATAATTTGTTTCGGAAATCTTCTCTCTCTCTCTCTCTCTCTCTCTCTCTCTCTCTCTCTCTCTCTCTCTCTCTCTCTCTCTCTCTCCCCCCCCCTCCCCTTTAAATCAGGTTTCGTAAGCCAACCGCCATTTTTGTTTGTTTGTGTGCTTTCCGAATTGCATGCAAATTCCATTGCCACGACAAAGAAAGGCAAAGTAATCGATCCCTTAGAACTAAAATGCACTCCATCAAAGCATGGAGTTGTTACAGTAAACCAAGCAAATTTGTACATCTGCAGGAATCCGGGGGCGGGGGGGGGGATATTAGGAAGTATCAACATTTATATATTTTTTTTTTCATCCGTTACTTACCACAAGCTTCGTTGTCTTGTGTTCAATTACACTGTTGGTCTGGTTTCTTTCATATCCCAGAGCGCTCTGACCACATTAAATATTCACGACTCATGCTGATTCTAAGAACATTTTATTAAATAGTGTATGACTTGTACTGAGCTATCTGCGAAATGATGTTGGCTCTTCATTTTTTTTTTTAAAGAAATATCTCTCCCCCCACAAAAAAAGGATTTCGGTTGTGAAGAAGGATCGTCGGCTTCTTATAAAGATAAGTCCTAGAAGTTGTAGAAAAAGTATGTTTCGGGTAGCGCGCCAGCAAAATGTTAGTGTTAAGCCAGTATGTCAACGTTGATTTATTTATTCATGCGTTCACGCATCTGTTCAACCACTTAAAGGAAAACAAAGTGCTCCAGATAAATAACATTTTAGACAGTATGAAACAATTCTTTTTCATTCCGTACAGTGTCTAACATCAGCTATCAACAGACACAAACATAAATCAGTCTTCGCGACTCTCAGAGAAACGCAATTCCTATTCCACGTTGTCTCTTGACAGAAACTCAAATGCGGTCGGCAGCACACTGTGAATCAATAGTAGCAGAACACTGCTTTCTTTCAACACAACAATAAACGTAAGTATGAGGCAGTATCATAGCGTCAATATTTACTCAGCAAGACACTATAATTATTTCAACACAACAATAAACGTAAGTATGAGGCGGTATCATAGCGTCAACACTTACTCGCAAGACACTATAATTATTTCAACACGACCATAAACGTAAGTATGAGGCAGTATCATAGCGTCAACATTTACTCGCAAGACACTATAATTATTTCAACACGACCATTACATAAGTATGAGGTAGTACTATAGAGTGAACATTACTCAACAAGACACTTCTATTGGTATTTCAACACGGCCATAAACGTAAGTGTAAGGCAGTACCACTGTGTCAACATCTACTCGGCTAGACAGTAGTAGTAGCAGTAGTAGTAGTAGTAGTAGCAGTAGTAGTAGTAGCAGTAGTAGGAGTAGTATCATTTTCATTATCATTAACATTATCCTTATTATTATCTTTATCATCTTCAATATCATTATCATCATTATCATAATTTGTTATCATTGTTATTGCAGTTGGTGTTGTTGTTCCTTTTTTTTCTATTCTGCACAGAACGTTGGGTTTACAGCTACTAAGTATGGACACGTTCACTATTTCTGTTTTTAAGAGAATAAAGGGGGGGGGGTCATATGGATCACACGCACGCACGTACGCATGCAGGCACGCATACACACACATACACACACGCGCGCGCACATACACACACAGGTAGGCATTGGGGCGCCTGACAGACAGATACAACACGAAAGGAAATATAATGGGAGAAGATCGAGAATGATATTTCGTATTGCGTAAGTGATCAGTCTAGGTAGAGAGCAAGCATCACAAGATCGAGGGAAAGAACGGGGAGGAGAGGGGAGAGAGAAAGGGAGAGGGGGGGGGAGACAGACAAACGGAGAGACAGAGACAGAGGGAGAGATACGGATACATATGTCAGAGACAAAGAAAAATATAGTGAGAGATAGAGAGATCTATGCAGAGGCAGACGCTCAGTGATTGCCAGAGATCGGATAAGGAGAAAGACTTTTAGCGGAGTGAAGAGAATGAGAAACAGATGGTCAGAGAGAAAAAAAACAGATATAATGAGATAGACAATTACGAACAAGTGCAAATATAAAGAGAGCCGAACATAGAAGAGAAAGAGAACAAAATCGAAGACAGTGACCCTAGAAACAAAACATGAGACAGCTGGCTCACAAAAAAAAAAAAAAAAAAAAAAAACTGAAAGTAAAGAGTGGGTGAGACAAACGAGAAATTACAGAGGCGTGCAGATCTGGTTTGCTTGTTCAAAATCTGTTCACCTCGGTAAGATCAGACGAAGATCCATTATCTTCAACGTAAGGTAACATATACATGCTGTTTTAAAAGATCACACCAGAGGTTGATTTAACGTTGAGCCGCATAGCTCAGGGTGACATCACTCCCCCCACACACACACACACACTCATCCCCTCTTCCAACTCCTCCTCCTCTCGCCTCCGTCTCCATAACAAATGGCTTGTTCTGTTTCTACAGAGTGACCTGCGTCCAACTGCTGTCTTCTCCATGGGTGATGTGAAAAGAAAACAGATTTTCTATTTTGAAAAGGACCCCTGGACTGTTTCTGTATCTGGCTGAATTGAAAAAGTTTGTAATAGCAATACACAGCCGATCAGCACAGAATAGACAGCAGTCAGCATTGCAGTGAAACAACAAACTCAGTTCTGATTACAATTTGATGATAATTTGCTGTTCGGTTACCTTTCCAGTGCTCTTCTACTCTGCGCATCTACTCAGCTCTTCAACAGCTAATGGACTTCCATCCATATCCTCTTCCCTGCTCTCTCTCCCTTCGACCTCTTCACCCCGCTCTCTCTTTTACTTTTTCTCCATTGTTCATTGCCTACTGAGGCTGACGAGCAGTGCCCTGACCACGACCAAGTCTGCTTTAAGTATGGACACATTCAGCTGCAAAAGGACACTTCCAAATCATTCTCGACGAGTCTTTCTCCATCTTCATCTCTTTAATGACATACACTCACTTTGTAACAAATGCAATTCCATCAAGCACAAAGAAGGCACGAGGGTAGTTGAGGAAATTGTATCCGTTCCCCTGCAACTGCCAAAATAATGAAAGATGCGTTCCCAGAGTTCATATCATGCACACGGACAATCGAAAATACGATAATTACACCGAGTCACTCTGTTACACATGTGTGTCAAACAAGCAAACACAGTAGTAAAGTTGTTCAGAAAATCATGTCCGTACTCCTGCTACTGCCACAGTAATCAAACTCCCGTCCCACAATCCATATAATGAAAACAGCGGCACTTGGCTCATTACCATTGACAACTGTGTAGATGTATGGCATGAAAATACATCAGGTCAACACCTGTTCTTTAAACAAATTAGTTTCGAAAACAGGACAATAATTTTTATATGTCTTCTCAAGGACAGGATTCAGAGATAACTGCATAACAATTCGTGGGATTCAACACCTGTTTGCATAGCTATCTTGCGTTTTGTAGGACACCGATCTCAGGTGGACTGAAAGGAGCGTAATTAAGTGTGAAAAAGCATATAATACTATGAATATGTTAATGTATGAAGTAGCCGAAAGCTATGTACTTTAGAGTGTTACTATCTTATCGTGGCCCCAAACATAATACGCCTTTGAATAATGCCAGATACTGCTGCAATTTTGCATAGGAAACAAAGAAGGGTATCCAGAGAGAATGTCAAGGTTTGAGGACAAACAAAACTCACCCGTATGTTTTTAATACCACGGACACTTCCTGATCGTACCACCATCAAGCTGCGGAGACGCTCCGATGGAAATTGCCGTGCCCGAAGTCTCTCTTTCTTGCTATTTGTGCCATCAAGAACCCCAGTCCCCACAGCCTTTGCGGATTAATCATTCCTGCTTCTGCTTAGACCTCCGGCCTTTCCCCCAGCAGAGATTTATGGTCACTTTATTCATGCGTACCTCTGGAACCAGCGCTAGCCCAAGGCGACAATACGTTCCAGAGGAGAAGCCTTTCCCTTTGCTTTTGGACTTCCAAATTCTGTTCCCTACTTCTTTCTATCTCAGCAGAATTTTTTCTTTGTTTCGTCGTCCGTCCGTCCGTCCGTCCGTCCGTCCTCGTCCGTCCGTCCGTCCGTCCGTCCGTCCGTCCGTCCGTCCGTCCGTCGTCCGTCCGTCCGTCCGTCCGTCCTCCGTCCGTCCGTCCGTCCGTCCGTCCGTCCTCCGTCCGTCTCCTCCCCCCAAGTCAACCTGTTTGCGCATACATAATACACATCTCTAGATATAGATTGTAAAGTTATCAAGCCAAACAGGAACATGATGTTCCATTTTTGTTCTAAATGTTCGTATTACAAGTAAAAAACAAAAACAAAAATAGAATTCACCATGATTGTATGCAAGATATTAAATCTGCTTATGTACAGTCTTACAAAGTAACATAAATAACTTCCTTCATAAGGCAAGTGAGCAAGCCAAGCAGTGAATGAGTAAAATAGGACAAAAGAGAAAAGGGAGGAAGAGGGAGGAATGAAGAGATAGACGGGCAGAAATAGCCCATGAGAGGGAGGCAAGAGACACAACGGAGAGGGGGTATTGGTACATGATAGAGAGGAAAGGAGGGAAAGGAGGTCGTGAGAGGGGGGGGGGAGAGGCAAGGGGAGAGAGGGAGAGGAAGGGGGATGTTACGGATGGAAGTGCGTGTGTGTGGAAGTCTGAATGTCTGACTCTCACTCAGAATTATGGATGCATGCACGACTTTTTCTAATTCACATACACACACACACACTCATCCGAACATTGACAGCCAGGCAACAAAATAACTTTTATGCCGCCCGAGACATCAAACAAAACACACAATTAAACATAGGTTGGTACACCCACCATTAGGTGTACATATACAACAAATTAATACAATTTTAATTATCAACTGCCGGGTCCAGCGCTGATGACGACGACGGCAGCGACGAGGCAAGTCTGACACAGAGTCTCTTCCAAGCTGTGGTTCTCAATGAAGAAAGAGGGAAAGAAAAACTAACACGTTCGTGGCGTCTCTGTCAGCAACACGGTGACAGTCTCACCCACGAGCTGTGGCTCAAACACCTAAGAGCTGTGGCTCAACACCAACCAAGAGCTGTGGCACACACACCACCTGTGGCTCAACACCAAGAGCTGCGGCACACACACCACACACACAGCGACGGCCTCGGACGCAGGTCGCTGGCACAAAAGGGGCGACGTCCTGGCTCACCAGCAGCGACGTCTCCAACCCACTGGCCCAACAGTGGTCGGTCACGGGCGCAGTGGCAGGTAGGGCAATTGTCGGCGCTCAGGCCGGCCTCTCAACACCAGCAGCAAACAGGTGGAGAACGGGGCGTCAACACAGCTATGGCCCCGGCCCTAACCCGGTAGCAGCCAGTCCCCGTCAGTCCAGGGAACACTATCAACCTGGCGGCAACTGATTAACTACCTTGATTATCATGGCCACTATTCATTGCAATCACAACTATCTTCATATTCATTAGCCACATTATATTTCATTAGAACTTGAGCCACATATCAGCATATTCGTTCACATTCATTAGCCACATCATATTTCACTAGAACTTGAGCCATACATCAGCATATTCGTTCATCATTACAATATTCTTTTTTTTCCGGAATCATAACATTACAACATTCCCTTTTCCGGAATCATTACACTACAACATTCCCTTTTCCGGAATCATTACACGACAACATTCCCTTTTCCGGAATCATAACATTGCACAGGAAAGGATTTACATATAAACCTTTCAGACTCTAGTTTTCCAAATTAGGGAAAAGGATTTCCATCTGGATCCTCTTCAATAAACCATGAATACAATTCATTACACACAAATTGATGATTATTTTTTCAAACTATAAATGTCTTTTGTTAATTCACAAAATGTTCATTTCTTTTCTTGTAACACAAGAATGTTCATTTCGTTTCATATAATCACCATGTCTTTCGTCAATTCAAGAAATGTTCATTTCTTTTCTTGTAACACAAGAATGTTCGTTTCATTTCGATTAATCAACTTCAATATATGTAAAGGAAAGATATCCACCACACTCTTGTTTACCAACACACACATTGATACCCGTATCAAGAGTGAGCCAATTACTCATTCACATCAAAATGAAAACCAACAAAAGCCTATGTCGCTCACTCTGGGAGCTTATTATCCATAGCATCAAAACTCTCCATCTTCTTGCAAACCATATTAGAATAGACACTTTTTCTTCATCATGAAGCTCATAGCCAGTTAAGTTACAAAATAAACAAAATCTTTTTTTCTTTTTTTCTGATGACCACTTCTTATAACACTCATTTCATCTATTCACATTTTCCGAAACAATTTCGTTTTGTTACCCTATCAAGTCATAGGATAACAGAACAACAATACTTTCTTTTTTTTAAATAAAACCTTCACAAGAGCGCTGAGGAAGTTTCAGTCGCTCCTAAACGGGAATACAGTTTCAGTTTGTTAATAAATAAACATTCAATGATAAATACCTGACTGCTACTAGCAAACGGCTGAGTCCTCTTCGGCCTTCTGTGACTTGTATTGCCGGAATCACTGCAGAGACTGCCTAACCGGTGCAACTCACCCGGCTTATAGCAATGCGCCGGTGAGTAGCAGTCAGCTAAATTTTGCAACCGGCTTCCGGACAACTACCTTCTGGTAAGCACGGTCGCACATGAAACTTTGTGACCGGATGAAAAACGGTCCGTCACAGGGGATGCAAGAGAGAGAGAGAGAGAGAGAAGAGAGAGAGAGAGAGAGAGAGAAGAGAGAGAGAGAGAGAGAGAGAATGACAGAGGCAGA
>CM065714.1:127770351-127790351 GCA_033310375.1 Conus canariensis | reverse complement strand
GAGAGAGAGAGAGGAGAGACAGAGAGAGAGAGAGAGAGAGAGAGAGAGAGAGAGAGAGACAGACAGACAGACAGACAGAGACAGAGAGACAGAGAGAGAAACAGATGGGAGGGGAGGGGTCATCATATATAGTTCATGAAAAAATGGTTATTGGAAGATAGATAAATATATATACAATAAACATTATCACAACAATAAAATTATAACACATTTCTGAAAAAAGAAAAAAAAATCATTGAACATGCACCCCAACCTGTAAGCAAAGACAAAAATTTACACTTGACAAGCAGCACCTTTGGAACAATAGATGAGAGAGACCAGTACAGAGAGACAGAGACAGACAGACAGACAGACAGACAGAGAAGAGGGAGAGAGAGAGAGAGAGAGAGAGAGAGAGAGAGAGAGAGAGAGAGAGAGAGAGTTTAAGAGCATGAATTGGAAAATTCAGTCATTAGTTGGGTATGAAGTGCCCTTTTAAAGCTATATATGCTGGCATGAACATCAAGAGAGGGTGAAATGCGGTTCCACAAGAAGCCGCCAGAGTAGTGAAGACTGGTTTTAAACATATCTATTCTTGGACGGGGTATTACAATTTTATGAAAATGGCGATTTTCATTCAATATAAATTTCTCTGTAATTGAAGGGGGAGCACGACCCGAAAGAATCTTAAACATGAATAAAGCTTTATTGAATTTAAGCTTCAAGTTTAATGGTAAAATATCCAGATCTGTATAGTCAGAGTATGATAACGTAACCGATTTTAACAAAACTAATTTCAGGGAACGTCTATAAAGACTAAACAAAGGTTTGAGTATATGACTACTTGCTGAATCCCAAATTGTAGATGCATAATTTATATGGGATTCAATATAAGCGTGAAAAAATATTTTACGTGAATGGCAGTCTAGGAAATGCTTTATCTTGGACAGCTGGTATATCTTTTTTGAAACTGTTTTGCACAAAGACCGTACATGTTCTGACCATGACAGATTGTTGTCTATAACTGCTCCTAAGACTTTATGACAGACTGTTTCTTCGATAGTTATACCATTGATAGAAAGGGGTGTGCTCGTATAAGAAAGGGTTTGACGTTTTTGTCTTGTGATTATGATCATATGTTTGGTTTTGACAGGGTTTAAACACATATGGTTTAATTCAGACCATTTGGTTAGCTGGTTAATACTTTGCTGTAATAACATAGATACTTCTTCTCCTTTGCGATCACACGCATGAACAGTAGTGTCATCGGCGAACATATCACAAAGCGCTGGGAGAAACAGGGGGAGATCATTAATATATATTGAGAAAAGTATGGGTCCTAGGACGGAGCCTTGAGGAACACCATGTTTGAGAGGCAAGATAGAAGACTGGCGTTCATGAATTGAGACAATTTGTTTTCTGTCGCTTAAAAACGAAGAGATGAGTTCTAGAGCATTATTGGATAAACGGTACAATTTTAACTTTTTTAGAAGCAGTGTGTGGTCAATTACATCAAAAGCTTTTGCAAAGTCAATAAAAAGGACACTGGTCACCTTGTTTTCATTGATATTTGAGAGCCATTTGTCTACTAGGTTGGTCAGTGCAGTGTGGCAGGAGTGATGTTTCCTGAAACCAGACTGATTAGGGTGAAATAAGTTATATTTGTCAAAATGGTTAAGAATACATCTTCTTAGATGATCCTCTAAAGGTTTTGATACCACAGACAGGATAGAAATTGGTCTGTAATTACAAGGATCCGAGGTGTCACCTGATTTATAGATGGGTCTTACCCTAGCAATTTTGAAAGATTTAGGAAATTGGTTTTTAGATATACATAAATTGAAGATGTAGGTCAGTGTATCAGAAATAATTGGAGCTGCAAGTTTTAGGATTTTGCCATCAATACTGTCTAAGCCACGAGCACATGTTTCTTTTAGACGGATCAGGGCATTATATACATCATGGACTGACATTAAGGGGATGTCTAAGTCTGAGGATATGGCTTTTGAATCACAGAAATCGTTTAATAATGTAAGAGTGTTTTGGACAGATCTATCTGATTTTATTGTTGTCTTAGCAATATTACAAAAATGGTCATTAAGTTTCTCGGGACACAGGTCTTCATGAGATGTATTTTTACTGATGTTTTTGTTCGTCAGCTGATTGATAGCATTCCAAATTGCTCTGCTATTGGTATTAGAAGAAACAAGTCCTTGAAAGTACTTTTTCTTAGCTGCTCGTTTTACATAATTAACATGATTTCTTTGATTTACAAATTCTTTCTTCGTTCCCGTAGACAAAAGGTGATCTCTTTGGTTCATAGCGTCCTGTACATCTTTTGATAGCCATGGTAACAGAGGGCTGCTTCTAACACGCTTGGTTTTGAAAGGTGCATGTTTATCATAAATATTTAAAAAATTGTGGTACCAAACTTCCCAGGCTTCATCAGGATTTGTAAATTGGTAGACTAGGAAAAGATGTGAATTGCTCAAATCAAACAAAAATTTATTTTTATCAAAGAGAGGAGAGAAAGAGAGAGAGAGAGAGAGAGAGAGAGAGACAGAGAATGGATGGATGGATGGATGGTAGACAGATAGACAGACAGACGGACAGACAGGCAGACAGATAGATAGACAGCGCGCGTGCGTGCGTGAGCGCACAACGAAACTTCTTTTTTTTTTTTTTTTTTTTTTTTGGTCATCTTTCGCAGAAGCTGTGCAAGGGGTTTAATGTACGCATCACCTGCCACGTGACTCATGTATTATCGTCCTGCACGCAAGCGTACAGAAGGATTATGACTTCGGTTCTGTCTGTCTGTCCGTATGTCCGTCTGCCCGTCTGCAAGATAACTGAGCAACGGTTCATTATGTTTGTATGAGGTCGTCTCTACGACCAGTATCTAGTTCACAGTTCTGGCGTCACCAGCATTTCAGTCACCTAAGACTGATTTACATGGCGATTCTACGAACCGTGGTGGCAGGGACGGCGGCGGTTGGAGTGGTGGTGGTGGTGGAGGAGGAGGAGTGTGTGTGCGTGCGCGCGCGCGCAGTGTGCCTCTGCGTGTGTGTGTGTGTGTGTGTGTGTGTGTGTGTGTGTGTGTGTGTGTGTGTGTGTGTGTGTGTGCGTGTGTGTGCGCGCGCGTGTGTGTGTGTGTGTGAGTGTGTGTGGTGTGTGTGTGTGTGTGTGTGTGTGTGTGTGTGTGGTGTGTGTGTGTGTGTGTGTGTGTGTGTGTGTGTGTGTGTGTGTGTGTAAGTGTGTGTGTGTGGGCGTGTGCGTGTGCACGTGCGTGTTTGTGTGCGTGTGTGTGAGCGTGTGTGCGTGCATGCGTGCGTGCGTGCGTGTGTGTGTCTGTTTGCGTGTGTGTGCGCGTGCGTGCTTGTGTGTGTGTGCGTGGTGTGTGTGTGTGTGTGTGTGTGTGTGTGTGTGTGTGTGTGTGTGTGTGTGTGTGTGTGTGATAGAGAGGCAGAAAAACAGACAGATAGGCGGGCAGAGATAGCACGCCCACAAAAATCATTTATAAATGCCAAGGACATCAATAAGAGATGAACAAAAAGTAAACAAAAAAAAATGAAATAAACAAACAAAGCGACGAGAAGCCGTGCTGTCGAGATAAGAAGGTAGTAAAGGTGTAAAATACGCTTGAAGTGAACACATACCTGGCCTGGTACATGAACAACAAAACTGTCACCCGTTCCTGCATAACAGTACGAAGTCAATACTGACATATGTGAGGAAAACAATTAAAGAAGAAAGATGAAGGGGAAAAAAACAGAGAGGGAAAGAAAGAAAGAAATAGGGGGATTGAGGAAAGAAAAGAAAGAAGGAAAAAAGTAAAAAGAAAGGAATAAAAGAAAAAAGAAAGAACGCAAAGAATAGAGAGAGAGGTATGAAGATAGAAAGAAGAGAATAAAGAAGGAAGAAAAGATCGAACAAGAGATAAAAGGGAAAAAAACGAAAGAAAGAAAAAGAAAGGAAACAAACAAGCTAAAAATGTAAGGAAGAGGGAAACTAGGTAGTAGGAGGACGGAGTTTGTGGAGGGAAAAACATTAGGGAGAGGGGAGCGAAAAGAATAAGAATAGAAAGAAGGGACGAATTAATAGAGAGAAAAAAATGAAAGGCCAGGAGTCCAATGCCACAGAGGTGAAATCAATACTGGGAAATGATAAATATGTTCGGCCGCAAACTGAATTCACACGGAACACAACTGTCTCCGGCCAGCATGAAAGGCACAAGAGGAATCACCCAATCGAGCATGTCAGAACTGCAAATCAATGAACAACAAGAAAAACTGAAGCACACTTTAGAAAGAAAGGGAATAAGAGATAAAAGGGCTTTAAAAAGAAAGAAAATAAGAAGGAAAGAAAGAAAGAACGAACGAAAGAAAGAAAGAAAATAAAAAAGAAAGAAAGAAAGAAAACAAAACAGAAGGAAGGCAAGCAAGAAGAAATCGAGGAGGAGGTCGGATGCATCGAAATGAATAAAGACGGAACTAACAGGGAGAAAACAGAAAAACAAAGCACATAGGGAAGACGTCGAAAACAATGAAGACAAAAAGACAAAAATCAAACGTAAATGCATTCACTGGCGCCGGAGGGAAAAACAACGCCTGTAACTGAATATGGATAGGAACAGAAACTTCTATGTCCCATTCGCAGAAACGAAAAGGAAAAAAAAAAAGAGAAAAAAACAAAGAAAGAAAAAGAAAGAGAATGAAAATATAAGAAAAAAGAAAATATTTGAGAAGTTTGATTTAATTTGCCTCTTTCAGGGTTTGGAAGATACTAGTTACAATGCACGCATATTGCATGCCCTTTCACAATTGCACGGCAAGTAATTCAAAACTAAATAACCAAATCCAAATGAAATTGAATTAAATGGAGAAAAGAAGTTGATGTTTCCCATACCCCTAATTGAAATGGTAAAATTCAACCCTAAAACAGAAACAACAAAAACAGATTTAGTTTAAGGTGAAGTCGTTGATGTTTTTTAATACCTGGAATTAGATTCAATGTAACAGGGGCTTTGCATCAAACAGTCACATGAACAAAAGAATGTTTATGCCCATGTCCTAAATATCAATTGTTTTCATTGTAACAAACTATAGCAAACAAAAAACCGCTTTTGTGTACTTTTTACACATGAATCAGAAATGGTGTGCCTTTTTTTTTTTTCGTTTTTGCTTCTTTTTTTTTCAGCCCACCGACACCGGAGATCGCAGAGGTGGTCAAAAAAGAAAGTTACGCCAGATCTGATATATGGCTGTTGAATATGCTCATGTGAAAAAACATGGATAAACCTACACAGATGAATTGTTCTGAAAATGGCCTTTCTTCCACATGGAAATATCAGATGAAGACGTATTTCCCAGTTCAGCTGTTGTTGTGATGAAAATTGCTAGAATTAAGTAACATGTTAGTCAACACCAACGCGACTTGTTCCACAATTTTACTGACTTCAAGAAAGCGTTTGACAGGGTGTGGCATGAGGGACTATGGCATGTGCTGAGAGGATATGGAATCGACGAAGGCATCGTGAGCGTGATAGAGGCCCTATACAAGATCTCCAACAGTGCAGTGCTCCTCAACAATCAACTAGGGGAGTTTTTCAGAACGACCGTCGGTGTCAGACAAGGCTGTATCCTCTCTCCTGCGTTGTTCAATTTATTCTTGGAAAGGATAATGTAAGAGGCACTGGAAAACCATGAGACTTCTATCTCCATTGGTGGCAGACAAATATGCAACCTCCGGTTTGCTGATGATATAGATCTGATGGGGGGGAACGAATGAAGAACTGCAGGAACTTACCAACAGACTTGTTGATAGAGCGGGTGCTTATGGAATGGAGGTCAGCACAGAGAAATCCAAAACCATGGTAAACAGCGAGAACATGGACCATGCCACTATTTTCATGAGCGGAGAACAATTGGAAGATGTCGGAAACTTCAAATATCTAGGAGCAACCCTGACAAAGGATGGAAGCTGCAAAGCAGAAATAAGAATTCGTATTGGCACAGCCACCGCAGCCATGACCCAGCTGAACAGAGTGTGAAGCTGCAAAGCAGAAATAAGAATTCGTATTGGCACAGCCACCGCAGCCATGACCCAGCTGAACAGAGTGTGGAAAAGTAACATCCGATTCTCCACAAAATTCAAACTCTACAAAGCCCTGGTGGTCTCCATTGTACTGTATGGTTGCGAGGCATGGACACTGACGGCTGAAACTGAAAGGAAGATCCAGGCTTTCGAGAGCAAATGCATGAGGAAGCTCCTTCAAATCTCCTGGATAGAGCACAGGACCAATAAATATGTACGGAGCAGAACTGAGAACCTTGCTGGACCTCAGGAACCTCTCCTTTCAACTGTGAAGAGACGCAAGCTGATATGGTTTAGGTACAACACTCGACACACCAGTCTGTCCAAAACAATCATGCAAGGCACCATCGAGGGCGGAAGAAGAAGAGGAAGACAGCGGAAGAACTGGCATGAGAACATCAAGGAATGGACCGGACTCCATACACGTGAGCTGCTGCCGGCGGCTGCTGACAGAGACAGATGGAGAAGGGAGGTTACTTCTGTAGTTATGGGCCTGAGTGAGTGAGTGAGAGTTAGTCTTACATCAATAACATGTCGTTATAGTCGTCATTAATCACCAATTAAAGTAGGCAGAAGAACAGAAATTAAAGGGGATACGGCAGTGAACCATACAATATCAGTTTCCCTTCGTTGTAAATTCTCCTAGAAACACCGCGCTTTAGAATACTCTGCCTCCAAGAAAATACTGATCATGTCAGTGCAATCCATACCTCATTGGTTAGAAAGCAAACTTGATTTACTTACACAAAATTTTAGGAAAAGCATATTATATGATAATAATATTTTCAATGAGGAGAATCAAATTTAATTTCATGTCTATTCAGGATAACAAGCGTATATATGTGTGTTTGCGTGCGTACGTGCGTGCGCGTGCGTGCGTGCGTGTGCGTGCATGCGCGTGCGTGCGTCGGTGCGTGGGTGCGTGCCTGCCTGCGTGCCTGTGTGCCTGTGTGCGTGCGTGTGTGTGTGTGTGTGTGTGTGTGTGTGTGTGGTGTGTGTGTGTGTGTGTGTGTGTGTGTGTGTGTGTGTGTCGTGTGTGTGTGTGTGTGTGTGTGTGTGTGTATGTTTTGTGTGTGTGCGTGCGTGCGTGCGTGCGTGTGTGTGTGTCTGTGTGTGTGTGCGTGTACGTGCGTGCGTGCGTGCGTGCGTGTGTGTGTGTGTGTGTGTGTGTGTGTGTGTGTGTGTGTGTGTGTGTGTGTGTGTGTGTTTCATTACACGATCTTGATTCGAATAGAGAATCCAACAGAGTATTGTGCAGGACACTCAGGAAAGAGCAGATGTCCGCCATGGTCGAACGGAACCTACGTCCGCCTTCTGAGTCAATACAAGAGTGAAAACAAAATTAGTTTTTACCTCCAGGGGAAGTAACAGTACGGATTCAAAGAGTTACTTCCCATTACGTTTTAACAAGACATGCCAAATGCGGAATTTCAACGTTTGTATGGCTAGAAAATGATGATATTGTAAGAAAAATTATATTACCTTCGACACAGTTTTCAGTTCTTGACAGAAATTGCAGAGTTCACGATCAGTGATGATTGTGTAAATGTTCTTGCTGAACGGATCCTTTTGAATGAGGTGTTTGACCCAGATCCGTACCGAAAGATAATGGATTCGCCACGTTTCATCTCTTCAGGAAGTCTTGCTAAAATGTATACAGTAGTTTTTGTATGATCTTATGTGTAATGACCTCGCTAAACAAACCCTGTATCCGCCGTTTCGCTCGGATCAGCACCACAGACCGACACTAAACTTTAATGGGTTCCATGTTTCTTCCAGTTTTGTTTGAAATAATCATTTCTTGCGTGATATAGTCGAAGGACCAACAAACAAACACAACCACATACAAACGGACACAGGTGAAAACATAACTCCAGTGTGGAGATAATAAACGGAAATATGCAGAAAAAAAATCTCTTCGCCCACATGGTCCGGACAATGAGTGGAAGGCAACCCTTTGCTGTCACCAAAATTCTCCAAATCGTTGAAAAGCAAGGAAAACAACAGCGGAAGCAGATTTTTTCTCCAGAGGTACTTTTCTAGAAATTCGGAAAATAATCCACATGTGTTTATGTTACTGAGCAGACATATTTATTAAAGATCTCACCTGTACGCTTTCTCTGGCTACTTTTGTGCAGGAACAATCTCCTATAACAATCCATTCAGGTTGCGGGCCACAACAAATTGTCTAAAAAAAGGGGGGGGGGGGGGGGAGCGGAAGAAAGAACGAAAGAGAGAACAAAAAAATTCTGCCATGAGAAAAAAAAATTGCCTCTTTGTGGAAGCCATTAGAAAAAGGCAGTCATACATACAGAGAGTAAAACACGAGAAAAGAACAAAAAGGAACAAAACAGGAAAGAAAAATGGTAACATAAGCTAAGAAAAAAAAATAATCCAAGAACGACAAACACCTACCGCTAGTGTAAAAACAGCAACAATATAACATTGATTCCTTGTGACAGAGACAGACACAAAGGAAAACGAGAGAGAGAGAGAGAGAGAGAGAGAGAGAGAGAGAGAGAGAGAGAGAGAGAGAAGGGGAGAGGGAGAGACGGAGAGAGAGAGACAGGGAGAGAGAACGAGAGAAGGGTGAAAAGCAAAAGGACAAATTGTTGCTCCTTTCTGAAACTTTTTTGAAAGAAGACAGACAAAAAGCAAACAACAGACATAGGGAATCAAAAGTAAGTAAAGAAAAAAAAAAGAGAAAGTCAATAAAGAACGACAGACACACAGAAAGACAAAAGGAAACAACTGTTATAGGAGCAACGAACAACTGATACAATTTTGTAAAAAGCAAAACGATAAACTACTGCTTCTCTACGGAGTTTGTCTAAAACAAATTCCCAAAGGAACCAACAAACAAAAGGGTACGGGAAGGTAGCAAGTGGAGGAAGCAAAAGACGATGTACAAAGAAATAGAAAAAATGTCAAGTTTTCGGCGCCACAGTGGCAAAATATAAACCTGCAGGACGAATAGATATGTACGTTTGAAACAGAATACATGCAAAGGGAGCTGTCTTCCTCCCGATGTGCAAAACATAACAAATGCATCGTGGAAATCGCGCGTGACAAGTCAATATAGAAAAGCAAGAACAAGAAAAACAGCGAACCCTACTGGGACAAAAAAAAAATAAGGGGGGGGGGGGGGGGGGTGTGGTGGGAGGGAGCGGTGTCTGCAAGGGGCAGTAAAATAAGAATCGTGGACTTCAGTCACGGAACCCCGCATGGCATACAAGTCGTCATTTCTTTTCGTTGACGAACACACACACACACACACACACACACACACACACACACACACCACACTCACTCACTCACTCACTCATTCTCTCTCTCTCTCTCTCTCTCTCTCTCTCTCTCTCTCCTCTTCTGTCCTGTCCTGTCCTGCCCTGTCCTCTCCACCCCTTTCCTTCTGTTAATGTATATGTGCGTGAGTATGTGCACGCGCACAAGATCTGTGTGTATGTGAGTGCGGATCTGTGTGCATGTGCGTGCGTGCATAAGATCTCTCTCTCCCTCCCTCTGTCTCTCTCTCTCTCTCTCTCTCTCTCTCTCTCTCTCTCTCTCTCTCTCTCTCTCACACACACACACACACACACACACACACACGCTCCGATGGCTTCTCTTCACTCTCTATTGATAATCCACTTTCCACAATTATCGAAATGAGATCAAGAACGCTCAATTGATTAACGTCAGTGAAAGAGGACACGAATAAGAACAAAGCAGTTGAAGAGACAACAACAACAACAAAACCAGAAAACGCAGGCTGATTACGGAGACAAACGACAGAGAGACAGACAGTACAGGAGAAGGGGGAAAGGGGGAGGGGAGGGGGTGGGGGTGTGCAGTGACGGAGGCAGAGTGGAGAGAAAAACAAAAGGTGAACAAAACACCGTGGAAAACATACAGTCAGCATCTTTCCGCAACTTGTAATTCTTTCTGAATTCTGTGTGCAAAGCACTGTACACTGAATAGCCGCCGGAGGACTTGACATTTTTCAGCCCTGCCAGGATCCCCGGGGTGTCTCGCCGGACGCTCAAAACCAGACTTGATGCTAACCCCCCCCCCCCCTCCCCCACTTTAAGCTCCTTTCTCATCCCTCACCTCCCTCCTCCCCACTTCCACACGCACACCCACCCACTTCCCCCTCTTCCTCTTCGTCCCCCCCCTCTCTCTCTCTCTCTCTCCTCTCTCTCTCTCTCTCTCTCTCTCTCTCCTCAGGGAGCCTAGCAATTGTTCTCCCAGAAAGTGTAGTGTATTATCCGGTGCTGGGTGCTGAAAATGTCCCTCGACCAGATCTGTCCTATGAGATATTTCGGCAGCGTCCCAAAATTTGCAATCTGCAGGTTACAGGATGTTTATAAGCAATTTCTCTTTTTTTCCATTTTTGATTTGTTAAACTTCTGTGTGGTGGTGGTGGTGGTGGGGGTGATGTGTATATATGTGTGTGCATATGTAATGCGTGCGTGTTGGTGTGCGCGCGAGTTAGAGACAGACAGACGGACAGACAGACAGACAGAGTTCTGTCTGTCTGTCTGTCTGTCTGTCTCTCTCTCTCTCTCTCTCTCTCGCTCTCTCTCTATCTATCTATCTATCTATCTGTCTCTCTCTCTCTCTCTCTAAATATGCATGTACTTCCATTATGTTTCAATCTTACCAAGCCTTTAATTGCATCTTGGAGCAAAGATCTGTTGCAAAGAAAAAAATCGTAGCTAAAACCAGTAAACAGATAGATAGATAAATAAATGTATACAGAAAGAAAGAAAAGAATATTTGTTTCAAACAAAGTAAGAGTGTACAAGACAAAAAAGAAAAGGAAGAAGACATAATGAAGAGTTCTTTTAGATTTAGTTGACACTGTACGAAAATGTGCATTATGAACAGTTTTTAAAACCTCTCTGGTCTCTTTAAGTGATAGCCTTTCTCTCTGGCTCATTTTCCGTGCCAGGTTAGTGTCAAGACCTCAACGCCGCTGATTCCGACTCCCAAACAGCAGCAACACTGTGGCATGTCCCGCTGTAGGCCCAATACCAGCAATTCACAGACAGAAGTCAAGTCATCGCGAGACAACCTACCAGAGGTGATACCTTACTGAGCCCTTCAGGGGTGCCTGTTCTGATCCAACATACGCAAGACACCATCTTGTAAGCCCCCACTGACGATAGTAAGTGCTTATTCGCAGAGCTAGCGTAAGCAGGCGCCCCCAACCCCTTCCCCCTCCTCCTCCTCCTCCTCCAGAGGCCGCCACCACGTCCGTCCAAAAACAATTTCCATTGATACTAGCGACCCCAAGGTAACAGATGCCGGAAGGAAATCGAAAGTGAGGTCACCATGACAGCAGGGCACAAAGCGCCACAGAATTAGAAGCTTTTTTATGCACAAATGGAAACACGACGGTATAGATTATTCTAGACGTTGGCATTCCAGTGGGCTGTGCAATTTCTCCAGTACTATTTATGTAAGCAATGAAGGTCATCTTCAAACTAACCATGAGACTCACAGGATCATCAGACCTCGGAACGGAAGCCAAATGCCCCCTCCTCCCCCTTGACGAATGGCACAACAGTCCTTTCCACCAATACTACAAATACTTCTGCAGTTAGAAAATTTAGTCGCTTCGTCTTCAAAGCAAAGAAATCACGAAGCCACTTTTTGTGGAAAGGAAAAGTACCCGAAACATTTAAGTTCACTGTAGCCAACCAAACCATTCCACCAGTGTCAGGAGAACCATTCAAGAACCTTGGAAGCTGATCTGATGACTCTTTCAAAGACAAAAAGAAGGGAAAAAACCAGGCAAGTGGAAGAAGAAAGCCTGCAAATAATAGACAAGTGTTGAGGAAACAGTGGACATGGTAAGGAAAATGTTAAGATCTAGAAAATAAAAGAACACACGAAAATCAACAGGCAGTGGCCGGGGTCTACAGAAATGAAGTGGTGGCCAAAGGCAAATGAAAAGCAAAGAGAGACATGGTAATACAGAAGTTGAGGAAAGATGATAGCAAGAAAATTCAGCAGGCAGTCCAGCAAGGCCAACAGGGGGCAGCGAACTACATGGGAAATTACAATCCAAAAAAAGGTCTCAGCTTAAATGATATCCGGCATATACACCTCCCTGAATCAACTTCATTCTCAGATCGATATATGACCTCCTGCTCTCGAATTCAAACCTGGTGAAATGGTGAAAAATCAGATGATCCTATGTTGCCGCTCTGTCGGAACAAACAAATTGTGGAACATGCCCTGGGTTCATGCAAAGCAATGCTAACCTACGGAACGTACACATCGGACATGCATTTAGCACACCTAGAGGACACAATACGCCATCGGTGTTCTACACGGTAGGAGACCCCAAATCATGGTCTGGAACAGGTGTGTCATCAAGAGCAAAAGGATGCGGGGTTTGTCGGATGGACTGGACGCCTGGGAGTGAACAGCAGGCCTTCCAGAATAGGAAAACCATTCAGAGAGAATGAGAATGAGTGGCATTAGACCGAATATTGTATTTTACTCTAGTTCATTAAATAATAGCTTTTAATGGTACTGTGAAATATGACAGGAGAATGGAGCAAGCTCGCATCTAAGAGGCTACAGAGTTTGTCAGTCTAGCCAGCAATCTGAGGAAATCTGGCTAAAGCCTAAGTCCTCGCCATAGACGTTGGAGCAAGGGGGTTTGTAGGCACAGCCTATGATCTCATGAAACAACTTGCGATTTCTTGTAGGAAAAGGACCAGAATCCTCAAGACAATTCCAGGGGCAGCTGAAAAGACTTCCAGCTGGATCTGATCGAGGAAGAACCAAACTGACATCACAAATATTATATTTTCCATAATAGAACAGGTGCTCCATAGCAAAATTGGGAAAGTATCTGTCGAAAAAAAAGTCAACGCATCCTGAAGCTAGGTGATCAAATCCCGGCAGCACCAGGAAGAAAACATCTGACAGCAAAACTGCATCTAGCAGTCATGACCTAGATACGGTCCGGCCCCTTAGGGCGAGAGGAGTTCAGACCCTTGCCTGAGAGGGAGGACGAGGCGGTGGTGTGTGTATGTATCCTAATGATTTATGAGGTTAAAGGAGACGATGCTACGGAGTTGCATTCTGCCCCGATATTGCATGGCAAGGCCACACTCAACGCTTACCTTCATAATATTTCCTGATGTCAGTCAGGCTCAATACATACATAAACAACTAAGAAATTATCATTTTGTTCCTCGGTTTGTTCAGTTTCGAAGAATGCACAGGATGCCTAAAATCAAACTAATAGAAGAAAACAAGCTTCCGTGATAAATTCAACACATACAGACACATGCAGTACATGCCGGACAGAAAATTTGAGGAACACTCTCAGAGACGCATACAAGTGGATGAATCTTAACTGTATGGTGTCAGTCTTCCCAACCGGGCCACATCATACTCAGCTCTGAGTAAGAGCCGGTCGGTGCAAAAAAGTGTTATAAATAAATGGTGCCGATGGGAATCACACCTATGACCTCCTAGCCCGGTGTCCGTGATGCTAGTCACTCCCCCAGTGGGCTGGGTAAATCACAGACAATCGTACAAGTTTTCGGTAAATCACACAAGCGCACGCGAAACACACACACACACACACACACACACACACACACACACACACACACACACACACACACACACACACTGTAATTCTTTACTCAACGAACATATTGCTAAAAAAAGATCATTAAAAAGGCGGGGGGGGGGGGGGGGGAGTGATGATAAAAAACCAAATGTTTTCGAAAACACCTTCGAGTGCCAAGGAGGGGCTCGGTCGGTTCGACAACACCGGATCATAATTATTTCCATAAGTGCGAATTGGGTCCCTTGATGACGTAGACAACGCCAGAACCATGCAAATGACGGTGCTGGTTTGATGGCCACGGGACCCAGGGAGACTTCTTATCGCCTGGGATGCCTCCAAAGACGGATGCTAATGTTTCCTTTACTGGAGAGGTGCGTGGCTATTTTCTGGCTCAGATCAATGACGGGTGTTCGGTGATGTATCACCTACAATTTAGCTAGCCTTGGTGTTACCGCTGTTACGGTAGAGGTGATGGTGATGATTTTATATGGCCGCATTTGGAACAAATGTTAGGTATTCCCTGGACAGTTCTATTTTCTCTTATTCCGACTTTGGACATATCCGACCGTTCGTTCTATGCCCCAAATACACCGGCACGAAGGGACATAATTCAAAGACTTGTGGATCAAAACAGCTTGCAAGGTTTTACTTTGAATATAGTGAACTGAGGTGTACTGGCTTGCTGATAATGTGCAACAACTTATTCATACTTAGAAAATAATCGTGCTTCTCTGTAGAACGTATGATAGGTGCGCTATGGGTCTGCATGCATGTGTGTGTAAGCGCAAGCACGTACGTGTGTGTGTCTGCGTACGTGCGTGCGTGCGTGCGTGCGAGCGTGCGTGCGTGTGTGTGTGTGTGTGTGAGACAGAGAGCAAGAGAGGTGTGTCCTGTGCATGTGTGCGTGTGTGTGTGTGTGTGTGTGTGTGTGTGTGTGTGTGTGTGTGTGTGTGTGTGTGACAGAGAGTAAGAGAGATGTGTCCTGCGCATGTACGTGTGTGTGTGTGTGTGTGTGTGTGTGTGTGTGTGTGTGTGTGTGTGTGTGTGTGTGTGTTCTGTGTGCGTGTGTGTGTGTGTGCTTTGAGTTGACACGGAATATAACAGCCAGTAAAGCCGTTTCTCTCTCTCTCTCTCTCTCTCTCTCTCTCTCTCTCTCTCTCTCTCTCTGTGTGTGTGTGTGTGTGTGTGTGTGTGTGTGTGTGTGTGTGGTGTGTGTGTGTGCGCGCGCGCGCGCGCGCGAAATATTGTATGTGCTATGTGCTTTTGAGTTAACACTGAATATAACAGTGAAACCGTTTTTTAATTTCAATTACCTTTAGCATGGGACGTGCACATATTGTGAAGTCAAGTTGTACACAGGCCAAGAAATATATTGCTTAGGTAGGAGGATAAGTTTCCTGCAGCAGAATCAACTATAATACCAAAAAAAGAAAGAGGCATCAAGAAGTTGTAGTTTTGTGCTGTGCTGTTAAGGGGCCCTGTTAAGGGGCATTACTCCCACGCTGCTCCGCTCTTTTCCTCACCGGCCCCCATCCCACCCTCACCCTGCCCCTTACCGCCGCCACAAATACAGGTTCGTCCTGTCTGAGCTCCAGCATTAGCAGTCTGCTGGAAGCTGTCACTATCAGGTGGCTATGATGTCAACCGCAAGAACAGGCCACGGACAGCTGATAGTTCCTATGGTGGTACTGGATACCACGTGTTCAGTGGTAGCTCTTATTCTGATCTCACATACGTGAGTGTCATTTAACACACCTGTTCCTTCCTCGCTTCCCACCACCCATCCATCGCTATTTACAATAACTTGTATAATGTTATGCGACTTTCTGTGATATCCCTCTTTGCCACCGAATCCTTTCCCAGAAGATCCAAAACGAATACGTTCTGAGCATGGAAATGATATCAAAACTAGTGGCACAACGAGGGCAGTTCATGAAAGGTGAAACAACTTGACACTTTTTGCCTTTTATGTTCGGTGAGGAGCAGGACAATGAAGCTATGAAATTCTGTTTCGGTTGGATTCCACTCGACAGGGATGAAATACCATGTTTCTTTTCATATCTCGGCATCGGCGAGACCCAAGAGATACAGACAGATGTCTGGGTACAGAACTTTGAGCAATGATCTAAGAGTCATTATTGCTCAGTGTCTGAAATTCGACTGTTTCTGGTCTTCCCAACTGAGCCCATAGTACACTCGGAAAAAAAAGAAAAAATATTCCGTCACCACCACCACCACAACCAGCACCTCAAAAAGAACATGACTTTGTGCTTATGATGAGATTCGAATCCGCAATCCCCCAGCCAGCCACAGATGGCAAGTCTACTGCTGAGTCACGATGACTGCTGGAAGCAGCATTACTAGCAGCACCGGCTGCAGTAGAAATAGCTGTTGTTGTAGCAGCAAAAGCAACGAAAGTGGAGCTTGTATTAGCATTTCCCTTCGCCACACAGCTTCCTTCACTTCATTTGATTACTGTTTGTTAATTGGATAGTGTAAGTACTTGCAACTGATAATCCTGTAGAAAATACAGAAGAAAAAATATACTCAGACGCACGGAAAACTTACACAACTCATCAGGTGTAGACAAGTAAGATGTGACGTACTGCTTCCGTACATAAACAAGAAAGGAAAGAAACATAAAGAAACGAAAAGAGGAAAGGGGGCGGGGGGGGGGGGGGTTTCGTAATGGGAGGAGGGGAAAGTGGCCAACAAATGAGAGCATGTGACATACTTGAAAAAAAGGGGAAGAAAAAAGAAAAAAGTGAACTGCGTGCATCTGGGTCCTACGCATCCACCACACACACTTACTCTCCCGCCCTTCCAATATCCCCCACCCGCACCCCCAACCCACCCCACTAACCCTCTAAAATGTTTGACATCCCAAAGATGATTCTGAAAATATTTGTGGCTGAGAGACAAGGATACAAGTGCGATATGTGCAACCTCGGAATCTTTGGGACGGTGTGTTTTCTTCTATCACTACTGGGGCACCGACCTACTGTCAGGGACAGGTACCCCACGGAAAAAAAAATAGAAGCAGCTCGACGATTGGAAGGCTGACTCCTCAGCACACTTCGTAATGTATCATGTTTCAACAGTATGCTTGGGCAGCTGATGTGACCAGTCTCGGAGAAACGTGCGCCAAAAGCAAGATAAAAAATGGTCTCGTTCCCAGTCCAAACCCGCTTGAAAGGCAAACTTGCTTTCCTTTCATCTCATCCACACAAACCTCAAGACTCCAAAGTTTCGGCTGATGAACTCCAGGACCCAGTAGAGTGCATTATCTTTCATGCCAAAAACTGGTAAAAGGAGACAAAGCAGTAGAGACAGCAGAAGTTGGTGTGTTGGAATTAAGGGTCCCCCCCCCCCCCCCCCCCCCCCCCACAGACTTTCGCTCAAATTGTCTCCTAACATCCAACGCCTAATGATTTTCCAGGCCTCTGTAGTCTGCCACATTTCATTCCCTGTGTAGTCTAGTGTACCATTGAGCCATGCCATCTGCCTATTCCATTAATCCTCCAGAGTCAGCATGACCTGTTACATAGAAACCACAGACTTCACACGATCCGTTCATTAGACAATACAATACGCTAAATAGCCAATAAACTGATCAGAACTGAACAAACACTGTACCCACCCTTTACCCACTCTACTTTCCTCACCATACCCCCACTTCCCTTAAAGCTGTAGATGCTAAAGTAATCATAATGTTGATCGCGGTCAGTCCCTAAACTGGATGAGGAGGAGGGAAAAGGAGAAAGAGCAGAAGAAGGAAGAAGAGGAGAAGGAAGTGGATGAAATAACGGGAGGAAAGGGAGGAACAAAGAAGAAAAAAGGAAGAGGAGGAAGAGAAGAAAGAGGATCAGGAGAAAGAAAGGAGAGAAATAAAGAACGAAAGAAGAAAGAAAGAAGGGAAGAAGAAAGAAAGAAAGAAAAAGAAAGGATGGAAAGAAAGAAAGAAAGAAAATAAACAAAAAAGCAATCAGTCCCGAAAGTGCAAGCCGTGTGAGTTAATGACATTGCCAGTGCCCGAAGCAAGCAAGAAGCCGCACTCTTTTTAGAGTAGCTTATAAAATCTGCCTTTTAGCCTGAGGAGTATTGAAGACAGATCCTTATGTGTCAGTTATTGGGGAAGCATTTGTATTTTCCTTTCCATGTGAATCACTAGCATTCATACCTTATAGTGCCTTCGGTCATCGTTGTATGTCATTTGCTGTGACAACAGTGGTGGTGGAGGTGATGCAGTTAGTTGTTGTTGACGACGACGACGACGATGATGATGTTGGTAAAGAAAAAGCGAGATCTCTCTCTCTCTCTCTCTCTCTCTCTCTCTCTCTCTCTCTCTCTCTCTCAATATCAAGTGAAACGATATGTTTCGCAATTATTGGATGATTAATACGATCTGTACCATGTAAATCTATCACTTTCCTGAACATGTTCATGCCAGTTTTGCCATCTCTTATCAATAAGTCTTTGACGAAACACTTGCAGAAAATATTTCACATTTTCCACACCCTGGTTTAGCCACACAAATCCAAAACCATTTAGAAATAGTCTTACGAACATTTGACGCCCATGTGGTTTTGCCTTGTGAATCCAACCAAAGTAACATTTTATAAGCCTTCAAAGGTAATCTGTTATCATTCATCCGTGATATATTTAGCCAGCATCTAATACACTGTACACTTGAATTTATGTGAATAGGGTGACGTCCAGTATCTCCATAAACGAGATCATTAGGTGTTTTTATGTGGACTCCTAAGGACTTCTTTAGAGTATACAAAAGAACATTTTTCAACATGAACAGCGGCAGTATCCAGTCCCCACAGTTCAGCACCATAGAGAGCAATTGGTTGCACCTGAGTATCAAAAATGTTTAATAATACTCTCAGCGAATTATTATTAAGTACGAACAATCGTTGCATAATCAATAACAAAGCATTTGTCGCTCTGCTTGCGAGATCTGTTCACGCAGCTACAAAACTAAGTCGGATATAAAAACAGATACCAAGATATTTGTTTTGTAACAGTTAACGACCGCCATTTGCTCACCGTTAAAAGACCATCTCTCTCGTGCTGCAAGGTCTTTTTTCATATTTAGCTTAAGTTGGAGTCTGGAAGCTGCATTACATAAATTGTTCAACTGGGTCTGAAGGCCAACTGGTGTTTCTGACAACAAAGCTATATTATCTACCAATAACAAAATAAATAATTCAACTGTATCTGGAGACAGTGTTGCATCATGTGTTCACTTCTCTATGATTTCTTGTACCAATTCGTTGATAAACAAGGAAAATAAAACAGGACTACATGCATCTCCTTGCTTTACACCTTTTGTACAAACTATGTATTCTGTAAATTCACCACCACACCTAACCCTTGCTTTTACACAATCATATATGCTCTTGATACATCGGTATGTTTTACCCTTTGTTCCATTCATTTGAAGTATTGGCCAGAGTAGTTTTCTTGATACAGAATAAAATGCCTTTTCGAAGTCAACAAAGGCCACATATAATTTGCGATTCCATGAAAACTGTTTCTGTACAATAGCCAAAAGTGTAAATACCTGATCGATAGTTAAATAGTCTTTCTTAAAACCCGCTTGCCACTCACCCGTGCTATTATTAAGTTCCATCCACTTTTGCCGTCTACAGTTAATTATAGAGCTATATAATTTACTACTTATATCACTAAGTGATATGCCCCTGTAATTACTTGGATCATTGACTTCACCTTTCTTAAATAATGGCAGTATAATCGATTCAGTTCAGTTATCAGGGAATATCCCTATGTCAAAAATTACATTGAAAAATCTGACGAGGAACTCAATTACGATATTTCCGGCATTTTTAAATAATTCTCCAACAATACCATTAGGGCCTGCGGCTTTTTTGCTCTTGAGTATTTTAATTGCAGAGATCACTTCTGATCTAGTTACTGGACGGTCGAGGAACCCTGCATCGCTATTAGAATCAAGAAAGGTTCTTTCTTCTATTTGTTCTGCGTCTTCTTCAGTATCTTTTTCGAGGAGATCTTTGAAATGCCTATATCAGTCGCTGATAGAGATACTGTTATGCGTACTACTTTTCTTAACTGATATTCTGCGCCTATGTTTCCAAAACTCTTGCTGGTCTTCAACTGAGGTAACTAAATTGCATGATAAAGAAGAATTATACTCGTCCTCCTTTCTCTTTAAAAGATTCTTACACTCCCTTCGAGTTTTACAATAAACGTCTCTGTCTTTATTGACTAATGTACTTCTAGATTTTCTCAGAAGTTGCTTCACGTCTCTCTTGGTTTTATAACATTCATGATCAAACCA
>CM065714.1:127755351-127765351 GCA_033310375.1 Conus canariensis | reverse complement strand
TACAGTGGTCTATAGGTGTAGTGACATAGTATGGTCTAAGTGCGTAGTAACATACAGTGGTCTATAGGTGTAGTGACATGGTCTAAGTGCGTAGTAACATACAGTGGTCTATAGGTGTAGTGACATACAGTGGTCTAAGTGTGTAGTGATATACAGTGGTCTAAAGTGTAGTGACAGACAGTGGTCTAAGGGTGTAGTGACATACAGTGGTCTAAGTGTGTAGTGACATACAGTGGTGTAAGTGTGTAGTCATACACAGTGGTCTAAGGATGTAGTGATATACAGTGGTCTAAGGGTATAGTGACATAGTGTGGTTTGAGGATATAGAGACATACAGTGGTCTATGGATTTAGAGACATACAGTGGTCTAAGGGTGTAGTGACATACAGTGGTCTAAGGGTGTAGTGACATACAGTGGTCTATAGGTGTAGTGACATCCAGTGGTCTAAGAGTGTAGTGATATACAGTGGTATATAGGTGTTGTGCATACAGTGGTCTAAGTGTGTAGTGGCATACAGCGGTCTAAGTGTGTAGTGACATACAGTGGTCTAAGGATATAGTGACATACAGAGGTCTAAGTGTGTAGTGACTTACAGTAGTCTAAGTGTGTAGTGACATACAGTAGTCTAAGTGTATAGTGACATACAGTGGTCTAAGTGTGTAGTGACATACAGTGGTCTAAGGATGTAGTGACATGCAGTGGTCTAAGGATATAGTGACATACAGAGGTCTAAGTGTGTAGTGACTTACAGTAGTCTAAGGATATAGTGACATACAGAGGTCTAAGTGTGTAGTGACATACAGTAGTCTAAGTGTATAGTGACATACAGTGGTCTAAGTGTGTAGTGACATACAGTGGTCTAAGGATGTAGTGACATGCAGTGGTCTAAGGATGTAGACATACAGTGGTCTAAGTGTGTAGTGACATACAGTGGTCTAAGTGTGTAGTGACATACAGTGGTCTAAGGATATAGTGACATACAGTGGTCAGTGGGTGTAGTGACATACAGTGGTCTAAGTGTTTAGTGACATACAGTGGTCTAAGTGTATAGTGACATACAGTGGTCTAAGGATATAGTGACATACAGTGGTCAGTGGGTGTAGTGACATACAGTGGTCTAAGTGTATAGTGACATACAGTGGTCTAAGTGTATAGTGACATACAGTGGTCTAAGTGTGTAGTGACATACAGTGGTCAGTGGGTGTAGTGACATGCAGTGGTCTAAGTGTATAGTGACATACAGTGGTCTAAGTGTGTAGTGACATACAGTGGTCTAAGGATGTAGTGACATACAGTGGTCTAAGGATGCAGTGACATACAGTGGTCTAAGGATGTAGTGACATACAGTGATCTAAGGGTGTAGTGACATACAGTTGTGTAAGTGTGTAGTGACACACGGCGGTCTAAGGGTGTAGTGACATACAGTGGTCTAAGTGTGTAGTGACATACAGTGGTCTAAACGTGTAGTGACATACAGTGGTCTAAGGGTGTAGTGACATACAGTACTCTATTTGTGTAGTGACATACAGTGGTCTAAGTGTGTGGTGATATACAGTGGTCTAAGGATGTAGTGACAGACAGTGGTCTAAGCGTGTAGTGACAGTGGTCTAAGGGTGTAGTGACATACAGTGGTCTAAGGGTGTAGTGACAGACAGTGATCTAAGCGTGTAGTGACAGACAGTGATCTAAGGGTGTAGTGACATACAGTGGTCTAAAGGTGTAGTGACATACAGTGATCTAAGGGTGTAGTGACACAGAGTGGTCTAAGGGTGTAGTGACATACAGTGATCTAAAGGTGTAGTGACATACAGTGGTCTAAGGGTGTAGTGACATACAATGGTCTAATTATGTAGTGACATACAGTGGTCTAATTATGTAGTGACATACAGTGGTCTAAGGGTGTAGTGACATACAGCGGTCTAATTAGGTAGTGACATACAGTGGTCTAACTATGTAGTGACATACAGTGGTCTAAGGGTGTAGTGACATACAGCGGTCTAATTATGTAGTGACATACAGCGGTTTAATTATGTAGTGACATACAGTGGTCTAAGGGTGTAGTGACATACAGCGGTCTAATTATGTAGTGACATACAGTGGTCTAAGGGTGTAGTGACAGACAGTGGTCTAAGGATGTAGTGACATACAGTGGTCTAAGGGTGTAGTGACATACAATGGTCTAAGTGTGTAGTGACATACAGTGGTCTAAGGGTGTAGTGACATACAGTGGTCTAAGTGTGTAGTAACATACAGTGGTCTGAGTGTGTAGTGACATACAGTGGTCTAAGGATGTAGTGAAATACAGTGGTCTAAGGATGTAGGGACATATAGTGGTCTAAGCATGTAGTGAAATACAGTGGTCTAAGTGTGTAGTGACATACAGTGGTCTAAGTGTGTAGTGACATACAGTGGTCTAAGTGTGTAGTGACACACACAGGTCCGTGGTTGCAATGGCATGGAGTAGTATGAGGATGTGGTGGCATTCACTGGTATGAGGGTGTAGCAACATACGCTGGTCTGTGGGAGTAGTGACATACGCTTGCTTGGGGGCGTAACACCATTCAGTGGTCTGGCAATATCTGTCCATATCCTCTCCCTACCATCCTGATGCTCGGTTGGATTGTTTCGCATTCGCATTCCAATAACAAAATCTGAAATGGATTTCATTACATGTAACGAGCACACAAGCTCTGTGTGCCTTCAAGTGATGATAGGACTCTGACAGGTGGTTTGCACGTGCTGGTCTGCCTAACTGGAATCCCCTGACTCCGATTTACACTCAAGGGTTATTGCTTGGGTTCGAATCTGTCTTTCCAGATGAGAAACTATCGTTCCTGCCATTAGGCTCTGAAATAAACTTAATCCGTGAAATAACTGTGTGGACAGTGTCAGTATTACGCAACTGGCGAAGCGTCTTCTTCTTGCTTATTTTCAGCCAGCGGTTACCCATAAAGTCTGCTTTTAGCATGGGTACGGGTCAAACGATGAATGGCCATAACAATTACTTCACAGGATAAAGACATCTTGCCAGGTATGTCAATAACCCGCGTTTATTGAAGAACCGCTTTCTGTGTCGCGATAATGTTGAATGCTGTTGTTCCGGAAATGGTTTTGTTGGTAGTGCTTATGTTCTCTGCCCATCTTCCATATATCTGTTTGTCTATCTGTGGTGAACTGTTTCTGTCTGTCTGCTCATCTATGCTATTCGCATGTTTATTTGTTCAAATGACCCTTTAAGAGCATCCCACCCCACCCCCGCGTCCACCCTCTCTTCCCCTTCTCTCTGTCTGTCTGTCTCTCTCTCTGTCCCCTCTCTCTCTCTCTCTCTCTCTCTCTCTCTCTCTCTCTCTCTCTCCCATTGATTGATCGAGTAAACACACACACAAACACACACACGCACACACACGCGCGAGCGCGCACGCGCCTGCACAAACACTCTCTCTCTCTCTCTCTCTCTCTCTCTCTCTCTCTCTCTCTCTCTCTCCACACACACACACACACACACACACACACACACACACACACACACACACACATTTTGCCCTGAGTTCTCCTTCTGATACTCCAGATATGATTAAATTGTGTTTAGTGAAATGCCTTATCAAAACCTAATAAACCGATCCAAAAATGTATATAACGTAAGATAGATACATAGAGCTGTGCTTATGATATGAACCTTTGCTTCTGTCTTATTTCTTTTAACATTCCTATTACCTTTTTGCAGTGTTCTTTACAGCGTCTTATTTATCTACACGTACTGCTAACGGAAAGTTTTTCTTTTCGATAATTTGAGAAAACATATGTCAAAACAAATTTATGCCGGGAGATCACGATTTTTATTTTCATCAGAACCATTACAGCATTCAAATTTCAAATCATATTTTACAATTAATCCCACACAGGGAAATGGTGACATTTTGTGGAGCCAGGCTGCTTCACTCAGACCAAAAGTGCGGTTAGTGTACCGTGGAATCAGGCGGAAGGCTGTAGCCATGAAGTGGAGTTTCATGCATATAAAAGATACATATCTGAGAGAGTTATTCGCATTCTTGACCAGGAATTTGTTTATCGTGGATGTGGTTACCGCCACAATAGAATCTACATGGAATCAAAGGGCATAGCCCAGTTTTGTAGTTACAGTACTTCTCTCTCTCTCTCTCTCTCTCTCTCTCTCTCTCTCTCTCTCTCTCTCTCTCTCTCTCTCTCTCTCTGTCTGTCTGTCTGTCTGTCTGTCTATCTATCATATTACGACTAAATTTATCGTATTGAATTTCACTACATATAAAAAGAACGATATAAAACTTTGTTTAACAGAATGTACAGATTTTTACCCGACAGATGCAGTTTTCCATGAAGAAAAACATAATTTTCTTTAGTGTCGCAGTTCGGAAGAGATAGGTCAACGTTTTAAGGATTCCCTTCTTTTACAGGTAAGTCCAAATCCTTCTTCACCTCCAAGGGAAGGATTACCTCCTTTTACAGGTAAGTCCAAATCCTTCTTCACCTCCAAGGTCATTCTTTCTAAAATGCCAGATCAGGAGGAAGATACGAGTGAAATGTCATTTCCAAACAGACAAACGTATTCTGGGAGATAAAAAAAACGAGGGGAGACATCAGTCAGTGCGACACTGGTATCAAACTGTCCTTAGAAGCGCGAACTGCGTTCTTTGATGACACAGACGGTGCAGTGCTAGTGCCATCAAAATGGCGGTTCTGCGTTTTATGGGGGTGACTTCTCATAAACACCACTTCCAGCTGGCGACGGCTCAAAAGATGGATGCTAATGTTTATATCACCGGAGACGTTAAGATACATCGCTACATTTGGGAAAGAGCTCAAGGGCTGAGATATCACTGTGGATCTACGCTGATAATTGCGGAATAAACCTGCTGAGACGATGACGGGGTTGTGGTGGTTATGACTGACTCTCTCTCTCTCACTCTCTCTCTCTCTCTCTCTCTCTCTCTCTCTCTCTCTCTCTCTCTCTCTCTCTCCCAATGACTGGGTTGTGGTGGTTATGACTCTCTCTCTCTCTCTCTCTCTTCTCTCTCTCTCTCTCTCTCTCTCTCTCTCTCTCTCTCTCTCCCCCTCCCTCCTATTTTTCAGAGTAAGTGTCGAAGTTATTTCAATTTACGAAAGATTGGAAGCTTTTTTCTTTCTTCCTTTCATTTCTTTTTTTTTTTTTTTTTTTTTTTTTTTTGCTATTTAGTGACATCTTCGCGCAGTTCATTTTGGTGAGTAGCTGGAAAGCTGTAATTATGTCTCATTTTGCCAAGTTTGGTTAGTGCTACTAGTTGCAATATCCCGAAAGATGCCAGCGTTAAAGTGTGTCAACACACACGCGCACGCACATGTACACACACACACACACACACACACACACACACACACACACACACACACACACACACACACACACACAAATGAACGCACATGCGCACACCGACAACCTGATTCATTAAGAAAAGAAAGACGAAAAAACGAAAAGCGGAAAAAAAGCGAAATATTTTTTTTTAATTCATATTTTCGCCAAGAAATAGGCACTGAAAAAAAAGGAAAATTACCTATGATTAAAACTCCATCCACTCACTCACTCACTCACTCACTCTCTCTCTCTCTCTCTCTCTCTCTCTCTCTCTCTCTCTCTCTCTCTCATTCTCCTTGGCGTTTTAGAAGCGGTAAAACAGGGTTGTTTATTATCTCTCTCCATTTCTTCACTGCTCATGAAAATATGGCTGATACAGTGGCAGATAATGTAAAGAACGGATATAAGTTTCTTCCAGGTTCACGGGAAATTCTTGATTGAATCAGATGGTTAAACTACAATGCACTTCTCACTCCTTTTGGTCGCCTTGGCTTAAGGCTGTGTCAGATCAATTGACATAGGCTAGAACACCAAGGGTACATCAAAATGTTATGCTCTGCATAGTTATGCGGAGATTGTCTTCAGTCGTGACAAGCTCCTAGCATAACATTATCAATCTCCATAATCCCTCGAAGTCGGCGTGGGGCTGCCCACGTGGCAGGGTAATCAAAAACGGTTACACACGTAATGTTCTCATCCTTAGCTGATGCATTTGTACCATAGTGTTCAAGTGCTTCGGCTGTTCGGATGATCCCTGGAGTCTTTTATCCATGGTACGACAACAACAACAACAACAACAACAACAACAACAACAACAACTCCTTTTAGTCTTTAAATAAGGCGGTCATTTCAACACGTATGAAAAAAAAGGTAACAGACAAGTGATTGAAACCACGCACAGCAACAAGTCTTGTTACTTTATTTTGTCATGCGGATCATTCTTTGGACTTCCATGGTCTGAATTTGCAACCAGAGCAAAAGCCAAAACGATGGAGATCATGACAACTGTATTGTCTTGGTCACTTTTTCTTTAAACTGTCCAATGCACTAACCAATCCTATCTTGCTCTGATCATCTGAAATCCTTGGTTGTGACACGATATTAAGTAATAAAAAGTATACTGGTTTTTGCATGTAAGAAGTTTTTGAGGGTCAATGGAATGACCTCAACTTCATTGTCACATTAATATATAGACAGATGTCCGCTTTAAATGGAAAATGCCTTGCGTGTTTTAAGGTATTGCTTTACAATGCTAAAAAAGCACTTTAAAGAAATAATTGTACAGTGTGTGTGCATGTAAACTGGCGCTCCAGATAAAACGTTGCTTGGATGAGAACTTCTGAAAACTGTTAAACACACAATGGAAGCCAGAAACTAATGCAAAGTAATTGTTAGGAGAGGTGTCGCCACTTTTTAAATCTCTTTTAAAGCAAACACCTGCCAGATATCACAACAGCAAGTTACGATTAAGTTTCTTCTCATGTAAACGATCTTCGAGAAAACAATAGGTATTGTGTTGCTCTCCGCCAAGGCATTGTCAGTTCGGAAAATATTTCTATGAAATCGCCGTTGTAAATCACTTGCCAGAAAAGCATGTCTATAAACGTTACTAAATACCCATATTCATTTAACTTCTCCACTAGTTTCAGCAAATCGAAACAATCGCAAGATCACAGGCACTGTAATTTTCAAACTTAACTAATGTGTGTGAGGGTGTGTGTGCGTGCGTGCGTGCGTACGTGTATGTGTGTGTGTGCGCGCGCGTGCGCGTGCGCGTGTCCGTGCGTGCGTGCGTGTATGTGTGTGTGTGTGTGTGTGTGTGTGTGTGTGTGTGTGTGTGTGTGTGTGTGTTTATTGCTAATAGCAGACCACAAAACGTTTGGTCGAATATTGATTTTTATTTCTACCACCACCACCACCCTCTACCCCTTCTCACTGTGTTACTGTTTACGGATGTGCATCCTCTTGAGGATATGCTAGTGACCTTCGCATGATATCAGCATATACCAGCAGCCTTTGATTTCTCTCTCTCTCTCTCTCTCTCTCTCTCTCTCTCTCTCTCTCTCTCTCTCTCTCTCTGTGTGTGTGTGTGTGTGTGTGTGTGGAAAAAAGCATTTGTATTGCTTATCTCATCACCCTGGTAAAATAAAATTTCGTTCTTTCGGTCATTCGTTCTCTCTCTCTCTCTCTCTTCTCTCTCTCTCTCTCTCTCTTCTCTCCTCTCTTCTCTCTGAATTAAACTACTTAGCATCTTATTTATATTTCAAGAATGCTGAGTATTAATTTCACGCTCAGGTGTTGTGTACCATAGGAGGAGGAGGAGATGTGAACAGAAAAGGAAAGAATGAAGAGGAAAAGAGAAAATAGAGAAAAGGAGAAGGGAAGATTATTCTCCATTCTCATTTGCCCGCAATGCTTATTTCCAATTCTTATTCTTGCCATCGAACATCATCTATTCTATCCATTCTATCACCATCGTTATAATTATCTGCATTGTTATAGTTGTTGCCTCATGACAGCAAGTCTGACCACTCCATGACGGACTCCATGGCGAGTAGGGATTTCCCATAACCTCTCTCCTCGGCCATGTGCAACACGTTAGAGGCACTGTAGTATATTAAGTCCTGTACATCTTCAAAATATCACCAGTTCAAAAAATAACTAAAGCAACAAAATAGGTAAACTTCCACTCTATGACACCTAGCAGAGTACCCTACCGCACGTCTATGCGTTTCAACGTCGTACATCAGTGACACAAACACTTTTCTCCGACTGCAAGAACTTGCAGCGCTTTTGTGGCTCGAGCTTTGTCGGAGAGGCCATACAAATGGCGACGGTATCCACTACGGTAACACAATATGTTCTTGAAAAAACTGATGTTAAAGTGTCGCTTCTCGGAAATGCAAACGGTTTGTTGCAAAGGTGAACGATCCGAGTTTTGTTCATAGCATTGTCGCTTTCTTTCTCGTTTTGCCACGCATAAGCCTGTTTTAGCCTCTTTTATCTCTCTTATATTGTTGTTGAGCGTCGTCGCTATTGTAGCTAAAATAGTAGTGATAGTAAAGAACTCTCTCTCTCTCTCTCTCTCTCTCTCTCTCTCTCTCTCTCTCTCTCTCTCTCTCAGGAAAGAGGATAAATAATATATTGAAACAACGTCTCATACATTTCTCTTGATGTGGTGTGTGTGTGTGTGTGTGTGTGTGTGTGTGTGGTGTGTGTGTGTTGTGTGTGTGTGTGTGTGTGTGTGTGGTGTGTGTGTGTGTGTGTGTGTGTGTGTGTGTGTGTGTGTGTGTGTGTGTGTGTGTGTGTTTTGCGCATTCTTGAGATCGCGTGCACGAGCACGTCTATATGTGTGCGTGCATGTGCGCGCACACGCTCGCGCACGTGTGTGTGTGTGTGTGTGTGTGTGTGTGTGTGTGTGTGTGTGTGTGTGTGTGTGTGTGTGTCCATCTGTCTGTCTGTCTGTCTGGCTGTTGTATAAACGCAAACAACAATTTGCTTCAGGTCATTAATGGTCGTGCTTTCTAGTGCTGGCAAGACGCAATTGTTGAATGAAGAAGTGGCATTTGGTGCAGCTCATTGTGCCGTTTAGGTGAAATACGCGTGGCCTACGCATGTTAAAGCCCTGTGACTGACTGGACTTATATTGTACTTTACGGACTCCAGTGCGTGTTTTTGGCAAACACTACAGTTGGTAAGCCAAGGGATCTCCATGTAAAGTGCTCTCTACTCCGTCCTCCCCACCATCACCCCACCAGCTTTCCCACCTGTACATGTAACATCCTTCTGTTGTTACGCTCCAGTAGAGGCTTTCTTGTTACACATCTTTTTTCTGACACACACACATAAGAGAAAAATGCTGACACTTTGTGTTATAGGCGCTTCAAGAAAGAACATTTCATGCCGAAGTATTTTTAAAGCATGTCTGCGTTTTCCCTTGCGACCTAGGTTTTTTTTCCGAAACAGAGTTCGGAGCTGTTTTATGTTTTTTCTTCGTTGCATCATTATACGAACTAGTTCGGCGAAATATGGTTTGAGGGTTTTGCGCCGTGATGAAGTGAACGGCGCCACCGCTTGACATGCAACAATATCCGCTTCGCATCAAAAGGCTGTCAAGGAGACGTGCCAGCTTCAAAATCTCACCACGTCGAAAGCTGCATCTCTGGTCCATGTGCTCAAGACTACTTGACCCGCAGGACATCAGATGAAAAGCCGAAGGATTCAGCGTTCTGAGACTCAAGCAAATCGATATCACCAAGAAATGATCTTGCGTGCGCACCGGTCGACTTTGCTGTGCAACTTACTCGAATCAGGGGCACCAATAGCGTATTGACTGCAACCAAATATAATGTACAACATTGCTTTCTTTGGTATTTGAGACTCCTCTCCGGACACTGCTCTGAATTTGCAGCGTATCTTTGGAAAATACGTTTCAGTAGACTGCTCTGCTTTGAAAACACGGATCTCTTCTTCGAGTCTATGAAGTCTTCACAACCCGTGAGAAATTGTATGACCAACGGTAAGTAGAAACTGAATGAGAATGAAATCGAGGAAGCGTGTGTGTGTGTGTGTGTGTGTGTGTGTGTGTGTGTGTGTGTGTGTGTGTGTGCGTGCGCGCGTGTGTGTGTGTGTGT
>CM065714.1:127725351-127742851 GCA_033310375.1 Conus canariensis | reverse complement strand
ACCTGACTTTTTATGTACTGCATGCATAACTGTATTGTTTACGCTTGAACCGATGAACTTGATAAGTGCGCCTGTGTCGGTAGGGGGGGGGGGGGTGTGTGTGTGTGTGTGTGTGTGTGTGTGTGTGTGTGTGTGTGTGTGTGAACACATGTTAGTGCGAGTGCTTGAGTGTGTGCTGAGCGCAATGAGTTGATCCCAAGAATTGCGCTATATAAAATCCATACATCATTATTATTATTAAAGGAGTTTAAGTTCACATCAAAGGCAAAAAATGTAAACAGCACATTATAGCATTTTAAATATTCCATGGCTTTTGTACAAGCTGAATGAGTCTGATACTTTTAAATGGGTCTGGAACTTTATGTGTTTCTTATTGTATTTATTATCTCAATAGTAATGCATTCATCACAACAAAATAACAGTGACATGTTGTAGTTGTTATTTAGAAACTCACTGAAATTTATGGATATATGTATATTGTTAAGTGCTCATTAAAAAAGGGGGACTGAGAATGTTAAAAGGGGCATCTACTGAGTACATCGACTGTCACACCATAAATTCTCTCTCTCTCTCTCTCTCTCTCTCTCTCTCTCTCTCTCTCTCTCTCTCTCTCTTTCTCTTCCCCTCTCCCCCCTCACTTCCTCCCCCCTCCCCCGTCTCTCTTCCCTCTCTCTGCAAAAAACGATCTCAGACCTTGGAGAAAAGAGGACAAGTTGAACAAAGTAAACAAGTTGGATGGGGAAAGTTTGGATTAGGCTTCCAGCAAAAGGGACGGGTGGGCCAAGGTCAGGAGGGGCATTCAACGAAACGAAAGAAGCCCAATGAACATAGGAGACTGGAAGAAGGAGGAGGGACCGTCAGCTGAAAATAGAACAAAACGGACAATACATGGATTGTGAGGAGACTGAAGAATATCAAGAATGGAATAAAGGATGAAGTACGGAATAAATGTAATTGTGTGTTGACTATGCAGCCGGAGTCATCAGTTTTTTGTTGTTGTTTTTCCAGTGCCAAATATATGAGACTACATTACCTGTTACAAGAGAGAGAGAGAAGAGAGAGAGAGAGAGGACAGGAGAGAGAGAGAGAGAGAGAGAGAGTGTGTGTGTACATTCTCTTTTTGTGTATGAGGGGGGGAGGTGGGGGCGGTGACGGATAAGGGAGTTAGCAGTTAGCCCACACCGCTGATATCACTGAAAGTTTTTACGACAGGCATTTATATAATGGATTTCTAAAGAACAGAAACGATGAATGTGACCAGATATGGAAGTAAAATTGTCTCGCCCCCCCCCCCCCCCCCCCTCCAACAAACTCGATGAGAACAATGGAAACAATTTCAATGAAAAAAGTAAGTCTTCCATACAAAAAAGTCTTCGATTTGAACAAACGAAAATACACTTATTTGTATCAAAAGAGAAACGTATTTCCCATCAGAAATAACACAAGATGTATAACCAATCAAATTTGACCAACTGCGGCAGCTTTTGCAAACAAAAATAGAGTAAAAACGTTCTTTATAGGAGTAGATGATATCTTATCGATATACGACACTATGAGCTTGAAAAGAAGACACCATAAGTCAGAAAGTTCGTTTGCCTGAAATGGGCTCTTACAGTAAATCTAAGATGGGCTCGAGTATCGAAAGATGGATTTTTTTTTTAACTTTTTTATTTTCTTTTATTGTTATTACAGAAACCGAAATATGCAACGACATCAATATTCAGAAATTAGGTATATGGCAAGCTAAACATAGATACATAGACAAGTAAGTATATACACAAACAAAAAGAAAGATGTAGCCTTCAACATATCATCATTTATCTATCTAAAGCATGGTTACCTGATGACATAAACAGCATAGCACAGTGCATTGTACGTAAGGTAAATCCTTTCTATGTAGTGTAATCATGCTTTAAAATTTGAAAAAAAAAAGAAAGAATAGGATAGAGAGATCAGTGAGGATAAACGAATAGGACGAGGAATGACAGGTAGGAGGACAAACAAGCGGACACACTGACAATTAACCAGATAAACATTAAGACAGAATGGGTTGGTTCACAGCAAATGAAGATATGCTATTTTCACAGAACACATTGTCTCAATGATAGCAACCTTGAAAGAAAAAAAAACCTGTACACCTTGAGTAACATACATGAGCCTCATAGACTGTCATCAGCAAGAGAGCAGAAGTATTGTTTGTTAGTCTAGTGCTTATTTATCATATATTGCATTATATACATTGACACTGACAAAAAAAAAACAGTTAAGCATCAAAGACGAGGGGCTCATATGCAAGCCATTTTGTCTGGAAATCCATGTGGTTCATTGTTAAATATGAGTTATATTTTTCAATTCTAAATCTATATTTCAATATTCTCAAAAAGACTGTTAATTGTGGGAGACTGCCTTCTAACTTACATTTATATACATACTGTTTTGCCAGAAGAATGATAAAGTAGAAAATAAAATCACCTGCAATTGTTGCATCAAAACCTAGAAGTATAAGAGATTCTGTTAAACGTATATTCTGTGCATGGGTACATTTCTCTTTTACTAAATCAGTGAACATACTCCAAAAGCATTTAATGTAAGTACATTTCCAAAACATATGGTCAATACTATCTTTAAGTAAGCCGCAGAAACTACATTTATCATTATCAACCACTCCAATTTCTTTCAAAATTACATTTGTTCCTAAACATCTATGGATTATTCTCAGCTGAAACCACTTACGCTTCACATCCGTTATCTTATGTACATTAAAGAAACAAGATTCCCAGTCATGGGTCTGTGAAAGTTTCATGTCCCATTTGTCACAGCATGGAGCTCTCAATTTATTATCAATCAATACATCGTAGTACGTCTTTGAGCCTCTGCAGGTGGCAAACAATATCTTATAACAGAGTGAAGAATTATTACCTTTATTGTTTTCAATGGTAATGTCAACTTTCTTTATGAATTCAGTTATTGCCATCTTGTATCCTGCAAAAGTAAGAAAATCAATATTAACATCATATTTTTCCTTGAAGTTCCTGTGGGAAAGAAACTGACCATTATCATCAAAACATGTGCGATGTAATAGACACCTTTGTTTGCGAACATTTTAGAAACAATGTATCTTTTCCCTACTTGAATACGTTTATTGTAGGATATAGGGTCTGCGAGTAGCTCAGCAGAATTTTTGGGTTGGCATTTGTAATATAAAAAAAAAAGTATATAAGCTTCAAGAACGTCTGCCCAGAACGGGTTATATTTTGTGAACTTTGCGACAATTTCTGGGCCATATTTACTCATAAGAGGCCATTGAGGAAAATTACTGACTAAAATTTGTTTCCATTCATGGTTTGATCGTTCAGTTCTACGGATCCAGGATAATTTTAGAGATGCGACGTAGGTTTTTAACTCAGGAAGACCAATACCTTCATTCCGTACATTTTTATAAGCTGTTTCTTGACTAATTTTGCTGGGTTTTTATTCCATACAAATTTATTGCATATTTTCTGACACGTTTGAAAGAAAACATCTGGCGGGTTTGGTAAAAGCAGCCATAAATGAATCAGTTTTGAAAGGATGATGGATTTCAATATAGCTATTCTACCTAAAGGTGTAATCTGGCGTTTTACCCATATTCTAAACAAATGATTTACGTCTGCTAGCTTTTCTGAATAGTTTATTTCTACGCAATCTTTCAAGTCATTTGTGAACCATATCCCAAGTATTCGAAAATTTTGTGGATTACAAACAATGTTCAAATGCTCCATATAGCGATTCTGACTATTTTTTAAGCTTCCTAACCAAACTGCGCTCGTTTTACTCAAATTCATATGAAGACCCGAGATGCTGTCAAATCTAAAAAGAACGTCAATACAAGTTTCAAACGATTTTCTATCCCCTGCAAGCAGAAACTCTGTGTCATCGGCATATTGAGACAGCTTATATTCAGTTTCATTTATTCTAATTCCCCGAATATCTTGGTTTTCCCTAATCATGTTGGCTAATATTTCAACACAAATCACAAATAAATAAGGAGAAATTGGGTCTCTTTGTCGACAGCCTTTTTTAATATTGAACCAATCTGAAACCTGTCCGTTAACAATAACGCAAGACTTAATATTTTTTATAGAAAATGTTTATCCATCTACAGATGTCTTTTTGGAAACCAAACGCTTTAAGGACTTTACACATGAATTCCCAAGAAATCGAATCAAAGGCTTTTTCGAAGTCTATATTCAACAACAACCCGGGCAGATTATTCTCGTCTAAATACGAAATAGTGTCAAATATCAGTCTTATATTGTCGCCGATGTATCTATTTCTAATAAATCCAGTTTGATCTTCGTTTATGATTTTCAGCAAGACACTTTTTATTCTATTTGCAATGCAAGAAGATCCTATCTTGTAGACTACATTCAACAGAGATATAGGTCTCCAGTTTTTAATATACTGCCTAGGTTTATCACCCTTTGGAATACATGTAATGATTCCCTCTCTTTGTACACATGACAGTTCTCCTTTTTTAAAACTTGCATTTAATGCTCTGACGACAAAAACACCTCTTTCCAAAACACTTTAAAAAATTCAGCAGTAAAGCCATCAGAACCAGGGCTTTTATTATTTTTCATTGTCTTTAAGACATATGTTGCTTATTCTAAAGTAATAAGACCTTCTAATTCAGCTGCTTCTGTTTCATTCAAGCTGAGGATGTCCTCAACTAAGTTTTCTATGTCACAATTTTCCACAGCATTATCAGTGTATAATGATTTATAAAAATTGTGCACGTCTTTAAGTATGTCATTTTGGTTTCTTAAAACGTTATTTTGTTTATCAATTAGTCTAGACATGTTTGTACTAATGTAGTGTCTTTTCTCAAGATTGCAAAAGTAACTACTAACTTTTTCTCCCTCTGCTATCCATTTAGCCCGTGATCTTAATAAAACTCCTTCTATTCGTTTTGTTCTGATTTCCTTTAGTTGCTCTTTCTTCTCGTTAATGACTTCGATATCATTTTCACTTTTCCTCTCTTTTTTTTCTCTAATGTACTGATAACTTGCTCTATCTGTTTTTCTTCTTCATTAGTCTGTCTTTTTTTTTTTTTTTTTTTTTTTTTTTTTTTTTTTTTTTTTTTGCAGTAGCGTATGAAATTCTTTTCGATCTTATTTTCATTAGCAGAAAATTAAGAAATAGATCATCTGCGATTGAGAATTGTACTTGTTCTCCTGATTTATCATTATCTGTTTTATTTATCGAGTATTCTTCTTTCACATTTTCAGTTACAGTATTTATTTCATCTAAATATGTCTTATCTTTCAAAAGAGACGAGTTAAGCTTCCAAAAAGTATTGCGTTTTAAGTCTTCATTAAATTTTAGTTTCAACAATACAGCAGAGTGATCCGTTCTATAACCAGACTCAATATCTACATCATCAGCATAAGAAACAAGTGTGTCTGATATCAAAAAGAAATCTAACCTGGCCTGTTGAAATGGATTAGTTATCCACGTAAAACGGCGACACTCTGGGTTTAGTTCCCTCCAAACATCATTCAGGTCTAAATTTTCGATCATGTTTTCAACAGTTTGTTTTGCCTGAGGATTATTTGTGTGTTTATAATTGTGATAATCTCTAGCTGGGTCTAAGACCATATTAAAATCCCCGCCTATTGTAACATTTTCTAAACCAAGTCCAACAATCTTTTGTTTCAGACTGTTGTAGAATTCTGGGTCATCTCTATTAGGTCCATATATATTAACAAACAGGAAGTTATTCTTAAGTGTCTCAACATGTATTAAGATAAAGTTTCCAAACTCGTCCTTGATAACTTGTTTAACCTTAAATTCAAAGTTATTGTTAAACAAAATTGCGACTCCTCTCGCATTTGAAGAATAACTCGAAAAAAACGCCTTGTAGCCCCATTCAGATAGGATATACTTTTCCATCTTTTTTTCAAAATGAGTATCTTGTAAAAAGTACACAGAGTATTTTTTACATCTCAGATAATGGAAAACATCACGTCTTTTCTTTAAATTATTGAGGCCCTGGCAGTTAACTGATAAAACAGACATGTTACTATCCATTTTCTTTAACATAATATCAGTAAAAACGACAATGTACTATGTCTATCTGTGCAACAAATCAAGCCGAATGAGGTCATGAACCTCACATACAACAGATGGCATAAGATATGCCTTTTTAACCCACTCGAAAGAAAAGACTTACAGTAGTCCTTGACGAACAAACATACATACCACGATTTGATAGCAAAGAACATCGAGAAGAAAAAACAAAAATCCATCATCATCACCATCAACAACAACAATATCAAACAAACACAAAAATGTAATTAAAAAAATATATATTTCCTTGACCGCCGCGAGCGAGCAAGGGGTGCACACACCACAGCTAAACTGTAGGGCCTAATGTCATGTAAGTGATTTAAGAAATTCAAAACTTGAGGAACAAATGTCCTCATTACAGAAAGACGCAGAAATATCGTATCTACTCTAATCATTCTATCAACATAAATCCGTAATTACATCAATGCACATAAGAGTCAGATTTGATTCTATAAGTGGGCTTGGAAAAGAAGCAGCAAAAAGATATATAACCTTTTGAAAAAAAAAAGAAAAAGAAGAAAATTTCATATATTTTTCTTTTACAGGCGAAGAGAGGTCACTAACGAATTCTATGAGACAAGCATGTCAATACAGTCAGCATGTATACGCGCCAAGCGCATGCGTGTAGCCTGAAGGCGAGGGGGGCGCAAGTCTTTTTTTTTCCTTCAATATTTGGGACCCCCCCCCCCCCCCCCCCACACACACACACACACCCCACACACCATGACTACCACGATCCATACATTATGAATGGTGCTGAATACATCTCATGGGAGAGAAAGAAAGAGAGAGAGAGAGGGGGGGGGGCGTACAGAGAGAGCAAGGACGAATGGGGCAAAGGAAAGTCGTTAATGGTGAACACTTCTCGACCGTTTCATTCCAATTTTTTCCCTCCCCCCCCCCCCCCCCCACACACACACACACACACCTCCCCTTTTTTTTTTTTTTACTATGTGCACATACGTGTTCGCACACGCATGCTCTACCCGTGCACGCACAGACGGATTATTTTTTGTTGAAGTAATTCATGCTAGTTGTGCGTTGTTCTTTCAAACATGGTGCACATGCAAAAAACATCGAATTGATGTATATTCTGCTGCAGTTAATTATTTGATATGATTCCTTACTACATCGAAAAGAGGTTTATAACTGTTATGAAACAGAAGCAAGAAAAATGCTTTCGTGTGCATGCTTGCGTACATGTGTGTGTGTGTGTGTGTGTGTGTGTGTGTGTGTGTGTGTTGTGTGTCTGTGTGTCTGTGTCTGTCTCTGTCTGTCTGTCTGTTTGTCTACCTGTCTGACTGTCTGTGTGTGTGTGTGTGTCTGTCCCTGTCTCTCTGTCTGTCTGTCTGTCTGTGTCTGTCTGTAAATGTGTCTGTGTCTTTCTCTGTGCGTGTGGTGTGTGTGAGTGTGTGTGTGTTTATGTGGGTATATGTATGTGTGCTATTCGTTTGAGTATGTGCGTAATGTATGTGTGTGCGCGCGCGCGTGCATGCCGAGTGTTTATATGGTGTGTGTACGTGTATGTGTGTGTTTGTGCGCTCGCGCGTGGGAGCGGAGGGGGGGGGGGGGGAGAAAGAGAAAGAGAGAGAGAGAGAGAGTGGTGTGTGTGTGTGTGTGTGTGTGTGTGTGTGTGTGTGTGTGTGTGTGTGTGTGTGTGTGTGTGTGTGTGTGTGTGTGTGTGTGTGTGTGTGTGTGTGTGTGTGTGTGCATACGTGGGGTGCAGACAACAATGATGAGAGCGACAGTAGGAGGTGGGGTGATGCTGGCGGGCGAGTGGGTTGTTGAAACTGGTGCTTGATGTGCGTGGGTCAGAGTTCTTAGTAAAAAGGAAAAAAATGAAATCACCCTCTGTAGCTTTTGCATGTTAAAACTTCAGATTGTTCAGATGTGCACTGACGCAAAAAGACGTTAATGTGCTTATATACGATTGATTATATTGCTTTATGTTAGAATAACATATACATTTACTACATACAGTTGAATGTTAAATGGCATTTGAAAATAGAAGCGTCTGTCGAAGGGGGTGGGAAGAGGTGAAGACATGGCGTGGGCTAAAGTTTAAAGGAAATTAAAAAAAAAAACGACTGGTAACTCTGTACGATACGTTCACCATATAATCATTATCTGATGCTTCCGCATTTCCTGGTTCTAAATTACCTTGTCCCTTGGGTAACGATCTCCAACAAATCGTTTCAATATATGTGTGTGCGTGTTTGCGTGTGAAGGTCTACGTGTGTGTGTGTGTGTATGTGTGTGTGTGTGTGTGTGTGTGTGTGTGTGTGTGTGTGTGTGTGTGTGGACTGTGTGTGACTGTGTGTGTGTGTATGTGTTTGTCTGTCTGTCCCTCTGTGTCTGTATGCGTATGTGTGCGCGTGTGGGTGGGTGCGTGTGTGCGTGTGAAAGAGATAGAGAGACAGACAGAGAGAGGGAGAGAGAGAAACTCAGAGACAAAATAGACAGATACAGATAGAGAGAGAGAGGGGGGGAGAGAGAGAGAGAGAGAGAGAGAGAGAGAGAGAGAGACAGACAGACAGACAGACAGACAGACAGACAGGCAGACAGACAGACAGAGACAGAGACAGAGAGACAGAGACAGAGAATGAGAGAGAGAGCGGATAGGAAGGAGAGTTGCCGCTCATTGATGTGATGCATCATTACAAGATGTAAGTTGCGGCTGTTAAATCTACGGTTGTGAATCTTGGGTTAGAGAGATACATACATACATACATACATACATACATACATAACATACATACATACACACACATAGATTGATAGACAGACGGACACACAGATTGATACATACATACATACATACATACAAACATACATACTTACTTACATACATACATACATATATTGATAGACAGACAGACAGACTGATAGACAGACAGACAGATAGATAGATAGATAGATAGATAGATAGATAGATAGATAGATAGATAGATAGATAGATAGATAGATGGATGGATGGATGGATGGATGGATAGATTGACAGATATGTTTTTGAACGCTTGCTAGATTAATTGTTTAAAATACTTTATAAAGATACATATGTTCTTAAAAAGTTGCTAGATTAATTGTCTAAAATATTTGTTTCTACCACACAAAGTACTATCATTTCAGTTAAGTATGATGAAATGTGCGTCTATTGCATTTCAGTTCTTTTGATTCAGTGATTCGCTTTTAGTAATTTCGTATCTAATGTATGAAGTACCCTAATTCAACTGTCTAAATTATGCAGTGTGTCCTTGAAGTACGTATCTATTTTCCACCATGAACACGTCTCAAGTACAACCTAACTGACAAATGAATTTCACACAAACAGCATTACTTGCATACTTCATCAATAAATAGAAATACAAAAATAAAAGGCCTGATGCCCTTGGAAATAGGAATAAATCTCTATCTTTCAAAAAAGATTAACACGCATTTTGGAGTGCGTGTGTGTGTGTGTGTGTGTGTGTGTGTGTGTGTGTGTGTGTGTGTGTGTGTGTGTGTGTGTGTGTGTGTGTGCAAGTTTTAAAGTAAAAGAACACTACTGAGTGATTGCAATTAGGAAAAAACAACCCTTTTTCCCCCCGACACGTCCGGGAAGCAAATCCCAAATCAGAAGAATCATTCCCGCCGTTTCTTGATGGGAAAAAAATCCCTTGGACCCCAGCCAACAGAATAATTGATCACTTCCCTGCTGTGGTGACCGTTGGGGTGTTGATGACTGTTCGTTTGGCTCGAGACCCCTGCCTCTGGAGAGAGATGTGTAGTGTGTTTGTGGAGTCCCCAGAGGATGAAGTCTCCACAGCTTCCATTACACTGTCGTTTGCAGACGTTTAGCTACTATTCTGCTGAATCCTTTCCTGCACTCCTGAGTGACCTTATTCACTGACCTCTTCTGTCTTTCAGTGATGTGCTGCAAAAGCCACATAGGTTTCTCAAGCGATCGTCTATCAAATTAAGAAAATTTCTTTTTTTAAGACATTCCTAGCTAGGTTGCTGGTTTGCTGGTTTGTTTCCTTGTTTGTTTCTTTTTGTTGATTTGTTTGTTTGTTATTATTTTTTTCAACGATTCATTTCACTGAGTGACATACTTGCATTGTGTTGCACTGGTCTTTGTTATACTGTATTGTGTTGCATCGTATTTGGACTGTTTTGTTCTGTGCTACACACACACACACACACACACACACACACACACACACACACACACACACACACACGCATGTACGCACGCACGCACACACACACACACACACACACACACACACACACACACACACACACACACACACACATACACACACATGCAGAGAGAGAGAGAGAGAGAGAGCACAAGTTTTCTAACACTGATTTTCCTGGATCGTAGAGTCGTTGTGGTGGTGGTGGTGATGGTGATGGTACGGATGACACATTTTCTCAGCAGAACTTTGAACCTGGCTGTGTTCTTTACGTAGAAACATCCTTCTTCGGCTGTGTACCGTTGTTTCTCGTGCTTTGTGCATCTAAATCGGGAGTTCTGATTATAGTCAATGTTCACAGAGTTCCAGACTCTGTGGACCATGTCAGCCATCGGTGTGTTCATGGAAACACGAAACTAACTAACGTAGCTGCCTTGCTTACTAAAGTGATTGGCATTACCAACTTTGCCCCATTTTCCCGACTGAAATAATGTGATCCACTGATCATGATCCTTGAAGAAGATGTGTGTGGTTAGTATTGTTCTTCTCCAGCTGACGACGATACTATGTAGGTTGGTGTGGCCTTCGTGGCTGATAGGCATCAAGCAGCTTAATTAATGGAGAATATGCAGTGCCATCACAGCTCGTTTTGGTTTGGTTTGGTTTTCTAAATCACGAGTGCGGCCATCTGCACTGTTTAAGTTTGCTTGGGGTCATTGCCTTATGTACTCTTTGCCTCAAGTACTCTTGCTCCTCTGTAGTTGTTTCACTCTCAGTTTCAAGCTCATCAAAAGGATGTTCATTTCCATTTTCTTACCAAGTATTCCATGTCCCTATTATATGAACAAACGCTATCCGTTTCATTATCATTTGTGAGAAAGCAGTAACAATGCCTTTCATGTCCATTTTCTGTTGCAGTGTATTGGACAAAAACCTGACGAAAGGAGAGCCGCCGTATCAAGTTGCAAGATGGGCTGAAAATGTACAAACTGCTCTGAAGCGTCTGAATGTGCTTCTTCCTCGCCCTGTTATTTGGTCTAAAGCTTTAAGGTTCTTTGAACTTCTTTACCTTCCTTTTTTTCTTTTAACAACTCTCGTCATCGCTGTCGACTACTTTCTTCTTTCGTTCGCAATCTAAACTTTCCGCATTAAACTTTACTTTACACAGTGAAAGGGTGGAAAGAGAGACAGACAGACAGACAGACAGACAGACATAAGACAGTCAGATAGACAGACACAGACAGGCAGAGAGAAAGATAGACAGACAGACAAATAGACAGTTAGAAAGATAGATAGCTAGAAAGACACACTGACAGACAGCTAGATAGATAGTATGATTGAATGATTGATTGATGGACCGATAGGAATATTGATTGATTAACAGATAGATAAGAAGATAGATATATAGACAGATAGATAAAGAAATAGGTAGACTGATACATAGACATAGATAAATAGACAGACAGATAGATAGAAAGAAAAATAGACACATAAAAGAAGATAGAAGATAGATATAGAGAGAGATTAATAGACAGACAGACAGACAGACAGATACATACATACATACATACATACATACATACATACATGCATACATACATACATACATACATAGACAGACAGACAGATAGATAGATACATAGACAGATATACAGATAGACAGATAGATAGATAAATGGTATATGGTTACATAGATAGAAAGATCTTGATAGGAATGAAGGCAGGAAAGGCTAGTAATACAAAATACGAGAGAGAGAGAGAGAGAGAGAGAGAGAGAGAGAGAGAGAGAGAGAGAGAGAGAGAGAGAGAGAGATGCACATTATGGATATAACACTGTTTTGGAAGTAATTGAGAAAGAAATACTCCGTGATTACTGCCATAATATAAGCTTCATATGACGGGAACTGAAGTTCTGCTCCAATTTTCATAATAAAGCACGAGCAGACGCTGTAAAAAAGGTTGTACCTAAAACTGGTCTTATTAAAAGCTCCTCTCACTTTTCTACTAGTGAAACTTTTTTCTTCTTCCGGACAGATTGGCTCCTTTGCCACTCTTTCTTGTCTGGTGGAGACCGGCACACCATTCACTCCACTCTGAGTTATTCTCTCTCTCTCTCTCTCTCTCTCTATCTCTCTCTCTCTCTCTCTCTCTCTCTCTCTCTCACACACACACACACACACACACACACACACATACACACATATATACATATACACATACATAAATATATATATATATATATACAGTGTGTGTGTGTGTGTGTGTGTGTGTGTGTGTGTGTGTGTGTGTGTGTGTAAACAGAGGGAGAGGGAAAGAGAGACGCAGTCCACAGCATGCAAAAATGTCACTGATCTCTTCAGATTTATCGTGGGTTTTGACTTAGGTTATAATCCGGAAGTATGATGATTCTTTAAACCCTTTCTCTCTCTCTCTCTCTCTCTCTCTCTCTCTCTCTCTCTCTCTCTCTCTCTCTCTCTCTCTGCCTGCATGACTGTATGTCCATGGATTAGTCTCTCTCTCTCTCTCTCTCTCTCTCTGCCTGCATGACTGTATGTCCATGGATTATGCGTGTGTGTGCGCGCGCGCGCGCGTGTGTGTGTGTGTGTTTGTGTGCGTGTGCGTATGTGTGTGTGCGTTTGTGTGCGTGTGTGCGTGCGTGCGTGTGTGTGCGTGTGTGTGTGTGTGTGTGAGAGAGAGAGAGAAAGAGAGAGAGAGAGAGAGAGAGAGAGAGAGAGAGAGAGAGAGAGAGGAGAGAGAGAAATGATGATGATGAAGATGACAGCGACAATGATAACCCAAAAAATTCACAGCGTAACTTCACGTATTTGAAACAAGGAATATGCATCCATTAAACTCTCCACCACTGCAGACGCAGATCTGACGACACCTCGTCCTTAGAAGGCCCCGACTGATAAGACGCTAAACTCACCATCACCAGCCACGGAACCAGCCTGGAGCTACTGCTGGAAAGATAGGAGTTTTTAAGCTGAAAATGAAGAAAGAACGCTACACAAGGACAGCCATGAAGAATGAAATTGCACTCGCCAGAGCGGTGTGCGCACAAGGACAATGAAAATATGACACATGTCTCATGACCCGACCGTCAGGCCATTTTCGTCATCTGGTCACTCACCTTGACCAATCACGGGACGTTACTATTTTTGTGCACGATGGGACAAAATGGCTGAATATAATAGAAAAAAGATTTCATGTCTAACCTTTAACCCCGAAAAGATTTATCTTGCTGGAATCGAAGATGAATAGGATTTCAAGCCGAAAGAAGCTGACTTGAAACTACATTGTTTGAATTTGTGTTTGTTTTGCATCTCTGTCTTTTTTTTTAATTAAATGTATATGTGCGGTTACATGATAAGCCCAATTCTGAAAACTTTCTTTCCATTGGTAGCGAGAGCCTTCGGCCGTTTTGTTTGTCCGCATCGTATAGCACATTTAGTTGCCAATTGTACGGTAAATGTTCAGCTCTTCTCTCGGAAAGTTCTGACAGTTTCAATACTCAATATTAATCCTTTTTTGTTCTTTCATAACACACTTGTTAATCCATGTTCAATAAACGATTCCTTTTATCTGTTAGTTTCGGCTTGCAACTTTTCAAAGTTTCCTGGTAACGTTTCTTTAATCACTAGCTAAAGGCTAATATGCAAGAATGTTTTCGCATGTTGTTCAATCATGCGCGCGCGCGCAGGCACACACACACACACACACGCACACACACACACACACACACACAACACACTTCAAGAATCAAATCCACAGAGGCACGCACGCACACACGCATGCAAACACACACACACACACACACACACACACACACAGAAGCACGCTCGCACTAAGCGTGCGTGCGCACGCAGCGTGTACACACACACACACAAGCACACACGCACGCACGCACGCACGCACACACGCACGCGCGCGCACACACACACATACGTGCGCGCGCACACACACACACACACACACACACACACACACACACACACACACACGCACACAGACTCTCTCTCTCTCTCTCTCTCTCTCTCTCTCTCTCTCGCACACGCGCGCGCGCGCATACACACACACACACACACACACACACAGAGACTCACTCACTCTCTCTCTCTCTCTCTCTCTCTCTCTCTCTCTCTCTCTCTCTCCACACACACACACACACACACACACACACACACACACACAGAATCAAAGAAGAATCAAATCCAGAAATGACGTATTTTCCTTCATGAACCAGCTAACCTCTTGCATCTGCATCCGATTAACGTCACTGTGTTTGACCTTTTTATTAAAAGTACCACAAACACGGAACAATGATTGTTACTCGTAAGGTGCCGAAAGTAGCTAGACCTTTCATCATCAACTGTGTTATGGCATCCATTCGTCTGTGCAGACTTCCCTAGATATCATTTCTATTTGTTATTTGTCTATGCAATTTTCGGCTTATTGCGTTAGTTGTGTATTTTTCATGCATTCTAATGGTGTTTTATTCGTCAGTTTTATCATTTCATTTTATGTCATGAGCTTATTCAGTTTCAATCTAAGAAAGATGGCTGAAAGGCAGGGGTACATTTATGCACAATCTCTGTATCTTTGGAACAGTATATTTTGACCGGTCACGGCTTGGGCATGGATCTACCGTCACGGAGACGTACATCTGAAAAAAACGCATAACAGAAGCGCTCGGCCGGCGGGTAAATTTCTCTTCGGCACTCATAGTACCATGTGTCAACAGTATGCTTGAGAAGCTGAGCTAACCAACCGCAGAAAAACACAGACCAAAAACAAAATCAAAACATGGTCTGGTCCACAAACCGAACATGCCTCAAAGCCAAACTTCCCTCCCTTTCACCTCATCCACACCGAACTCCAGCCTAAAAGTTTCGGTTGACGAACTCCAGACTAAAAGTTTCGGTTGACGAACTCCAGGACCCAGTCGAGCTCATTATCTTTCCTGCCAAGACCTGGTAAAGGGATACGAAACAGCCTGTCCCAATAGAGACTGCTGAACTTTTGGCGTGTTGGCGTTAGAGCCCCCTTTCCCCTCACCCCTCTGCACACTTGCGCACAAATGTTCTGCCAAATCCTCCGCCTACCAATTTTCCAGACCTCTGCTGTCTAGCCCGTTCCATTCCCATGTGTGGCCTAATCTTGGGTAGAACCAGACCATCTGTCCAGTCCACTAATCCTCCAGAATCAGCTTAATCTATCACACAAAACCCACAGAATTTACACGATCTGTTCTTTAGACAATGCAATATGCTGAACAGTTAGTAAATTGAATCAGAACCGGGAAAAACTCTGCACTGCTGTCAAATCTCCCCTACTTCCCTTCCCTTGATACCCATTCTTAACGTTTTAGGTTCCAGAGTGATCACAGTATTGATTGTAGTTCTCAAACTCGAAGAAGAAGATAAATGAAAAGTGAAAAGAGCTAGAGAAGAAAGAGATAATGAAGAAAGTGGATGAAGTAAATGGAGGAAAAGGAGCAACAAGATGAACAAGAAATAGAAGGAAGAGTAGGAAGAGGAAAACGGGGGAGGGGGAACATTATCACAGTTTGCCTCGTACATGTCATTACTGTTGTTCGTTCTGAAGGTAGGGTTTTCTGATAATAATTACTGAAGCGACGAAGAAACGCAATTCCAAATTCCAAACTGTTTTCTGAGAGTCGAAAGACAGGAAAAAAGTAGATGTGTTCTGTTCAGAACCGGGATGACAAAACAATTTCAATAAGAAGTCCATGCGCAAGCTGGCTTACTTAATAACTGTCCAGGGACCTAACCATGCAAGCGGCAGCATTTGTGTTATGGCACTGCAGCTCATAAATTTTGTAAACTGCCTGGGTCATCATTCTATTACCATGGAGGTAAACATGTCTCACTGGCTTCGGTAATGACCCAAAATTAATAACCAACAGTACTTTGTGTTAATTTGTTGTCGGTGATGTCAGCAATGATGCAGCAATGTTGGGGACAGCACGGGTAATGAATCTCTCTCTCTCTCTCTCTCTCTCTCTCTCTCTCTCTCTCTCTCTCTCTTCTCTTCACAAGGGCATTTATCGTATTAAATTTTACCGGAGTTAAAAAGAAAAGAAGTAAAATGAAAACTTGTTTTAATAATATATACAGATCCTCTCTCTCTCTCTCTCTCTCTCTCTCTCTCTCTCTTCCTCCTCTCTCTCTCACACACACACACACACACAACACACACACACATAAAAACTTGTAACAATATGTACAGATCTCTCTCTCTCTCTCTCTCTCTCTCTCTCTCTCTCTCTCTCTCTCTCTCTCTCTCTGAAGGCTTAAGCGACGTAAAACTCTGGCAGATCATCGTATCTAAAAATTAATTTTCCCACCAGTCGAGTGTTGTCCGACTCGTTGGAATCAGGGGTACATGTTCCGCATTGATTGCAGCCAATTACTATGTACAGCATTAGTTAATTAGGTTTGGGTGACTCCACTCCAGTCACTGGTCTAAATTTACAGCGCATCTTTCCAAAATGTGTTTCATCGGACAGCTCAGAAACTGTACGACCAACGGTAAACAACAAATTGAATAAGAACGAAGTCGTATAAAAACAAGCAAGCAAGCAAGCATGTGTGTGTAAGGTAAGATAATGTTGCTTATAGCCCTCCCGACCGCAAAGGGCCATATCAGGGCTGTCACCGCATCGAAATCACCTTGCAAGTCATTAAAAAAGATCATTTACACAATCCTTTGAAATACACCTAAAAAAAAAAACCGGAAACTTAAAAATCTTTCTTCCGTAAAATCTTAGATCAGATGAAAATTGCAATCTCTTTCAGAAATTCAAAGATCACATCAGGTGGGACATCGCTGAACAAGGTTCTCATGGAGTCTGCTGTGAAGTGCTTATGTCTCACATCATGCAAGTCCCAACACTAAAAGCATGTGTGTGTGCGGGGGGAGGGGTGTATGTGGGTGCATCTGTTTGTATCTGTCAGTCTATATGTCTCTATGTCTGTATTTCTATGTGTGTCTCTGAATGCCTGTTTGTACATATGTATGTACCTACGTACGCATGTATGTACGTATGCATATATGTATGTTTATATGTATGTATGTATATGTGAGTGGGTGGGTGGGTGTCTGTCTGTCTGTTGTCTGTCTATATCCGTGTGTAGAGAGACCGATGCCGACATTCATGTTGAAAGCTCTAATTTAGGGTGCGAAAG
>CM065714.1:127720351-127722851 GCA_033310375.1 Conus canariensis | reverse complement strand
TTTTCCCGTGCTACATGTGTTTCTCAGGTGTTGGTTTTTTTCGCTGATAGGAACTTCCATCTGTGTCTGCAATTGTTAACCATTTCTGTTCTAACATTTAGAGTTGCCAACTGTGGTTTACATAGTATAATGTATTTCTCTGTTAGGCATAGATTGCATTTTTTTGAAATGTTGTTGTATGATGCTGCTCTTTTTAAAATTTTCCAAGATATGTTGTAGTCTATGTTTTTTTCTTTAAGTTTCCAAATGTATTTACTCAATTCTGTTTGGTTTTTGTATCTTTCTTTGTTGAATGATTGTTTATGGTTTGCATATCTAGTTTTGAATTGGTTTTCCGTGATACCTACATATGTTTCTTTTGCGTTCTCTGATGTTACAGTGGCTTGGTACACAATGTTGTTATAAAGGCATTTGTTGCTTAGGGGGCACTGTTCTTTTTTGGTACAGTTACAAGATTTCCTTTCGTTACCCTCCTTTTTTTCTGTGCTGCTTTTCATTTTGTTTGCTGAATCGATGGCATTTTTAAGGTTCGGCATACATGAATATGATAATTTGATGTTGTTTTTGTTGAATATCTTGAATAATTTATGGTCTTTTGGGAAAGATGATGTCAAGATTTTAAAGAATTCTTTCCCTACATTTGTTTTAACTCTTGCATCATATGGGGGATTGTACCATATGATATTCCTTTTCCTGTTCTTTCTGCATCTTTTTGTATCATTGTCTGGATCGTATCTTAGTTTGTAATTGTAGCCACTTGTATGTAACGCCTCTTGGTATTCAGCTGTAGCGTTGTTGAATACTGTTTCGTTACATGACAAATTGGATAGTCTTTTATTTATGCTTTTGGGTATTGTTTTCAGTATGGAGGGTGGGTGATTGCTTTTGATGTTTACATAAACAGGCGTGTCATTTGGTTTCTTGTATGGTTTATACGTGTGTTGGTTGAGGTCTAACGTTATGTCTAAATAGTTCACTATCTTTTTGTTTGCTTCTATTGTGATTTTTAAGTTTTGGTTGTGGAAAATTTTACACAATTCTTTTTTCTTATTTTCAATATTTCTAGGGTTGTCATTCAGAGCGGCAAGGCCGTCATCCCTGTACAGTCCAGTTTGTTTTCCAAGTTTTTTTTGAATATTGGATAACATGAATAGTCCGACAAGTTCGCAAGTTTCGGCACCATCGTATGATCCCATTGTGACATCGAAAGTTGAATTCCTGCTTGTGTTCTTAATCCAGGTTTCATTTTTATTGTGCAGTAAAGTTTTCTTTGTGTGGAAAATGATTTCCATTTCTGACCCTGATATTTCTGTGTACTTGTTGGCAAATTTTATAGCTTTAGTTAGTAGCTTTTCATCTATAGATGGGTAGAAATCTACTATGTCAAATGTTATAAAAACTGTATTTTCTTGTTTATTGAGGTTTTTGAACCATTGTATTACTTCATATGTGTTTTTCCAGAGATTGAGTTCAGTGTTTTCTTTTATGTTTTTTATGGTTTTCTCTAAGATTTTTTTACTAATTTTCCCTAGTTCAGATTTGGAAGGGTTTATCAGTCTACATGTTGGGTTGTTCAAGAAATTGGGTTTGTGGTCTTTAAGTGTAATAAAGGCTTCTCTAGCTGCTGTGGTCTCTACTCTGTCACTTAGGTCCATTTGGTGCACAAGTTCCTTTTCTTTCTTTCTGATGTGATCATATGTAGCCTTGTCAGCCTTTCTGTAATTTTTCTGGATATTTTTATCAAGGAGTTTTGAGTACTCTTCAGGTTCTATTTTGTAAAAGTTATTGGTTTTATCCGCCTTCACAAATATTTTGGTGTCATTTTGAATTTGTTTAATTTCCTTTTCTAACGCTGATTGAAATTTGTTATTAGATTTTTTGAAATCTATGTTGGCTAACATTCTTCTCATTTTTTCTTCAAATGTTTTCATTTCTTCAATGGCTGGTGGTACTCGCCATGACTTGAAGTCGTATGTATTTTTATCCTCTTTTTTAGCGTTGGGGTTTAAAAAGAAAAATGCTTTCCATCTCATATTTTTGATGAATTTTTCCGTTTGTCCTATCATTTTCTTCATGTAGCACTGGGGTTTAGCTAACGGAATGTTTTTGATGGATTGTTTAAAGTTGATTTTTTCCATTTTAAAATTTGCTGATTCAAAGTGCTCAACGTATGGAGCAGTTAAGAGAATGGTACTGAGGATCAGCGCAATCTTAAAAACAGTGCTCAACCACAGTGGGAGCGACATTTGTTATATTAAAAGCAAGTTAAAATCAAGCTTCTAAAAACATCTACAAATTTGTTTCACGCTGTGCGGTCGTCAGGATGTGATGAGCTTGTGTTGCCAGTGCCACGTATATATATAGCTAGCTGGTTTTTATAACATTTGACATAGTAGATTTCTACCCATCTATAGATGAAAAGCTACTAACTAAAGCTATAAAATTTGCCAACAAGTACACAGAAATATCAGGGTCAGAAATGGAAATCATTTTCCACACA
>CM065714.1:127707851-127710351 GCA_033310375.1 Conus canariensis | reverse complement strand
TTGAATCTGAACCTGATTCCCTTTCCAAAGTGAACAGCTTTCGCTCCCTCTCCTCCCGACTCATTATTCCTTTACCACACGTTTTTGTCTAAAGGGAAACCGGGTTTTCCTGAACACAATTCAATCTGGTCTGATTATTGATTTCTTGTGTTCGTCCACCTGCATTTCTCTACCTCGCCCCCTCCCGTCCTTTGTCTCTCTGTCGGTCTCTAATTTTCTCTTTCTCAAGTGCTCTCTTTCTGTTCGTGCGTCCGTGATATATATATATATATATATATATATATATATATATATATATATATATATATATATATATATATATATATATACATATATATATACATATATATATATATATATATATATATATTGTTAAAAATAAGGTTTAAAAGGCAATCTACAAATTTGTTTCTAGCTTGCGCTGTCGTCAGGATGATTTTGATTTGCCCACCGCCGGTGTTATATAGCGTGTGGGCTCCCGTTTGCGGTTGTCCGCACGTGCGGGCCGGCTGCACGTGTTTTTTGAGGTTTTCAGGTTTTTGTTTTGGGTGTATTCACCAACAACGATTTCCATTTATGCCTGCAGTTGTTTACTATTTCTGTTTTGGTGTTTAGAGTTGCTAAGTGTGGTTTGCATAGTATTAACCATTTTTCAGTTAAACATAGATTGCACCTTTTTGAAATATTGCTGTATGATGATGCTCTTTTTATGATTTTCCAGGATATATTGTAGTTTGTTTTTGCGTCTTTAAGTTTCCAGATATATTTGCTCAGTTCTGTTTGGTTTTTGTATTTTTCTTTATTAAATGACTGTTTGTGGTTTGCATATCTGGTTTTGAAGTGGTTTTCAGTGATCCCTATGTATGTTTCTTTTTCATTTTCTGATGTCACAGTGGCTTGGTATACAATGTTGTTGTAAAGGCATTTATTGCTTAGGGGGCACTGCTCTTTTTTGATGCAGTTGCAAGATTTCCTTTCTTCACCCTTCTTTGCTGTGTTGGTTGAGCATCATCATACAGCAATATTTCAAAAAGGTGCAATCTATGTTTAACTGAGAAATGGTTAATACTATGCAAACCACACTTAGCAACTCTAAACACCAAAACAGAAATAGTAAACAACTGCAGGCATAAATGGAAATCGTTGTTAGTGAATACACCCAAAACAAAAACCTGAAAACCTAAAAAAAACACGTGCAGCCGGCCCGCACGTGCGGACAACCGCAAACGGGAGCCCACACGCTATATAAAACACCGGCGGTGGGCAAACCAAAATCATCCTGACGACAGCGCAAGCTAGAAACAAATTTGTAGATTGCCTTTTAAACCTTATTTTTAACAAATGTTGCTCCCCAAGGGGTTGAGCACTCTCAAAATCGTTTTAGGAATTTTAATCTTATTGATCTATATATATATATATATATAGAGAGAGAGAGAGAGAGAGATGTGTGTGTGTGTGTGTGTGTGTGTGTGTGTGTGTGTGTGTGTGTGTGTGTGTGTGTGTGTGACAGTTTATGAGCGTGCATGTGTGTATATATGCACCACTACTACTACTACTACTACTACTACTACTACTACTCCTACTACTACTACTAATCCTACTTCTACTACTACTATTTTTTCACGGCAGAAGTTATTTTTGATTGTTGTCAAACAAACGTTTATTAATGTCCTGTGGTGACCGTTTGCACGACTCGATATAACTGTACATCAAGCTCTGTATGATGTTCCACCAAGATGATTCCCTGCTGCAAAATAAATGGCATTGCTAACATACAATGACATCTACCTTCGGCTAGGATATTCTTGATGCAGTTAACCAGTTTGATGAAAATGCGTTATGCACATGTATAATTCAGAATACATTTGACTGGATATTTTATTGCTTGCACTTTCAACATAAGCTCATCAAAAACGGATCATTCTACACTTGCCAAGAACAGGAACAGAAAATTGCACGAGCACACACATGCATGCGACAGCGCGCACACTTACACACACACGCACGCACGCACGCACGCACGCGCACGAAAGAGGGCGTACGCAATCAATTACTTTTTCTCACTCACTCACTCACTCACACACACACACACACACACACACACACACACACACACACACACACACATCTATAAGGACTTGATAACCTCATAAGAACAATTTTACACTGAACAACTAACAATTTTACACTGAACAACTAACAATTTCACACTGAACAACTAACAATTTTACACAGAACAACTCTCTGATCAAGGACGTTTTAAATGGAAATGGAACATATTTTCATTACGATGAAATCTACAAAACAAAATGAATTACCTGCGTTTTGTAAGCTGCATTCATATAATCAAAGATCATATTAGAAAGAAGCAGTCCCTGCGTGTGTGCGTGCGCGCGCGCGCGCGCGCGTATGTGTGTGTGTGTGTTTGCGTGCGTGCGTGCGTGCGTGCGCGCGCGCGCGCGCGCGCGCGCGTGTGTGTGTGTGTGTGTGTGTGTGTGTG
>CM065714.1:127700351-127702851 GCA_033310375.1 Conus canariensis | reverse complement strand
GAATACAAAACTGATTTATACGTAATCGAAAAAGAAATGTTTCGTGATTATTCGCCATGACATAAACTTCATATGATGGTAACTTGAGTTCCGTTCGCGATTTCATCGTAATCCACGTGTATACGCTGTAAAAGAGGATGTACCCCAAATTGGTCTGATTAAAGCCTCTTCCCACGTTTCCAAAAGTGAATATTTTTCCCTACTGGATAGATTGGCTCCTTTACCACTCTTTCTCGTATGGTGGGGAGTGGGGCACTGTCCACTCCAAACTTTTTTCTTCTTCCGGACTGATTAGCTCCTTTGCCATCCTTTCATGTCTGACAGAAAGTGGCGCCCCTCTCTCTCTCTCTCTCTCTCTCTCTCTTCTCTCTCTCTCTCTCTCTCTCTCTCTCTCTTGAGGGCATGGTTTAAAAAATGCTATCAGTTTATCCATGTTACCCTCATAAAAAATATTCGTGTTCGTGTTCGTATTCGTATTCCTCTCTCTCTCTCTCTCTCTCTCTCTCTCTCTCTCTCTCTCCCCCTCTCTCTCTTGAGGGCATGGTATAAAAAATGCTATCAGTTTATACATGTTACCCTCATAAAAAGCATTCGTGTTCGTCTTCGTATTGCTCTCTCTCTCTCTCTCTCTCTCTCTCTCTCTCTCTCTCTCTCTCTCTCTCTCTCTCTCCTCTGTATAAGACAGAGAGGAACAGATAATCAGTGCACAGCTCATAATGATGTCAGTGACATCTGATCACTTCATCGTCGGTTTTCACTTGAGTCGTAGGTCGGAGGTGCGATTAAGTTCTGAACACCTTGATTGTCTGTCGCTCTGTGTGTGTGTGTGTGTGTGTGTGTGTGTGTGTGTGTGTGTGTGTGTGTGTGTGTGTGTGTGTCGGGGGGGGGGGTGCGCACGCGCGTTTCTCTCTCTCTCTCTCTCTCTCCTCTCCTCTCTCTCTCTCTCTCTCTCTCTCTCTCCTCCCCTCTCTTCCCCCCCCCCCCTCTCTCTCTCTCTCTCTCTCTCTCTGTGATAATGATGACAACAGCGATAGTAATGGCCAAATTTCACAATCGGAGAGAATGTTGCTCCCCATGGACAGTGGAAACTTTGGGCGAGTGAAAATGAAATTTCACTCGCCGTAGACAACTACGCCAGAACAATCAAAATGTTTCAAATGTCTCACGGCCTCACCATCGTGCAAGTTATTTTTTTTATCAGATCACCCACCTTAACCAGTTACAGAACATTACTTTCTTTGGTGTATAAGGAAAAAAAGCAATGGCAGAATATAACATGAAAAGGTTCCTGTTTCACCTTTAACCCTGAAAAGACTCATTTTTAAAATCGAAAATGAAGTGGATTTCAAGCACAAAATAATCTGAACAAAAGCCTACAATGTTTCAATTTTGTTTGCTTTTCATCTCTGTCTCTTTCATTTATTTGTATTCATATATGTGTCGTGCTGTGTGATTCACCAAAGTCAGCAAACTTCCTTGAGATTGGTAGACAGAGCTTCTGGATTTCATCTGTTTTTGCTGCTAAAATTCACTAGAACTTGTTACGCTTCCGGTACCCCTGTCATCAAACTACAATGATTTCAGCGGCAACGAAGCAGAAACATATGAAAAAACAGCCAGCGAATGTTTGTTTTATCGAAGTAGAAAAATGCGAGCATATGACAAAGAAAAAATCAAACGTGGCGCATGGTAAGCTGATTCCCATGTCATTGTTAAAATTCCAGTTTCAAGGACAATATTTTTTTAGATTCGAAAGGCACTTCGAAAATTGCAACATCCCTCACACACCACCACCACCACCACCAAAATCAAACGAAACATTATTAATCCAATATTTGATCCGCACCCAAACTTGTTGCGCTCGACCTTGAGTCTCCTTCAATCTTCCCAATAAATCTGAAATCGGTTCTGTCCTTTTTGCGCAATCTAGCCGACAGACAAACAAACCAGCGAACCTGGGTGAACACAATCTACTTGTGAGGCAAAGAAAGAAAACGTATGTTACGTGTCTCGTGAACGCATGTCCGTGTTCTTCGTTTTCTTTACGCTTATTGTCATTTACTTTTTGCCCCCCCCCCCCCCCCCCCCCCCCCAAAAAAAAAAACAGTATGCTTAATTAAATCAAATTAAACCAATATCTCTGCTACCTCCATGATTAAATGAAAAACATTGATCGATTTGCTTTCATGTTTGAGACTTAACAGTTTCTTATGTTCTTTTTGCTTTTGACGTGTTTGAGTGTTTCTTTGTTTTAAACCTGCAAATTCAATGCAGGAAACATGTCGTTTTCAGAAACGACCCTAAAACTTTAAACGAGTGATGTGAAGTAAATTCCCTTCCTGTTGTGCCGCTAAAAATAGGCCTACATCATATTAAAACAATAGATGCAACTAGAGACTTAATAGATAGAAAGCACAGAGCATGTCTTATTTATATTGAAAAGTTACGTAAAGTGCGTTTATTATTTTCATTGCACAATATTACTCTGTTTTAGAAGAAC
>CM065714.1:127695351-127697851 GCA_033310375.1 Conus canariensis | reverse complement strand
CACAAAAACAGGTGAAGTGGAATAAGGGAAGAAGTGTGGCCGTGACGCTAACGTTCTGAAAAACACGGTGGACCTGTCTCGGAAAAAGACTGTGAATACACGAACGGTAGCAATGAATTCTTTGAAAATACCTGGAGAAACGATTAAAAAGAAAAATCCTGTAACGACTCATTCCGCCAATCAGAACACGTTAACATTCTTGGTGCGTGGAATTGAAGCGGTTGACCTTGAACTGAAAAGCGTTCATTTGTTTTACTTTTAGCCCATAAAGACCCCATTTATCTCTTTTGTGTCGAAATAAAGCATGTTTTACAAGGAAAGAGGCTTTTATACACACACACACACACACACACACACACACACACACACACACACACACACACACCACATACGCACACACACGCACGCACACATACACACAAACACACAAGCGCGCGCGCACGCATATACGCATCACCACCACACAACCACCCACTACAACAAAGAGCGAGGGAGAGACACAGAAAGAGAGAGAGACAGAGACACAGAGACAGAGGCAGAGCAGAGAGAGAGACAAAAACAAAGAGAGACAGAGAGAGTGAGAGAGTGAAAGAGACAGTGTGAGAGCGAGAGAGAGAGAGAGATGAGAGATAGCGGGGGACACACACACACACACACACACACACACACACACACACACACACACACACACACACACACACAGGGAGAGAGAGAGAGAGAGAGAGGCAGACAGACAGACAGACAGACAGACAGACAGAACGACAGACTGACAGACAGACAGAGACAGAGACAGAGAGAGATCATTTTGGTTCAAGGTCGGCTTTCTGCTAAGTTACAAACTAAAGAAACGCCTCTCAGTAGCATTCAACGCCCACTAAATGCTAAATCTTACAATACAAACACAGGCAAAACAGGAATATGTATGTACTGTACAGAACGACCATTATATATCTTAACCTGAAAAGACAAAACACGACAACGCTTTTCACAAAATAAACATTATCTCATCCGAGTCGGCAGCAATTGAAGGCCCATCCCTCCCCCCCCCCCCCCCCCCTCCAATGCACAGATACTTATTTTCTAAACTAAACAGCCATACTACTACTCCTACTACTACTACTACTACTACTACTACTACTACTACTACTACTACACCACCACAGCTGCTGCTACTGCTGCTACAACTACATTAATAATAATTATTGTTATTATTATTATTATTATCATCATTATCATTACTATCATCGCTTTCATCACCACTATCATTATCATCATCATCATCATCATCATCATCACTATTATTATCATTATTGTCATTATCATTATTATTACTGTTGTTGTTGTTGTTGTCGTCGTCGTCGTCGTCGTTGTTATAACAATATATGTTTTCGATGTATTTAGCTATATCCCAGTCCCACTCTTCTTGTTTTCAGAATGAAATCGGTCTGTATCTAAAATCTCAAACATGTTTGGATGCCTTAGGTATATGAGGGACAAGCAAAGCAGTGCACCACAACACAAAGCAGCAAAACATACCGCCTCTGCTCGCGAAAAGCGGGTTATACTGAAATAACACCGGAAGGATGGAGAAAGAGGGAGGGATAGGTGGGAGGCATTGGAAATATTTCTGACATGTCATCATGCGGAAGATGGCTACATGAATGATCGTCCCTTGCTTTTATTCCATGTAACTATAACTCAGGAAAGGCGGTACACTAGCCTGCATTTCCACGAGACATTACTCTTCCGCTTCGGAATAAAAAGAAAAGAAATCGGTGGAGTAGTAAAGTTGTAAAAAGTTTTGGAACGTGCTGCGCTCGAAAAACTCAGGTACAGTCCAGTCAGTTCAGTGAAGATGTCTACAGCTACAATGTTGCTACACATTTTCTTTCACCCCCCTCACTCTTCTGCTGCGTCACGATTGTACGATTATGTCCTCTTTTGCACACAAGCTCCTAGCGTTAAAGACAAAGCCCTTCATCATACTGCACCTTGAAATAAAAGCCGACGTTTCGGATCATTCTTTCCTTCTTATACAGCTCTCTCTCTCTCTCTCTCTCTCTCTCTCTCTCTCTCTCTCTCTCTCTCTCTCTCTGAAAGTGTAACACTGCAAATCACCTTCAAAAAGGAATGACTGTGTGATGAATAACACGAAGACTATACCCACTACCATCCTCGCAGGCTCAGACTTAACGAACACAAAGGGAACATGGATGAATGGATTTTAACGTATATCCGTGCATCTATGCGACGTACACTGCTGACACAGATAATAGTGACTCAACGTCTATCCATGCTTATATTAGAAGTGTAACACTGACACAAGTACAATAATTTTAACTTCTGTTCACATTTTATAAAGAATAGAACGCTGACACTGAAGGAGAATGAGTAGGGATCTCACACGTCCCCCAAGACGGGAGCAAACCACTAAACCACCGCTCAAATTCGTTCTTTTTTTCCCCTAACTCTTCATGGCATCCTCCTTCCCCTCATCCCC
>CM065714.1:127650351-127675351 GCA_033310375.1 Conus canariensis | reverse complement strand
GCGTGCGTGCGTGCGTGCGTGCGCGTGAGTGTCAATATGCACCCTTGTTTGTAGATGCATGGTACTTATTGCAATTTCATCTTTTTATAGGTTTTATTTATGTTTTCTTTAACCTTTTCTGTATTTATAAGCGCTTAGGGCTTATGATGTAAGATTAAGCACCATAGATAATCACCATTATCATTATTATTAATCAAATGAATGAAACTCAACTGTGAGGCTCCAGCTTTAAAAGCTTACCCAATGGCAAACTCAACTCTGGGTAGGACCCAGTTAGGGCTGAAAAATTCCGCAAATGAATAGCCTTGATGGGAATCAAACCCACGACCCCATCAGGCAATTCGCAATACTAACTGCGTTATGGCCGCTGATGCCGGTGACGGTGCGAGTTTCGGCGATGGTAGTGACGCGTTCTCATGGTGGTGGCTTGAGCAGGAAAGTTTACTCCTTGACGCACCTGAATGTGCTTACATGCTATCGGTTTGAGGAAAAAAACGATTTCCTCAGCTGGTGACAAACACAACGACGACGGCGATGATGATGATAATGATGATGTTCATGATGATGATGCTGGGGAGCAGATACTCTATGACACTGCAATCGGCCTATGATGGTGAGCCTGTGTCCTGATTTCTAGAACAAGCGGTCCAAGAGACACAAGAACCTGATTCTATGTCTAACCTTCGATCATTTTTTCTTTCGATTTTGAAAATGTTTGAGATGCTTGGTTCCAATCCACCAGTGACTGTCATGAAGTCATACTCATCTCCTCTAATGCATCTTGTTCTCCAGCATCACATAATGCAAGTAACCTGTGAAAACCGACCCATAAATAGACATTCACAAATGGTGATAGTTGCTTCCACTGTGGGCATGAATATGTGACCTGCCCGAACAGAATGTCACCCACGATGACATTTTGAACTAGGATGGCATGTTGTGTTGCAACGACAGAACAAAATGCCACCGGATGACATTTTGTGCCGCGACAGACACCCTAGCACATGAGCTATTTCCGTAAAATCAGATATTGAAGTGGTGGATCATGGTATCGAGCAAGGCTGAGCCAGCACTCTGGACTGGAGGGTATGGTCGCACCCACCTTAAAGCAATTAGGCATGCTTTACATACATACAAGTATTCATTCATTCGTCAGTTCATTTATTTATCCACCCATTCATTCATCCATCCATTTTTGTTATCATCCACCCATTCATTCATTAATTTCATTTGTTTATCCTCCCTCCCATTCATTCATTGAGTCATTCATTTATCCTCCCATTCCTTCGTTCATTCATCTATTCATTCTTTGTCTTTCCATTTATTCATTTGTTCATTTATTCATTTATCCACCTACGTAATTCATTTTTCTCATTCATTTATCCGTTCATGCATCGTGCCTCAAGAGCTCAATCGATAACACAATCTTTTATTAACTGAGGCGTATGCGCTGAGCACTTGACAAACGTTAAAAAAAACATTCAAAGCAGTTATAGTTAGAAGAAGAACAAGAACAAGACCAAGAACAAGAACACGAAGAAAAAGAACAAGAAGAACAAGAACAAGAAGAACAAGAAGAACAAAAAGAATGATAATAACAACAACAATTTACATCTCTGATCTCAATAACTCCATCAGACTTATCGCCGTGAGATGTTTCACAGAATTCAAAACACATATACATTTAACACAAAAAAATAGCATACAGCTAAAAAGAGCTAACAGTTATCTCATATCTCCTGCGGAAAAAAAAAGGAAAGTAAAAACGTTCTGTTACGAAAATAAAACACAGACAAAAGGTGGATTGCTGGAAACTATACAGACAAGTGGATCCACAAGTCAGAACAAGTCAGAAACAGAAATGACAAGGGATAGAAACAAAGACAGAGAAAAAGAGACAGAAAGGAACAAATTTCCAGCATCAGTGTTCCATATGGAGAAAGGTCGAGTTATTATTTCTAATTGAACGAATGTATAATTTCCTATATCATCTCGGATTATGAGATGAAATCTGACGGTAGAGAACGAGAACTATTTCAAAAGATCTTTCGTTTTCCCAAAGCGATCTACATTTCAGTGAGCTAAAGTACCTCCTGGTTACCTATTTCCTGCCGTATCTGTTTTTCTATTTGTGCTTATGTTCAAAACGCAACAGGAACATTGATCTGCACAGCCAGAAACACAAATCACATTAATCAGCTCTCTCTCTCTCTCTCTCTCTCTCTCTCTCTCTCTCTCTCTCTCTCTTCTCTCTCTCATCATTCAATTCAATACTGCCACAGTAGTTTCACTCTCTTTACATGTTCAGCCCTTTCTGATACCCGCCTTTGACATGTTCTGGTTGCTCACGCTCGTCTGATATGATTCTTGTAAAAATCGAATCATTTGGTGAACGATCCTATTTTCAATCAGCTCCATCTGAATGTCACCCCCTCTGTGTGTGTGTGTGTGTGTGTGTGTGTGTGTGTTGTGTGTGTGTGTGTGTGTGTGTGTGTTAGTGAGAGCGGAAGGGGATTACGCAGGCAATAAATTCTTGGACAAGAGCTTATGGCAGTGTTTTATACTTTGTTTTCTTCTTCTTTTTTTGTTGGGGTTGTTTTGTTTCGAATTGCCTTGAAATTAAGTCCACGAGACAAAATACGTGTTCTTAGTAGTCTCTTCAGAGGTTGACAGATCTGTATATCGCTGACTTCTCAAAAGCCGTCGGTAAGTGGGTCAGAAGAAGGCGCGATGAGAAAAGCTGCAGGAAATATCGCGGATCTATTGAATCGGTATTGATGAGAGACAAAAAAAGGAAAACTATATTATGATATATTGATTGCAAATAACGTAACGCCTAAATGCTGCGAAAAATGGGATGCCAAGCTCTCAACATCCCATGACTGGAAATCTTGTTTTTTATACGCACACAAGATACAGGATGTAAAACTCAAGTGGTTTCAGCTAAAAAATAATACATAGATGTCTATGTACAAATATCATATTAAAGGAAATTGGTGTAAAAACATAATGACAGATGTGACTTTTGTGGAGAGTATAAAGATAGTATTGATCATGTGTTCTGGAAGTGTCATTCTGTACAATTATTCTGGAATAATCTCACTGATTTAATGAACGAAATATGTATGATTGCACAAAATGTGCGGCTAACAGTGTTACTGATACTATTTGGTAATGATGCAGCAATTTCTAGTGATGTTATCTTTTATTTTATAATTCTCTTCGTAAAATACTATATATACACTTGTAAAGTACAAAACAGTCTACCACAAGTAAGTGCATTTATAAGGAAACTAAGGAATCGGTATAAAATTGAAGAACACATCGCATACTTAAAATTAAACCATGTAGATTTCACTGTGAAATGGTCAGTGTACAAACCATTATTTGTGAATGATTAACTACTTAAACATCGCTCGATCTGTATCCTGTGACCCATATTCACAGACTTAAACGCTTTGTCAACTCTTAGTAACCTGTTATGCTTTGATCTCTGCACACACAGACTACTCTAATGTTGCAGATGAGTCTATACATATGTCTGTTCTGACATCATTATTATCTCTTTTATTGATGGTTATGTTTTTGTTTTCTGGCCAGTGTCATTTACTTTGTGAAAGTAACTTGTGTCAACATATTGATTGAATGTAATCCATCCAACGTGTCCCTCTCTTCTGTCTCTCTCTGTCTCTGTCTCCCCCCCCCCTCTCTCTCTCTCTCTCTCTCTCTCTCTCTCTCTCTCTCTCTCGCTCTCTCTCATCTTCTCTCTTTTTCTCTTCCCCTCCCTCGACTTTTTCTTCAAAACCTACTTTTCTTTTCTTTTTTCTTTTTTTGTTTCAAATGAGAAATGTGGAATTTTTTCTTGCTCGTGTGATTGCTGAATTCTCTTTTTTTTTCTCCAATGTTCTATGTTCATGTAAATGTTTGAAATGAAATTTTTTTTTTTTAAGTTTAAAAAAAGGAAACCTAGTACCAACACCGTGGGATGTAAAGCTTAATACATCACAAAAAAGTTTCAATCGGATGGGATATCAACAGGAAAAATGAAGAGTTGGGGGACGGGAGAGTGTAGGTAGGTGTGAGAGTCAAGTTCGTGGAATCTCTTTCTCTCTCTTTCTCTCACTCTCTCTCTCTCTCTCTCTCTCTCTCTCTCTCTCTCTCCCCTCCCCTCTCTCTTCTCTCAGTGTGTCCGTGTGCGTGTGTGTATATGTGTCTGTCTGTCTGTTTGTCTGTCCGTCTGTGTCTGTGTGCGTGCTCGGTGTGTGTGTGTGTGTGTGTGTGTGTGTGTGTGTGTGTGTGTGTGTGTGTGTGTGTGTGTGCGTGTGTGTGTGTGTGTGTGTGCGTGAGAGAGAGAGAAGCGCGTGTGCGAACGCATACACACACACACACACACACACACACACACACACACACACACGCACGCACACACACACACACACACACACACACACACACACACACACACACACACACACACACACACGCACGCACGCACGCACACACACAACGAATCGAGCTGGGGGTACAGGCTCATCTTCTATCGAGCCCCCAGAGATGCCCGAGATCTCCCCGGTCTGACCAAAATGTCTTTCTGATGTACTGACGGACAGCCTTCGACGAAACGCTTGGTTAGCACGTGACGTCATCGTGTCTAGACAGACAAAATGGGACTGGCAGGGCGAATAATCGAATTCACCTCTGACAAACACTCCACTCATCAATCAGCCTAACTTGAAACAAAACTGATTTTCTGACAAGGTTCTGTCTTTGAAACAATGAGTATTTAAAAAAAACTCATAGTTGTCCCAATTCGTTGTTGTTGGTATTTGTTGTTTTTGTTCTTGTTGTCGCTACCGTTGCTGCTGTTACTGTAGATGTTACTACTGCAGCTGCCCTAATTGCTGGCGTTTTTGTTGCTAGTAGTTCTGCTGCTGTTGATGATATTTCCACTACTGCTACTGATTCTGTTGTGCTTGATTATGCTACTGCTGCTGCTGCAGCTGTGTTCATGCTAATACTGCTGCTGTTTCTATTGTTTTTGCTGCTTTTGTTGCTGCTGTTGATGTTTTTGCTACTACATCGGCTGCTGATTCTGTCTTGGTAATGCTGTTACTGCTGCTGTTCTACAACTGCTACCGTCGCTGCTGTTGAAGTTGCTGTTACTGCTGCTAATTCTGCTGTTGCTGTTGCAGCTGCAGCTACTACTGTTGTTGTTCGTGTTGTTGTTGTTGCTATTGCCGCTGCTCTTAATATATTGTTTCTTCTACTGTTCATGATGATGATGCTAGGAGCGCTATTGACTGCTTTTGTAAGCGCTGTTTTTGCTATTTGTGCTGCTGTTGATTCTCTTGTTTCTGTTATTGTTAGTTTGCTTTTTCCAGCTGATTATTTGAGGATTACAAACAAACGAACGAGCAATGCGTACGCCGCCATTGATACTACTTTTTCTTCCTCGCCATGAAGGCAGCAACGCTCTGAGTCCTGGGGATTTTGAGGTGTGGAGTATAGAGAGGGAGGGGGGGTTGGAGGTGTAAGGGAGGAAGCATGGGGAGGAGAGTCAAGGCTGTGAAACAAGGACAACTGCTGAAGACAATCCTCTCTTAACGCCCAGCCGCATAACGACGGTTTGATGTAGGATCCCACGTCCGTCCAGCTTGGAGTCGGCCATTGAGAAAGCTTAGGACCGAGGCCAGAAAGCCAGGAGTAAATATGGTGGTCTGTTTAGACAGGCCGGTGTTGCCCGCGTCGCTTCTCTCCCAAAACGTGACAAGCTGGGAAGTTAACGGCCGGCGAGATCGACCGGACAGACGAATGAAACAGAGAATTCATTGCCTTCAAACATTCCTTGGGTGCTGAGCAGAGATGAGGAGGATGCTGGGTGTTCGCTCCATTCCTCGCTCCTCCTCACTACCTCTCCCCCTCCCAGGCTCCCCGAAAAAGGAGTACGCGCGCACAGCCATGATACTGGGTTTCCCATTTCGCAAGCAATGTACCGGTCGTGTAAGCAAACATTGTATACCACCCACACCCCCGCACTATCAAAACCATCTCACTCATTACCCCATCCCCACACCACCACCACCATCTCACTCCCACTTAGTCAAACTCAGCTTTTTCGAGTTTTCTTCGGCCACCCCCACCTCCCTTCCACCCCCATGTGACCCCTGAGAGAGAGAGAGGGGGGGGGGGTGAGCAAGAGAATAAGGCGGAAAGAGAGAGAGAGAGAGGAAGGGAGGGAGAAGAGAGAGCGGAAGTGGGAGGGAGTAAGGGGTAGAGACAGACAGAGACAGGCAGACAGACAGATAATGATAGATAATGATAGTGACAGACAGACAGAGAGATAGACTGAGAGACAAAGACAGGAAGAGAATGAAGACCGAGAAGAAGGAATAAACAAAAGTGGGTGGAGAAGAAGAAGGAGAACAAGACCAAGAAGAACAAGAACAAGACCAAAAAGAACAAGAAGAACAAGACCAAGAAGAACAAGAACAAGACCAAAAAGAACAAGACCAAGAAGAACAAGAACAAGACCAAAAAGAACAAGAAGAACAAGACCAAGAAGAATAAGAACAAGAAAGAATGAAAGGGAGAAAGACGAAAGAAAAACGGACCACTGAAAACTTTTTTCCCATCTGAACTGCGCTTACAAGGACAATTTACTGAGAAATCCCCTGACACTACTTGCAGAGGAACTGCCAAATGGAAATGTTGCATCATTCGTGCAATATAGTTAGAACAGCAACAACAAATTCCCTTTATATAAGCTTCGGTCTCTGTGTATGAATTCTGCCGTCAGCGCTCTCTCTCTCTCTCTCTCTCTCTCTCTCTCTCTCTCTCTCTCTCCCTCTCTCTCTCGCTTGCTCGCTCTCGCTCTCTCGCTCTCTCGCTCTCTCTCTCTCTCTCTCTCTCTCCCCCTCTCTCTCTCGCTTGCTCGCTCTCGCTCTCTCGCTCTCTCTCTCTCTCGCTCTCTCTCTCTCTCTCTCTCTCTCTCTCTCTCTCTCTCTCTCTCTCTCTCTCTCTGTATGAATGGGAAGGGGTGGGACGGTGTTGAGGAGCAAACAGGAGAGGGAAGATTGAAGGCATAAGGACGAAGAGTAAAGGTGGTGAAATAAAGGGTGAAAGTGCTCGTATGTGTGTGTGTGTGCTTGCGTGCTTTCATACGTGTCGGACTCAGTGTGTGTGTGTGTGTGTGTGTGTGTGTGTGTGTGTGTGTGTGTGTGTGTGTGTGTGTGTGTGCTGTAGCGTGCGTACGTGCGTGCGTGTGTGCGTGCGTGCGTGCGTGTGAGTGTGTGTGTGTGTGTGTGTGAGTGAGTGAGTGAGTGTGTGTGTGTGTGTGTGTGTGTGTGTGTGTGTGTGTGTGTGTGTGTGTGTGTGTGTGTGTGTTTGTGTTGGGGGGGGGGGGGTACGCATGCGCGAGCGCGCCGGTGTGTTTCTACGTATATGTATAGTTATGTTTCAATCTTTGTGCGTGCGTGTGGGGGTAGAGTGCGCATGTATCTGTTGTTGTTGTTTTTTTTCAATCTAAAGAACCACCCTTTAGTAAATCTCCTCGTGTAAACGAGTATGGATTGTAAAGCGCTTAGAGCTTGGTCTCTAACCGAGGATAGGCGCTGTATAAGTATTAATAATAATATCATTAATATGATAGTAATAATAGTAATAATGATAAGAATAATAGTATATTAGTAATAGCAGCATCTGTAACAGTAGCAGCAGTAGTAGCAGCCGTTACAGTGCTAGCGGCGGCAGCATCATCAGTTGTTGCAGGAACATCAAAGGCAGCAGCATTATCAGCAGCACTTGTCGTTGTTGTCGCAGTAGTAGTAATAAAAGTAGTATTACTAATGGCAGCAGTAGCAGCAACAGCAGCAGCAGCAGCAATAGCAGCAATAATAGTGGTGGTAGTGGTAGTAGTAGTAGTAGTAGTAGTAGTAGTAGTAGTAGTAGTAGTAGTAGACGAAGTAATATAAGAATTGTGATTCTTCTGGTTCTCCGTGTTAGCAAGATGAAATCAAGCACAGCGCCAGAAATGTAGAAATAGGGTCGGGACGTGATAGGGATCGGAGAGTATGAGGCATGGGGAGGGGAGGGGTGGACGGCTGACGGGCTGATGGGCGGATTAGGGGGCAGGAAGGGCTGGAGGTCGGAGGGATGCTATGATTCAGCATCATCCTTTATCCAGAGGATCGGCCAAGACTAAAACCACCAAAGAGAAGACACACGACCATAGCACCCCCAAAAATGAAAAAGAAACAATAACAAATTTTAGAGAAAAAAAAATGGTTGTCAGTGGAGGATTTTGGTCTGGGAACAGACGTTACTGATCACTTGGCTCTCTTATCAGTTCCGTTGAAAGTATATGAAATGAATGTCGTTTTAAGAAAGATTGCAGTTTTACTAGAAAGCGCGTGCACAGACACGATGCAAAATCAACAGACCCCTGGATGTAAAGGAGATCTTACACTTTCTACTCTTGAAAAGATAAGGGGGTTTTCGTGAATACATGTGAACAGTTCCAAAGCTTTAGACAGATGAAAGCACAGGAAAGGTCAAAGGAAATCATTATCTCTCAGGCAAGCCCAAGTTAATGGGAAATGGGGTCATACGTCAGTTTGAAGTGAAGAGGCAGAAACTATTCATTGCAACTCTTTGGAGGCTGCAACAACTTTCTGCACCCATGTTACTGTGTAATGCGAAACAAGTTTTGGAAGCAGTGCATCGCGTCAAGTATTCGTTTCTGAACATTATGGGCGGCTCGACAAAACGAGGCCGAACGAGAGAAACTCTACCGATCTCTACAGTGACAAAACGTGTCCCCTAGAAGACATTTCTATCAGCTTCTCAGAGGAGAATAAAATTCTGCCAGATATTTGCTGGTCTAATTTCTTTCTTCTGCGTGAAAGCCGCAGCTGGACGTTGACAGTAGATATCGGAGGGGCAATCCAGACGTTGGAGAATGACTACATCAGGCGGCCTCTCTGCATCTGACACAGGGAACAGAAGAGAAATGGCCAAGTCAGACAGGATGTCAATACGTACCGGCACTTCTCCACGCAGTTATCAAGTGCTGTAAGCTTGCCTGCTGCTATAGTGTATTTCCCGCCGTCAATCGTTTCCAAGAAGGACTAAAAAGGTATCAATATGTACACTTTGTTACTATAAAAAAAAAACAGAATGAGCTTTGGGTTCCCATACATATATATGATCACACACACACACACACACACACACACACACACACACACACACACACACACACACACACATACGCACACAAGAAGGAGGGAGAGAAAGTGGAAATAGAGAAGCAACAGTAGCAGCAGAAGAAGAAGCAATAAAAAAAAAAGAATAAAGAAAGGAAGGAAAACGAGCCGCTCAAAACTTTTTTCAATCTGAACAGCGCGTGCTAAGATCAACGCTTTTCTCAGGAATCTCCTGACTCTACTAACAGAGGGCATGCGCAAATGGAAATGTGGAGAAGTTGGAAGGCGCCAGGGGTGGAAGAGATTTGGGGGAAGAGTCGTTTGGTCAGTCAGGCAATACAGTCAACACAACAATAATAAAGCCCCTTTATCTGGACATATTTCTTGGCGTTAGGAGAAACGTCGTCATAACTCTCTCTCTCTCTCTCTCTCTCTCTCTCTCTTCTCTCTCTCTCTCTCTCTCTCTCTCTCTCTCTCCGTGGAAGGGATGGAATCGGGGGAGAAGGAAAAGAACTGGGAGGAAAAGGACAGAGACGGAAGAGTTGCAGTATGGTAGAAGAGAGGGGGCAGTTTGCGTTTTTCCTTTTTTTTTTGTACGTATGTATGTGTCTTTGTTGTGCGTTCTCGCACACGTGTGTGCGCGTGTTTTTCCGCGCGCGCGCGCGCCAGCGTGTGTGTGTGCGTGCATGATTATGAAAGAGAGAGAGAGAGAGAGAGTGTGTGTGTGTGTGTGTGTGTGTGTGTGTGTGTGTGTGTGTGTGTGTGTGTGTGTGTGCGCGCGCGCGCGCGCGCGCATGCATACGTACATGCATGTGTAATTGTGTAAGCGTGAATAATGTTTTCCTTTTCAAGCTAAAGAACCACCCTTAAATATTTGTAGCAGCAGCACCTGCAACAGTAGCAGCAACAGTTCTACAAACAGTGGCAGTAACAGAAGCAGATGTTGCAGCAACAGCAAAAGCTGCAGTACAAAACAACAGAGGTAAGAAAACAAACACATGCGCCCACTATCAGTTGCAAAACTGTTTGTCGTCGTCTACAGAGTCGTCCTCGATACTGTCGTAGTAGCGGTAGTAGTAACTAAGTTAATGTATGATAAGTGTCCTTCAGGTTCTTTGTGTTGCCAAGACTAAATCAACGAAATGGCGACAGGATGCGGCTAGATCCCTAGGGGGCAGGGGTTAGGGGCTGCGGATTGGGGAAGTGGAGAGGGGTGGGGAGGTGAGTGGGAGTTTTATTATTCAGCATTGCCGTTACTCCAGAGAATCAATCTAGACTGAAATCCAAAAAGGAAAGAAAAAACAACCGCAGAACCTCTGACAAAAAAATTGTAGTTGGCAGGTGAGGATTTCAGTCATGTAACCAGAAATCACCGATCACTTTGAAGCAGTTACGTTAAAAAAAAAAAAAAAAACAGTACCTGAGAGTTCATGATGGATGTAGTTTTAAGACAGACTACCATTTTCCTGAAATGCACGTTCACGGAAATAATGGAACTTGTGCAAATCCCTCGACCTGAGAGAGATCTTCCTACAAATCTCATTCTTAACAAGCTAATTCTTGTGTGCTTCCATATGTGGGAACCTTATCAAAGTATTAGATAATGACAGCACGAGATAACCCAAAGGAAATCCTCAACTCTCAGGCAACCCCAGGTACTTAAAAAACGGGCTAATTCGTCAGTTTGATGTGAAGAAGAACCAATACTAATTCCAGAACCTCAGATACCAGGCTGGGCCTTAAAACTCGCGTGACTTGCACAAAGGCGGAAGGAGTTGTAGGATAAGTGCATCACGCCAAGTATCTTGGATTCAAAGCATTGACGGTGGCCTGACCAAATGAGGCCAAACAAGGTTAGTCTACCAATCTCTGTAGTGACAACAGAAACTACCAAAAAACACGTTTTGTCAGCATCCCAGAGAAGACAAAAATTCTACCAGTTAAGTGTGGTCTGATTCCTTCTTTCTGTGTGGACGTTATATCTGGCCACACGTTATATCTGACAGCAGACATCGAAGGGGAAATCCAGACGTTTGAGAATGACTACATCAGGCGGTTTCTCTGCATGTGACACAGGGAACGGAAGATATATGACCAAGTCAGACGAGATGTCAATAGGTACAGGCACTTCTCCGTGAAGTTATCAAGCGCTGTAAACTTGTCGGATGCTGAAATGTATCCCCCGCAGCCTTTAGTTTCCAAGAGAAATCAATAGGGTATGAATACGTACACTCTGTTATCACAAGGAAAGAAACAGAAATGCGTCTTTGGATTGCCATAAGATCAAAGAGAGAAATGGTGGGGGTAGAGGAGGAGGATGGACAGATAGTGGAGAAGAAGAACAACAAGAACAGGAAGAAGCGATGGAATGAAAGCAAGGAGAGAAAATACTCCTCTGATGGTCGATTTTCCATTTTTTAGAAATTCTCTGACTACTAGCCAAGGGGCTGCTCAAACGCAGATGTGGAGGAGACTGGGAGGAAGGAAGGTGCCAGTGGTGGAAGGGGTTTGGGGGAAAGAGTCGTTGAGTTATTCATGTAAGGTCATTCAGGTAATACAATCAGAACAACAATATTAAGCCCGTTTAATCCAGTTTCCTTCGCGGTGTATGAGTAATGACATCACCCCCCCCCCCCATCTCCTCTCTCTCTCTCTCTCTCTCTCTCTCTCTCTCTCTCTCTTCCCCCCCCCCTCCCTCCCTCCCTCCCTCCCTCCTGATACTACGAACAGAGGACCTGCACAACTCGAAATGTGGCAAGGGACAGAGGGGTGCCAGGTATGGTAGAGATTTGGGGGAAGAGTCACTGGTTCCTTTGGGCAGTGCAGCTACCTTAATAAACCCTTTATATTCTGCATGTATGTATAATGTCGTCACAGCCCACTTTATCTTTCTTGGTCTCTCTCAGTCTCACTCTGTCTCTGTCTGTCAGTTTGTCTGTCTTTTTGTCTCTGTCTGTCTCTGTCTCTGTCTCTCTCTCTCTCTCTCTCTCTCTCTCTCTCTCTCTCTCTCTCTCTCTTTATCCTCTGAAAATGTAGATATTGTAAGCTCATTTGCTAAGTTTGTGGTGGAAGCTTTTCGATCTAGAGAGAAAAAACTTATATAGGCTGTGTTTGTAAATCATGATTATACAATAAGTGGTTTATTGTGATGAGAATATTGTTTGATGAATGGTCTTTTTCTTTTCTTTATTTTCTGGTTATTAGTATTGTTTAACTGTTTTCCGTGTGTACACTTCTTTTGACTCGTATTTCTATTGTTGGCAGAGTTACGCAACACTAAATAGAAACTGTGCATGCACTCCCTTGGCATAAGGGTTAGTTAACTACTGTCAATAAAACATTGTCATTGCCACTGTCATTGTCATTCTCTCTCTCTCTCTCTCTCTCTCTCTCTCTCTGAATGTGTGTGTGTGTGTGTGTGTGTGTGTGTGTGTGTGTGTGTGTGTGTGTGTGTGTGTGTGTGTGTGTGTTGGTGTGTGTGTCCATGATGAGGTAGAGTATGGTGGAGAAGGAAAAGAAGAGATGAGTGGGATGACGGAAAACGGACAAAGATAGCAGGGTTAGAGCTGGGTATAGGAATGGAGGGTTTCCACTTCTACTTGTTTTAGTATGTATGTGTATATGTAGGTTTGCTTGCATGCGTGTGTCTGTACATGCGTGTGTGTGTGTGTGTGTGTGTGTGTGTGTGTGTGTGTGTGTGTGTGTGTGTGTGTGTGTGTGTATGTGTGTGCGTGTGTGGGCGCGCGTGCGCATGTACATGTACATGTGTATAGGTATGTGTAAGCGTATACACCTACATGTGTGATAGATTGCTCAAATGTTTGTTTTCTTTTTCAACCTAAAGAACCATCCTTCAATACTAGTAACTGTAGCACACGCAACAGTAGGAACAGTAGCAGTAGCATTTGCAGTAACAGAGGCAGCAACAGAAGTGGAGTAAGCATAGACATGTGTACCTGTGTCAGTGTGCATTATGTGATTGAGTGCACGTGTTTGTTTTCATTTCAGGCTAAAGAACCACTCTAACATATTTGTAGCAGCAGCATCCGTAACAGTAGCAGCAGCACTTGTAAAAACAGTGGCAGCAACAGAAGCAGATGTACCAGCAACAGCAAAGCAGCAGCATCAGGGAATAGAAAGAGGTAAGAAAACAAACACATGTGCATTCCATCAGCAGCACCAGCTGTTGTCGTTGTTTTGGCGTCGTCCTCGTTACTGTATTAGTAGCAATGAAAGTAGTGCAGTTACAAGTATTCTTTTCACTATTTGTGCTGCAACGACTCAAATCAATCCAGACCGCAAGGAGATGAGGACGGGATGCGTTCAGCGCTGGGGAAGAGGGGGCAGATGTGCGTAGTCGGGCATTGGGGTTTGGGGGTAGTGGTACGACTTAACATCATCGTTTATCCAGAGGTACGATCAAGTCCGAAACGCTCAAAGGAAAGACAGACAACCACGGGATCTGTAACAAATACAAAACAACAATAGTTGTCAATGGAGGATTTGAGTTTTGTAACAAGAAGTCTCTGCCTGCTTCGCTCTTGCGCAAGTTCCGCTTTAAGGCAGAACCTTTAAACGCCATGACAAATGTAGTTTTAAGACAGAGTACGGTTTTCCTACAGAGCATGTTCACAGATATGATGAAAATTGTGCAAGTTCCTGGATCTAAGAGAGATCTTCCAACAACCCTTATTCTTAACAAGCAAATTCTTGTGTACACGCATACATGGAATCGTATCAAAGTGTTAATAAATGACAGCACAGGATAAGCACAACGAAATCATCACCTTTCAGACAACTCCTAGTACTCAGAAAATGAGGTCGTACATCACTCTGAAGCAAAGAACAAGCAATATTAATTCTAGAACTACGGATGCCGGGCTGGGCCTCCAAACTCACATGACTTGTATTAAATGGAAAAAGTTGTAGGATAAGCCCACTATGTCAAGTATCTTGGATTCGAAGCACTGATGGATGCTTGACAAAATGAAGCCAAACAAGGCAAGTTTACCAATCTCTGCAGTGGCAACTGAAACACTGGAAAATCGTACTGTCAGCTTCCCAATGGAAATAAAAATTCCACCAGCTACTTGTGGCCTAATTCTTTCTGTGTGGACATCATAACTGGCCGTTGACAGCAGACATCGAAGGGGAAATTTAGACGTTTGAGAATAACTGCATCAGGCAGCTTTTCTACAGCTGACACTGAGAGCATAAGGTAAATGGCCAAATCACACGGGACGTCACTACGTACAGGCACTTCTCCACAAAGTTATCAACGCTGTAAACTTGGCCGATGCTGTAATGCATTCCCTGCTGCCTATCGTTTCCCAACTGAGCCTGTAGCAAACTCAACTCTGGTTAGGAGTTGGTTGGGGCAGAAAAATCCCACATGGCTCTGATGGGAATCGACCCCCGACTTCCCGGCTGCGAGTCCGTAACGCTAACCACTTCGCCACAGTGGCTGTTTCAAACTCACGTGACCTGTGTTAAAGTGGGAAAAGTTGTAGGATAAGTGCATTATGTCAAGGATCTTGGATTCAAAGCACTGACGGCTGCTTGACACAACGAGGTCAAGCAAGGCAAGTTTACCGGTCTCTGCAGTGACAACGGCAACACTAAAAAATCGTTCTGTCAGCTTCCCAGTGAAGATAAAAATTCTTCCAGTTGCTTGTGGTCTAATTCCTTATCTCTGTGTGGACGTCATAGCTAACCGTTGACTGCAGTCATCGAAGAGGAAAGCTAGACGTTTGAGAATGACTGCATCAGGCAGCTTCTCTACAGCTGACACAGAGAACAGAAGATAAATGACCAAGTCAGACGGAACGTCAACAGGTACAGGCACTTCTCTGCAAAGTTATCAATGCTGTAAACTTGGCCGATGTTGTAATGTGTTCCCCGCCGCCTATCGTTTCCAAGAGGAATCAGTTGGGTAGGAATATGCACACTTTGTTATCACAAAAAAGTACATTTATATTATCAAAGAAAGAGAGAGGATATAGAAGAGAAGGAAGAGACAATGACAAAAAAAACAACAAACAAAGCAAGAAAGAAAGCAGGAAAAACACGTCATCGGTGGCCGTTGACAGCAGACTTTGAAGGGAAAATCTAGACGCTTGAGAATAACTGCATCAGGCAGCCTCTCAACAGTTGACACAGAACAGAAGATAAATGACCAAGTCAGATGGGACGTCAATACGTACAGGCACTTCTCCGCGAAGTTATCAACGCTGTAAACTTGCTCGATGCTGTAATGTACTCCCTGCCGCCTATCGTTTCCAAGACGAACCAATAGGTTATGGATACATACACTTTGTTATCACCAGTAACAAAAAATAGAAATGCGCCATCCGGTCGCCATACATTTATATGATCAAAGAGAGGGGACGAGGTACATAAGGAAGAGGGAGAGACTAAAGGAAGAAGAAGAAGAAGAAGAAGAAGAAGAAGAAGAAGAAGAGAAAGAAGAAGAAGAAGAAGAAGACGAAGACGAAGAAGAAGAAGAAGAAGAAGAAGAAGAAGAAGAGGGGAGAGGAGGAGGAGAAATAGAGATAAAAATACAACGGAAATTCAAAGGAAGAAAAATGATTTTATTTGTCTACGCAGTGCCTGCTAATATGAACGATTTTTTCCCCAGAAGTCTCCTGATTCTACAAACCGAGGGGCTACGCAAACGGAAATGTACAGGAGACTGGGGGGAGGGCGCCTGGGGGAAAATGGTTTGGAGGGCGAATCATCGGGTGATTCAGGTTATATATTCAGAACAACAGAATGGGGCAAGAAGGGCGCCAAGGGTGGAAGGGGTTTGGGGAGCAAGTCGTTGGGTGATTCAGGTTATACATTCAGAACAACAATAATATCAAAGCCTTTTATCTGTGCATACTTCTCTGTGTATGGGAAATGACACCATAGATTGCCCCCCCCCTCTCTCTCTCTCTCTCTCTCTCTCTCTCTCTCTCTCCCTCCTCTCTCTCTCTCTCCTCTCTCTCTCTCTCTCTCTCTCTCTCTCTCTCTCTCTCATGGTGTGGCGAAGTTAGATCAGAAGAGTGGGGAGGATCAAAGGGAAACGGACAAAGACGAAAGGGTTAGAGCAGGGTGGGTAGTGAGGTAGGGTGGTGGTGATGCTTGCATGCTTACATGTTTAGGTTGTAAGTATGCTTGCTTGTTCCTGAGTGTATGTGTGTATTTATGTGTGCTTGCGTGTGTGCTGTGTTTTGTGTGTGTGTTGTGTGTGTGTTGTGTGTGTGTGGTGTGTGTGTGTGTGTGTGTGTGTGTGTGTGTGTGTGTGTGTGTGTGTGTGTGGGGTGTGTGTGTGTGTACACGGGTGTCTGTGTGTATGTGTGAATGTGTTTGTGTTTGTGCATGTCTAAGTGTGCACATAAGAACGGGTACGTATAAGTGTATACGCCCATATGTGAAATAGAGTGCACATATTTTTGTCTTCTTTTGCAGCCCAAGGAACCATTTTGGTAACAATACTACATGCAATAGTAGCAACACCAGCAGCGTCGTAGCAGCAGCAGCAGCAACAAAAGCAGATGTACTAGCAACAGCAAAGGCACCAGTCAATGGAGAGAGGTGAGAAAACAACTGTGTGTGCACTATAACAGCAGGACCAGTTGTCATTCTCGTTGTTGTATTAGTTAGCAGAAGTAGTTACAGATTTATAAGTGTTCTTCTTACTCCTGTGTTGTCCTGATCAAATCAATCCAGACCCACCACGGCATGGAAATGGGGACCAGATGCGGAAAGAGGGTGCTCGGGACTTATGGGCGTAATAGGGAATCGGGGGGGGGGGGGGGGAGTAGGATGAGAGAGTGCTATAATTCAACATCATCGTTTATCCAGAGGATCGAGCAAGACTAAACCCACCAAAGGAAAGACAGATAACCACAGAACCTCTGACCAATACAAAAAAGCAATAGCTGACAGAGGGGGATTTGAGTCTTGCGACTAGAAGTCACTCGCCGCTTGGCTCTTGTACAACTTCCTTCAAAGACATTTCCTTAGACTTCGTGACGGATGTAGTTCTAAGAAAGACTAGCATTTTCCTCAAATGCATGCCCCCAGAAATGATGGAAACTGTGCAAGCCTCTGGAGCTAATAAAGATTTTCCTACAATCCTTATTCATGACATGCTGATTCGTGTGTACGTGCATACGTGGGTACCGTATGAAAGTGTTAGCGAAATGACAGCACGGGATAAACCAAAGGAAATCCTCATCTCTCAGGCAACACCCAGTAGTTAGAACACAGGGTCATACGTCAGTTTGAAGTGAAGAGGAAGAGCTTCAGATGCTAGGCTAGGCCTTAAAACTCACGTTACTTGTATTAAAGCGGAAAAAAATGTAGGTAAAGTGCACTATGTCAAGTTTCTTCGATTCAAAGCATTGACGGCAGCTGAGATAAAACAAGGCCAGACAAGGCAAATATACCCATCTCTGCAGAGACAACTTCCAACGGGAGATAAAAATTTATAACAGTTACTCGAGGTCCAATTCATCTTTTCTAAGTGGACGCCATAGCTGGACGTTGATATCAGACACTGAAGGGCAAATCCAGACGTTTGAGAATGGCTACATCAGGCAACTGCTGTACATCTGACACGGAACAGGCGATGAATGATTAAGTCAGACAGGACGCCAATACGTACGGGGTCCTCTCCACGCAGTTATCAAGCACTGTAAGTTACTTCACTGCTGCTGTGATGCATTCCCCGTCGCCAATCGTTTCCTAGACGAGCCAAAACAATGTGAATACATATACTTTATCACAAAAAGACCCAAATGGGCCTTTGTGGCGCCATACATATATATGATCAGAGACAGACAGGCAAGGAGGAGGGAGAGACAGTGGGAATGGAGAAGAAGAAGGGGGAGGAGGAGAAGAACAAGAACAGCAACAAGAACAAAAACAAGAAGAACAAGAACAAGAAGAAGACGATGAAGAGGCAAAGAAACAAAAGAATTAAGAAAGGAAGAAAAACGAGCTTCTGAAAACTATTTTGTCAATCTGAGCAGCGCCTGCTAAGGTGGATAATTTTCCCAGAGATCTCCTGACTCTACTAACAGAGAGCTTGCGCAAAGGGAAATGTGGAGGGGGTTGGGGGTGCTAGGGGTGGTAGGGATTTGGGGGAAAAGTCGTGGGGTCATTCGGGCAATACAGTCAGCACGACAGTAATAAACCCCTTTAGCCAGATATCTTTTTCCGTGTGTGACTAATGTCTTCACAGCTTACTTCTCCCTCCCTTCCTCTCTCTCTCTCTCTCTCTCTCTCTCTCTCTCTCTCTCTCTCTCTCCCCCCCCCCTTCCATGTGAGGGATTGGCTGGGGAGGAGAAGGAAAAGAACAGAGGGGAAGAGAGAGGGATGGACATAAAAAGTTACAGCGGAGTAGAAGTGAGGGAGCTGTTTGTATGTTTAGTTGTTTTATTAAGTGTGTATGTGTGCATGCATGTATCTGTGTGTGTGTGGGGGGGGGGGGGAGGAGGGTACATGCATATGTATGGTGGGCATACGCATTGTGTGTGCTGCATAATGCGATAGAGCGCAAATAATTGTTTTCCTATTCAAGCTAAAGAATCATCCTTCAATATTTGTATGAGCATCACCTGCAACAGTGGCAGGAACAGTCGTGGAAACAGCGGCAGCAACAGAAGCCGATGTACCAGCAACAGCAAAAGCAACAGCACTAGTCAATAGAGAGAGGTCAGAAAATAAGCGTAAGCAGCATCCAGTTAACGTCGTCGCCTTGTAGCGCCCACTTATCAGACATCCTCATCAGTACTGTAGTTGCAGTAGTAGTAGTCGCAGTAGTAGCAGTGGTAGTAGTAGTAGTAGTGTAGTAGTAGTAGTAGTAGTAGTAGTAGTAGTAGTAGTAGTGCCAGTTTTAGTAGTAGTAGTAGCAGTAGTAGTAGTGCCAGTTTTAGTAGTAGTAATAATAGAATAAATCAGTGATAAGTGTTCTTCTGGATCTTAATGTTGCCAAGACCAAATCAACCCAGCTAAAACCATAGAAATAGGAGCAGGATGCGGTAGCTTTTAGGCGACAGGGGACTGTGGATTCTGCATTGGAGGAGTGGAGAGGGATGGGGGAAAGGAGTGTTGGAGTGCTATGATTCAGCACCGTCATTTATCCAGAGGATCGATCTAGACTGAGTCCCACAAAAGAACGGCAGACATCCACAGAACCTCTGAGCAAAAAGACAGTAGTTGTCAGAGGAGAATATCAGCCTTGCGTCCAGAAGTCACTGATCACTTGCATTTTTAAGCAGTTACGTTTAAAAACGATCAGTCACTGAAAATTCCTGACGGATCTAGTCTTAAGAAAGACTACTGTTTTCTTAGAAGGTGCGCGCACAGAAAAATTGATAATGAAAACTTGATAAATCCCTGAATCTGAAAAAAATAAGCCAAAGGAAATCCTTACCTCTCAGGTAGAAAAAGGGTCATATGTCATGTTGAAAAGCCAAGAGGAAGCAACATTCATTCCAGAATTTCGGAAATTGGGCTAAACCTTCAAACTCATGTGACTTTATTAAAGCAGAAAGAGTTGTAGGAAAAGTGTGCCACGTCAAATTTCTTGGATTCAAAGCACTGATGGTGATTTGACAAAACGAAACCAAGCAAGGCCAGTCTACCAATCTGTGTAGTTACAACTAAAACAGCCTAAAACTGGTTCTGTCAGCTTCCCAGTGGAGATGAAAATTCTACCAGACGCTTGAGGTACGTCTAATTCCTTTTTTCTGTGTGGACGCCATGGTTAGACGTCGACAGCAGACATCGACGGGGAAATCCAGACGTTTTAGAGTAACTACATCAGGCGGCTTCCCTGCAGCTGACACAGGGAATAGAAGATAAATGACCAAGTCAGACGGGACGTCAATACGTACAGGCACTGCTACGCACAGTTTTCACGCGCTGTAAACTTGCCTGATGCTGTAATGTACTCCCTGCCACCTATCGTTTCCAAGATGAACCAATAGGGTATAAATATGTATACTTTGTTATCGCGAAAGAACACAACAGAAATGCGCTTCGGGTCGACATACATTTATATGATCAAAGCGAGGGCGGAAGTGGAGTGAAGGAGGGTGAGGGAGAGAGAAGAAGAAGAAGAAAGAAGAAGAAGAAGAAACAAAGAAACAAACGAAGGAGAAAGAAAGGAAGAAAACACGCTTCTGAAAACCTTCTTTTTCACCCTAAACAGTGCCTGTTTAGATTTGATTTTTTTTTCAGAAATCCGACGACTGACTAACGGCAGCACAAACGGAAATGTCGAGGTCACCAGGGAGAAGAAGGCTGCCTGGGGTTGAATGTATTTGGGGGAAGAGTCTTTGGGTTATGAAAGTAATACATTCAGAACAAAAACAATATTGAACCCCTTTATGTGGGCATACTTCTCTGTGTATGAGTAATGACGTCAGAGATTCTCTCTCTCTCTCTCTCTCTCTCTCTCTCTCTCTCTCTCTCTCTCTCTCTCTCGCTCTCTCTCTCTCTCTGAGAAACCTCCTGACACTACTAACAAAGGACCTGCGTTACTGGAAATGTGAAGGGGCGCTGGGTGCGCCAGGGATGGAAGGGATTTAACGGACGAGTCATTGGGTCATTCGGGCAATGGTCAGAACAGTTTTCGTTATAAACCCCTTTATCTGGGCGTCCGTCTTCCTGTGTTAGTGATGTCGTCGGAGTGTGTGTGTGTGTGTGTGTGTGTGTGTGTGTGTGTGTGTGTGTGTCTGTGTCTGTGTCTGTGTCTGGTGCGTGCGTGCGTGCGTGTGCGCGCGCGCGCGCGTGTGTGTGTGTGTGTGTGTGAGAGAGAGAGAGAGAGAGAGAGAGAGAGAGAGAGAGAGAGAGAACACATGGTGTGGGTATGTGTAAGCGCATACGCCCATATGTGTGGTTGAGAGAACATAGTTATTTTCTTTTGCAACCTAAAGAACCACCCTTTAATTTTGGTAACAGTAACACATACATGCAGAAGCAACAGCAACAGCAATTGTAGTAACAGCGGCAGCAACAGAAGCAAATCTAGCACCAGCAGGAAAGGCAGCTGCACCAGTCAATTAAAGAGAGGTAAGAAAACAAACACATATGCACTCTATGAGCAGGACCAGTTGTCGTCGTTTCGGAGTCATCCTCATATGGTAGTGGTAGCAGTGGATGTGACAGCATTTTAAGTGTTCTTCTGGCTCTTTGTGTTGCCAATCCAGACCGTCAGGACCACAGAAATGGGGACGGGATGTGGTAAACCCTGAGGAAGATGAGCGTCGGGGGAGGGGGGCGTAGGTGGGGTTCTAATGGGTGTAGTATGAATTGGGAAGTGGGGGAGGAGGAAGAGTGCTATAATTCAATATCATAGTTCATCCAGAGGATAGATCAAGATTGAAGCCTTAAAAAGAAAGGCAAACAATTACAAAATATCCAACAACAACAAACTTTGATAGAAGCAGATTCGAGTCTTGCAGTAGAACTCACTGCTTGCTTGGCTCTTGCACAAGTTCCGTTTAAGGACTTCAGGGTCAATGAAGTTTAATAAGAAAGATAACCGTTTTGCTCAGAAGAACGTTCACAGAAATGATGGAAACTGTGCAAATACCAGGATCTGAGAGAGATCTTCTTGCAATCCTTGTTCTTGACGAGCTAATTCCTGAGTATATGCATAAATCGGAACCGTGTCAAAGTGTTAGATAAATGATTTCACGCGATAAGCCAAAGGAAATCCTCACCTCTCAGACAACCTCCAGTAGTTAGAAAACAGGATCAAACGTCAGTTCGAAGTAAAGAGGAAGCAAGATTCATTCCAGAACTTCGGACTACCGGGCTGGGCCTTCAGTCTCACGTGACTTACATTAAAACGGAAAGAGTTGTAGGAAAAGTGCACCATGTCAAGTATCTTGGATTCAAAGCATTGACGGCAGCTCGACACAACGAGGTCAAACAAGGCAAAGCTACCAATCTCTGCTGTGACAGCTGAAACAGCCTAAAACATAGCTCTGTCAGCTTCCCAGTGGAGATAAAAGATTCTACTACTTACTTACGGTCTAATTCTTTCTGTGTGGACCCAAACAGCCGGACGGTGACAACAGACCGAAAGGGAAATCCAGATGTTTGGGAATGACTCTATCAGGCGGCTTCTCTGCATGTGACAGAGGGAACAGGAGATAAATTGCCAAGTCGATACGCACAGGAAGCTCTCCAGGCAGTTATCAAGGTCTGTCGGCTTTGCCTGATGCTGCAGTATATTCCCTGCTGCCAGTCGTTTCCTGGAATAATTTACAGGGTATGAATGCGTACACTTTGTTATCTGTAAGGAGCAGAAATACGCCTTGGGGCCGCGCGCGCGTGAGAGAGAGAGAGAGGACAGAGAGAGAGACAGAGACAGAGACAGAGAGAGAGACAGAGAGACAGAGAGAGATGTCTGTATCCAACCCCGTACTCGGGTAAGAATGTTGTGATCAGATAAGCGCAGGTTACTTCGGTATCTTTGGTTTCATGACGCAAATTCAATCATTTTCTCAACCAATCAAAGCACGTGTTATATCTGTTTGGGAGTATGTCTGGCAAGGAAATAATACGCGTTTGTCCTCTGACGTGCTCTGTCTTCGCCGTTCACTAGTTAAGAGTTTTCTTGCACCTATCGAAGGCATTCACCACTTCTACATGATATCCCTGTCTCATGTTTACTGGTTGCGAGGCCAGGACACTGATCCTGTCCACTGTCATTCCTTGATCCTTGGTTTGTCTGATCACGTACTACCCACCGAACAAAATGTCAATAACAGCTGCTGGTGTTGCCGTAGTCTTACCAATACTGTGTTTCTCTGTAGCTATTGTTTCCGCAAGGAGTACGCTGAGTGTGTCTGATCAGAAACACAGGTGTGTGTGTGTGTGTGTGTGTGTGTGTGTGTGTGTGTGTGTGTGTGTGTGTGTGTGTGTGCATGTGCGTGTGTGTGTGTGTGTGTGCGCGTGCGTGTGTGCGTGTGCGTGTATGTGGTGTTGTGTGTGTGTGTGTGTGTGGTGTGTGTGTGTGTGTGTTCGTTCGTTCGTACTTCTGTTTAACGTCTGTTCACTTTGAGTGATATTAGACGTGAATGAAAGAAGAGAGTGACTGACTGACTGACTGATTAAATGAATAAGCCTATGTGTTGTGTAAGCATGAATGTAGGCCTTTGTATGTGAGTGTGCACGTGTATGTATCTGTGTATGTGTCTAAACTGAACAATAAACAGATCAATAATCTTAAATACAACAATTAGTGGGGGAAAAAACTAACATATAGCAAGAAAACAAAAATCCTTCACTATCCTAAATGAAATTAGTTAGCTCAAACTATCTAAATAAACCCCCAATCGGACTATGTATTACGTATTCAGCAATTTCGATCAGCAGAGAATGATTCGAAAGTAGATCTTGCAAGTTTTTTTTCAGAAAAAGTATTGGATCGTATTGATGTTAGTAAGAAAGTAGTCAACTTGTGACAATCGAACAAAATGTGGTTCAGTGTATCTCTTTACCACAAATATAGTTAGTATTCTTACTAAACTTTGTTTTCAAAGCATTCAGCTTTAATCGAATTATAAGGGAAGATATTTGTCTGAAATAATAAACTGGAAGATCAGTCATTTTTTCTTAATACAAGGTCTAAGTGTGTGTGTGTGTGTGTGTGTGTGTGTGTGTGTGTGTGTGTGTGTGTGTGTGTGTGTGTGTGTGTGTGATGACTTGACAGATTATCATCAAGCAGTACACATCGTGTCTCGGGTCATTACCTACAAGTGATGAAGTTTCGAGTTCAGTTCAGTTATAAAGGAATAAAAAGAGTAGAGAACCCCACAAAACAAAAACGTCCCAGATGAATCGTTTTCCAGCAAAGACAATAATAGTGCATCTATAACGCCGGCTCAACCCGGATCCAAACATTACTGTCCGCTTCATGACACTAGGTTCTTTGCTAAAATTATCACACAGCCTTGCGTGCAGCCGGACAAGCTAGACAATAACTTGGCACTAGACAGGCTGCTGCTTGACGAAGAAAGGCAACAGAATCATGAGTCCCAACAACCCACAGCGCAGGAATTGCTTCTTTTCTTGGACATTATCTATATTCCAGAGTTTTCTTACTATAGCATGTACCAGGTTTGGTCTCTACCCAGCCGCTGCCCCCTCCCCCTTGCCCTCCCTTTCAGTTTCTGAGTACACTGTCACGCACACGCGCACGTTCAAACACTCCAATACGCATGCGTGCGTAAGCCAGTAAGCACACAGGACGTCTTACATCACTTTAAGTTGACAGATATTAAACTGAAAATGAACGAACGTTTTTTTCCAGATGAACATACTCCTTAACATGCAATCACGGACACGCGTATTTCGATTTAAGTGACATTCCAAATAAAAAAGGACAATGTATCAATACTATAAATACGAAACATGGACAGGCTTTAATGAAGTTTTACACATTCTCAGAAAACGAACACAATCAAATAATATCGAAAACAACCCACCCGTCGTGTTTGTGCCGGTTGTTTACCCAGGAGATGAAAATGTACACTCACATGCTTCACAATTCAATTATATGACACTGAATGCTTTCATTTAAACGAAAGAAAAGTTTTTGTCTTGCTAACGTTGCAACATTTACAGCTGTTTTTAATGGACCGATGATTCCAATATATGAGCATAGCTACGTGGGTGTCTGCGAGCATGTGTATATGTTTGGGTGTGAGTGCTAGCGCGCGCGCGGGTGTGTGTGTGTGTGTGTGTGTGTGTGTGTGTGTGTGTGTGTGTGTGTGTGTGTGTGTGTG
>CM065714.1:127635351-127645351 GCA_033310375.1 Conus canariensis | reverse complement strand
TACGGTATTATTAGATTAAATGTTTCATTGTGGATTTCAGTATCCCTTGCATGGAAGGAACGCTTTTGTGACTGACTTCACCATACATACTTATTACACCTTTGCTGGTCGCATGATAATCGTGTGTGGTGTTGTACCATCTTACAGACAGATGACAACTTGTGTGAATACATTTGCTGGCTGCATTTTGTTTACTTTATTTGACTTTGTACAGTAGGCTACATAATGGAGGAACTGAAAGTGAACCATCAGTCTTTGATCCGTGCTAAGTATTCGTTTATATTTCCTACAATCCAAACACACAAACTTCACGAACTTGGTTTCAGGGGACTGATCACATGCATGATCATTTTAGAACGGAGCCTAAGCTACACAAGTCATCACTTCCAGAAACTTCCATATCAAATTGTGTATTGACTTCTGTTTCGTTCTGTTTCTCATGCAATGGGTATGGAGCTGAAAAGAGGCATTATACTCAAACTGGACATTGGTATAGAGCCCAGCAATATGTTGTTTCCATTCACACATCATTGTAGTGTGGTTCCATTAGTACCCACATCTTGTATATCATTTGGGCAAGCTGACGCCGAACCTCATTTAGTTTTTCTTTGAAAAGCTGGCCTTTGTTTGCTCCGTTGTTCATATTGTTCCGTATTCGTTAATTTTTGTCTGTATTAAAGGTTGTAGTTGCTTTTACATATCCCTCCGACAAACCGGATTCGTTTTCTCTATGCTTTAAATCTCGCTTATGATTGTGATTCCATGTCTGTACAGTCAACATTTGAGAAAAAGTATATGATTCTTTTCTTCAGTTTTGTGGTCCCTCAGGAAGTCTTTTTCCCCTTTTACGAGTTTTGGAAGCCGATTTTAAAAGTCTCTGCGAATGGCAACATTCGTCATTTTTAGGATATCTTCTTGTGTTTTACAAACTGAACTTTTCTCCGAACTTTTTCAATGACCTCGTTGTTATGGAGTTTCGGTTCAATGAAAGTCCGCAAATACTATTTTCATTTCTGATGAAGACTTTCAGAAGGAACTGGAACATGCTGAGAGAGTGACTGTTCGAGCCAATATTAGATGATACTATTTTACAAGTCATACCTTTAGTATTCCTGTATCCCGTGACTTCATTGTTCTCATTTCTATAATGTAATGGAAAAAGTTATCTTTGATACGACATGCTAATGTGGATGCTGAAAAGCATATGTCTAATATCTTAAAGCCCTATTCTTTGCGTTAAACGGTGTAGTCGTTATCTTAAACATTTTATAGTAAAATTTAGTTGCTCATCTTACTTTTTTCTCGTCAACTTCCCCATTTGTCTTTCTTTGTTTTTAACTACCAGGATATTTTCCTTTGTTCTTTGTATACGTCAACTGGAATTTAAAAACAAAACGTAAAAATTCAAAAACTTTCACAATGACTTTCATTTAATGCGTTTCAGCTGTTCCTTACTGGCATAAACTACACCATTTTGAATTGTTCGATTCTGTTGTGTGTGGGGTTTTTTTGTTTGTTTTGGTTTTGTTTTGTTTTTAGACAACGCTCCTGATGAATACAACAACAACAAAAAATTTCTGCTTTGAAGTTAAGACACAATGACCTCGGCGGGCAGAGGAGAAAACCCCTTCATCTTACTTTTATTTCCATACAAAAAAAAATGTGGAAATTCCCATGATCATTATTCTGTATCGTCTATCCAAAATTAATGGCTACAAAGATGGTGACAAGTAATTTATGACAAATGAGATGGACAAGACATTTGTGACAAAGATGGTGGACGACACATTAATGACAAAGATGGTGGACAAGACATTTGTAATAATGATGGTGCACCAGTAATTTGTGAAACAGGCGGTGGACAAGACATTTGTGACAAAGATGGTGGAAAAGACATTTGTGACAAAGATAGTGGAAAAGACATTTGCGACAAAGATAGTGGAAAAGACATTTGCGACAAAGATGGTGGAAAAGGCATTTGTGACAAAGATGGTGGAAAAGGCATTTGTGACAAAGATGGAGGGCAAGACATTTGTGACAAAGATGGTGGAAAAGACATTTGTGACAAAGATAATGGACAATATAGAAGTAATCTTGCTTATCATGGCATAGGATATGTACAAAAGGCATTTGTGACTCCTTACAGGTGAGTAACAGAATAAAGCATCCACGAGAACTACATGAGATTTATAGAATTCTTTAATATAAATCCTAGCTTTTGTATTTAGCATTGTAGAATATCTTACTTCCAACGAAAATAAAAAGAATCAATAAGTAAGAATCTTTCCAACACTTTAGAGTTTAGAAATTTTCTTTAAGCATTTCACCTCGAAGCAAGCATCTTTGAAAAGTTCAAATCCTTATTAAGATTTGAATTTATTTCATGAACAAAGAATGTGTGCATGCGCTCCCCCTCTCTCTCTCTCCCTCTGTGTGTGTGTGTGTGTGTGTGTGTGTGTGTGTGTGTGTGTGTGTGTGTGTGTTTATGTATGTATGTACGCCCGCGGCGCGCGGTGTGTGTGTGTGTGTGTGTGTGTGTGTGTGTGTGTGTGTGTGTAAGCAAGCGAGCGTTTGCGTGTGCGTACAAGCATGTATGTCATTGTTTATCAGTTTAATTATCTGTGTTTCCACGAAAGTATATCTCTCCATTGATATACCGACACATTTGTTTCATGCCAGACTGCACATAATTATGGGTATTACACAGGATGTGGATATGCACTCGCGTGCACGACACCTGTATCTGTATCTATGTGCGTGCGTGTCCCTAAAATACATCACGTTTGTGTGACTAATGTTTTTTACCGTCTGGCTGATGTTATCAGATTAATTGTTCCAATCCACGCTGGAAAGGCCAGGGAGGAAGGAGGGGTAAGGTCGGGAGGTGTGTGTAGTGGGGGAGGGGGGTAGGGAGGGGCACTTGGTAGGGGGAGGGAGGAGGGAAGCACAGGATGTAGGATGAGGTACCGTCTAATTTACAGCCAGGAGGGAACACGCGGAGGCCTGTAATCTCCCTCACATCAATGACATTTACTGAAACCCCGCTCTGTTGGAGACCTGTTTGTGGTTTTTGCCCTGGATCTAGGCCTATTATCGAACTCTGTGTATGTGTGTGTGTGTGGTGTGTGTGTGTGTGTGTGTGTGTGTGTGTGTGTGTGTGTGTGTGTGGCGCGCGCGCGCGCGCGCGCGCGTGTGTGTGTGTCTGCCTGTCTGTGTGAGACAGACAGGCAGAGTCAGACAGATAGACATGTGTGTGTCTGTCTGTCTGTCTCTGTGTCCGTCTGTAAGTGAGACAGACAGAGACAGACAGATAGACAGACAGACAGACTGAGATACAGAGAGAGGGAGACAGACAGACAGATGAACATAAAATACGTCCGTGTAAGCGAGCGGGCACTCGTGCATTCGTTTGTTAGTGCGTTATGTATGTGTGCGCACGTGCGCACATGTCTGCCTGTCTATCTGTCTGTCTGTCTGTCTGTCTGTCTGTCTGTCTATGCTTGGAGTAAGAGGCGGGGTTTGGTGGGATACAGTTACCGCTACTGGTTCCTTGATTATATCATTATTCCGAGAATTTGTAACGCTGTTGTACTGTGTCAACCCAAGAATAGTTTAGCACATATCATGTATATATTCAAAAGAAAACCCAACAACCATTCACGAACCAACAAACCTACTCGCAGGCATATATGCAAGCAAATAGGCAGTGGCGTAAAATGTGCACTCGTGCGCGCGCGCATACACACACACACACACGCACACACACACACACACACACACACACACACACCCCACACACATACACACACACACACACACACACACACACATCGCGCAAGCAGTGAGTCACAAAGGGCTACAAAGAGAAAAGAGAGGCAGGCAGAGACACACTAGCAACAGACAGAGCATGCAGATAAGCAGATACCCTACAAAACTACTGCCGGCTTCAAACTGTTCGATGCATAAAAACTATCCAGGGAGTACGCAATTAATAGCGCCGGGACTGTAAAATATACACGTGTTTGAACGAAATGAGTCGTACTTTTGAGGTCCTGTGAAAAAAAAAGAGCTGGGAAATATGAATCGCTGTTATGATCAGTCATAAAGAAACAGACAATGACATATGTTACACGGAGTATCATTTTTATTTTTCATCTCTCGGAAAAAAGGCATGGGGTGATGACCTGGATGATGGGGTTAGTGATACTTACGTGTGCGATCGTTGACGTTTTTCACAATGTTCGGACGTGCGTACAGGTGTGTGTGTGTGTGTGTGTGTGTGTTGTGTGTGTGTGTGTGTGTGTGTGTGTGTGTGTGTGGTGTGCGTACGTGCGTACGTGCGTGCTGTGTGTGTGTGTGTGCGCGCGCGCGCGCGATTATGTGAGTGTGTGCCTCTCTTGTCTGTGTGTGTATGCGTGTGAACGTGCACCTGTGTACACCTTTGTGTGTATGTGTGCATATGTGCGTACGTGTGTGTATGTGTGTATGTGTGTGTGTGTGTGTGTGAGAGAGAGAGAGAGAGAGAGAAGAGAGAGAGAGAGAGCAAGTGTCTGTGTTTGTTTTTCATAAGGTCAGTTGCCATTCCATTCATCTATGTTTCTTATTTTAAATTTTGAACAAGACTTTTGCTACTGTGTGATCATTCGAAAATGGCCATCAACTAGACAAAACTATCAATCAAAAAGAAAAGAAAAAAGACAAAAAAAGAACGCGCGCGCGCACGTGTGTGTGTGTGTGTGTGTGTGTGTGTGTGTGTGTGTGTGTGTGTGTGTGTGTGTCTGTGTCTGTGTCTGTGTGTCTGTATGTCTGTGTGTGTATGTATGTATGTGTGTCTGTCTGTCTGTCAGTGTGAGTGTGTGCGTCTGTGTCTGTCTGTCTGTCAGTAGGTCCCTCTCTCTCTCTCTCTCTCTCTCTCTCTCTCTCTCTCTCTCTCTCTCTCTCTCTCTGTATGTGTGTATGTGTGTGAGAGAGGAGGGGGAGGAAGAGGAATGAAATGATTGAAACGAAATGATTAATTCCTTTACAGCGGTGCAACTTCACGTTAATGCATTATGAAATCATTCAGTTATTATCATTTAAAGAGAGGATAAGATGTCCCGAATTAGTTTCCAAAACAATATTGTTTATCGCTGAATGATTTCTGTTAGAAATTTGTGTGAAAAGACATCTCTCGTTCTCAGGAAATGTCAGTAGACCTATTCGTGGATGTTCGTAAATACAGTATGCATCTCCTACTGCATCTCCTACTGCATCTCCTACTGCATCTCCTACTTTTCCACGGTGCACAAGATAAAACGGCCAGTTTGTTTGAATTCTACATTAAGTTTGACTTGTGTAAGGGATCGATGTTCCTCATGTTAGTTGTTAACTAAGGGATACTTAATGATGGATGTTATTGTCGCATTTGATACGTCCCGTGGATGCCTGAGATATCTGAATGACAGCATAGCCCTGCTATGGTTCTTTGGGGTTGGTTCGGCTTTAAACAACATGAACTGAATGATAGCATCGAATTGCTTTGGAATTCTGTGTCTCTGATTTGATCTCATTACGAATTGAAATAAATACTGGTGTTTGCTGTGTCAGGGATTGTGTGTGTGTGTCTTTGTCGTCATGCTTTCATTCATTTACATCGTTGTGTTGCCGGTCTTTGAAGGACATGGGCAACTGTGCCGTGGGGTTCTTAGTGACCTGATCTTGTCACAACATTTTTACGATCCATGTCCATATCTGGGTGTTGATCTAATTAGTTTCGAAAACTGCCCGGTGGGCATTGACTGGGAAGTGTTAGGCGACCATGTAGCGGGTTTCTGGTAACCTGAGTAACCATAATTTTTGTGATCTACTTTGGCATCTGGTTGTCACTTTTTTCGAGAATCGCTCGCTGGGCATCATTTGATCAATGCGAAGACTTAAACATCGTACAAAGAATCAGAATCACGTTATTTGTGAGAATTAAGGCATCTGGTTGTCTTTTTTTTTCGAGAATCGCTCACTGGGCATCATTTGATCAATGCGAAGACTTAAACATCTTACAAAGAATCACGTTATTTGTGAGCATTAAGTCGTCTCTGACCATACAACTTGGATGACTCTATTGTGGGGTATTTGTGTCTTTAGGATTATCGTCGTGTTCGTTGTGAAATCGCTTGAGGGACATGGATACGAAATATCATTTCCTCTGTTAAAAAATGAAAAAAGAAAAGAAGACAGAGAGAGAGGGGGGGGACTGATACTGACACTGACACACTTTATTGTCGTTTAGCAATTAAGCCCATGAGACACGAGAGGTAACAATCGCTTCCACCAATATTAAAAAAGAAATTCCACGTGCACCCATTCACATATGCGTCCCCACCGTCACCCTTCCTTCGACCCGCTCTATGTCAATACCTCTATCGACCCGTCTCCTCCTGCCCCCCGTCCTTCCCCCACCCCCACCCCTCCTGCAACCCTTGCCCCATCCCTACCCCCGTCCATCAGATACCCCCTCTTCATTCACACACACGCACACGCGCACACACACACACACACACACACACACACACACACACACACACACACACACACACACACACTGTACTGTTTTGCCTGAAAAATAGTTTAAAAGAAAAGAAAGACTTATAGTTACCGTGATCATCTAGCTTTGCAGGCCATGTTTGAAAAAGGAGATGGGTTTGTCTTTGAATTCCTCTGTAAAACCATATTCACTACCAACTCTATGGCTCAGCCAAACAACATCATAACCGTTTTTTCTTCAGAGTCTTTCGTACATTTGAAGCACAGTTAAAGTGCTCAGATTCGTACTGGAACAAGAGCATTTCATATACCGATCTCTAGATTCTTGAAATGGAGCTTTTTACTACTTTTGACCAGCATTTAACGTACGTGACGAGCTGTTATAATACGTAAAGAGTATCTCCAGGTTTCTCCACTTACCAGTCTGGTGGATGTATGCAAGGGAACATTCAGAAATCTTTTTATGGAAAACGTATTGGCATTTTCAATTCGGTCACTGTCTTGTTCTAATCCTCGTACTTCAGTTGTGTGTGACAGATTGGATTCATATTGCGTATTCAGTGGCTTCCAGAACAAATCTATGTCTATTGAGTGCAATTTTCCTAATGATTTTATTATCACTTCTTTCTTTTCTTTTCTACAACATCTGACAAAGTATAACTAACTTTACTACTAACTAGAGAGAAAGAGCGAGCGGGCGAGCGGGCGAGCGCGCGCGAGTGTGTGTGTGTGTGTGTGTGTGTGTGTGTGTGTGTGTGTGTGTGTGTGTGTGTGTGTAGGTGGAACGCGTAATCAAAGATTCTATGAAAGAAGGATTCTAAAAGCAATTTCAGCTTGCTTTAAAAAAAAAATCAATGAGTTGTTTACTTGTATGTTTATGGGGGTGAAGGGTGTGGGCGTGTGGGTGTATGCGTCTGTGTGTGTTACAGGGTGGTAACAAGGGATGATGCAAGTCAGAAACTCAAAAACATATTTGGGCGTCCTCTCTCTCTCTCTCTCTCTCTCTCTCTCTCTCTCTCTCTCTCTCTCTCTCCCTCTCTCTCTCTCTCTCTCTCTCTCCCCCACCATCCCCACTCCAACCCACCCCTATCTGTCCCTCCCCCTCAGCTTTTAGCTTAGAACAGAGAGAGATACAGTCTCTTTTCCTGTGAGAAATAACAATCTAACAAAACTATCAGGCAGTTATTATGCTTAGCATTCCAGCTCAGTTGAAAACAAATCTGTGAATATCTCCGTGTGTCCATGTATATATGTGTGTGTGTGTGTGTGTGTGTGTGTGTGTGTGTGTGTGTGTGTCTGTCTGTCTGTCTGTCTGTCTGCCTGCCTGCATGCCTGTCTGTCTGTCTGCCTGCCTGCCTGTCTGTGTGGGGGTGGTGGTGGTGGTGTCTGTCTGTCTACCTGTACGTTTGTCTATCTCTAGGGTAAAGGAGGGTGGGTAAGTGCGCTTGCGCTCACACTTCTCTCTCGGTGCCTGTCTGTGTGTGTGTGTGTGTGAGAGAGAGGAGAGAGAGAGAGAGAGAGAGAGAGAGCACGTGCATGTGCGTATGTGTGTGCGTATGCGTATACGCGAGTAGCAGGTGTTGGTCGCTACCACAGGAGGAAGGTGTCTTTCCACAGAGTTGGCTTGCCATTCTGCCCCCCATGCCTTCACATTGTTGTCGACGTATATTTATTTCTTCTCAGGCACCCTCCTGTCGGGTCTGTTAAAACAGAACATCACAGAGGCTCGCACAGCTTGTATTAGTTGTCTTAGTTACATCTCTTACTACTATGCATGCCGTGCATTGAAAATGGCCAAATTCTTTCACGTGAATGGTTGCATCGATATTTGCAGAAGTGCACAGCTTGGAAATCTGTCGCAGTCTAAACTGGTTGAACAGGAAAAAGAAGACAATGTTGACTGTGAAACTTCTTTGTCCAGCTTGGATTGTCAGACTGAGCTCCAGAAATCCGAGTATGCGATGTACTATGAAATTACACAAGTACATAGTTTTCAACCTGGAGATGGCTTAAACAAAGTTTGTATTCAAAGAATATTGCAGTCAGGATGAAATCAATTGTCTACAGCAAGCCAAAGCTGACAGAGTGAACGACATTTTTCTATCTGGAGATCAAGAAAGATTGATGTTACCCATCAGGTGAGACCCACCGAGATCTGATCAATGGTCCGTTTACATACATTCAAGACAGACACTTCAGTCAATTTCATGACGCACACGTTGACATCCAGAATATCAGCATGCAGAAGAACAAGAAGAAAGAAAGAGAGGAAAACGAAACACCCGAAGATGCCAGTGGGACCTAGAGAAGCATTGTCCTCAATGCCAAACCAACCAGGCGGAAGCAGCCCTGCCTGTGTTGTCATTTAACCAAAGTGTCTGGTAAGGGACACTACGAACAGGATGCGATGTGCACCACCATGCAGAGAAAAAGAAACAGCGACATGTTCACATTACCTGATTAAATTTTTATCTCAAAACACAAACGCCGCCCCCGGGATGGGATTCACGGACAGTTGATGGCAGGATTGCAGTCTGATCACTTCGCACGAATGGGGTTTCAGAAGTACAATTATGGATTTCAAACAGCCGCCTAGTCTTGAATGATAATAAGAAAGAAACCTTAACGTTTCCCACAACGTCTGCAGATTCTTCTACTACGCCATCTACCATCTCTCTTCAAAACAATCCTAGTCCTTTCTCTAATCATGTGCGTGACCATAGATTCATTTTGATCAGAATCTCTCTATAAATCAACGCATAATCAAAACATGTTAGGCCGGACACATTGAACTTAGACGCATCACTTCCATTCGCCAATAGCTCACACGAAGACATTGGTTACAGAAAGTATTTTGTCCATGCAAGATTATTGCAATTCAGTTCAATTCATAGAAAATCCAAAGATATCTCTAACATGTCCAAAATTCTGTCGCCAAAGTAATCTTTAAAGCTCGCACATTTCAGCACTGAACGCATTTCTTTAAAGAGTTCCACTGGCTAACAGTTGAACAAAGAATAAAATACAAAACATCCTGTCTTTGCCTCAAAGTTATCACTGGAACTGCACGCCATTATCTTTCTGAACTTCGAAACATCTCTACTCCATTAAGGTGTCTCCATACTTCTGCTGATGGCGTATTAATTAGCGTGCCAAGTTCCAGAAAGAAAGGCATGTGAGAAGGGCTTTTAGTAATTCTGCTGCACAAACATGGAACTCGCTAACCGTCTCCGTCCGCCGCAGTCTGTCACTCTCATACTTTTAAACTATACTTCTTTTTTAAGCAGCTTTCCCCCTGATACACCCTTGTTCATGTGCCTTCTTCTGGAGTGTGTGTGTGTGTGTGTGTATGTGTGTGTGTGTGTGTGAGCGCGCGCGCGCATGCGCCTGCATGTGTGCGTGCGTATGTGTGTGTGGGGTGTGTGTGTGTGTGTGTGTGTGTGTGTGCGTGTGTTGTGTACGTGTGTGTGTGTGTGTGTGT
>CM065714.1:127620351-127630351 GCA_033310375.1 Conus canariensis | reverse complement strand
ACTTCATAAGCGTGAGGTTTTAGATTGATTTCATCTCCCGCTTTTAATAATAAGGTCTTTATTTTCTTTGGTTTTACATTAAACTCACTTGCAATGCAGGACTCCACATGGATGTTTTCACGACTCATTTCGCCACGTTGAATCCAGTTCATCCATTGTCTTGGAATTGCGTTGCAAAGAGCGTTGTATTCAAAAATTACATTTGCTTTATTTTTATCTATTACAGTTGAAACTTCTTCTAAACTCAAGAGTCGGTTTTCATGTGCATGCACTATGTTTTGAACACATTCAAATCCATTTTCGAACCAATTTTGAAAATACAAAACCTTGCTCTTATATTGTACTAAAGTGTTATGAAATAGCATTTGACTATGAACGTTCTTGCTGTCTACATCCTCTAATTTAATTTCTTTCTTATTATCTAGATATGTAATAATGACTTCTTTCCAAAAGTCGTTTTCTATTTCACTCACGTTTTGTAGCTGCTTTGATCTGCAGTTTATCCTGAAAATATTTTGTTCTGTAGCAAGTTTACCCAAATGCCATTTGGGTATAAAGGTCCAGTTCTCGTTAGTAGCACAAAGCAGCTTTCCAGCCCATTGTAAATACAAACATTTTTGAAATTCTAACATATTAATCATTTGAAGTCCTCCTTCACTATAGTCACTTTCCATTGTTTTTCTTTTCACCTTTTCGAAAGCTTTACGGTTGCTAAATTTTCTTTGCCAAATAAACCTATACAACAATGTGTTCACCTGCCTAAGAATTACTTCCGGGATACCTATACATTGCATAACGAATGTCAACTGGCTGACAATATAGGATTTAACTATAACAATTTTGCCATGTATACTGAGATCCCTTCTACTCCACTGTTTTATCAAATTATGGATTCTTTTAACTCGACTTTTCCAATTATCTTCAATATTTCTAGCCATTGTTTCTGTTTGGAAATAAATTCCCAGGATTTTTATTTTATCAACGATGGGAAACGGTAAATTCCGTTCTTCTCTCCTTTACCTAGTCGTATTGCTTTGGTTTTGTGTAAATTCAGTTTAAGTCCTGAAAAGTTTTCAAACGAATTGAGTATGTTTAAAGACATTATCATATCCTCTCTATTTTCAAGAAATAGTGTCGTGTCGTCAGCTAATTGCTTTATTTTCAATACAGCGTTAACATTATTTTTTGGTGTCATAATACCTGAGATAGGACTGTTTCTTATCTTTATTGCCAAAATCTCTACCGCTAAAATAAAGGCAAGGGGAGAGAATGGGCAGCCTTGCCTAATTCCACAGTTAACATCAAAAGCCTCAGAGATCCATCCACCATGGTTAATGCTACTCTGGCAATTGCTGGTTAAAACCGATATCCATGTCTGAAAGCAATTGCCAAAACCAAACACTTTAAAAGCATGCAAGATGAATTTTTTACATATGGAATCGAAAGCTTTGGAATAATCTAAAGCCACAAGGTATCCTGATTTACCCGTTATATTTAAATAATTTATCGCATCATCTATCGTTCTTACAACAGTTGCTATGTTTCTACCCTTTATGTACCCTACCTGATCCTCGTTAACCAATTTCGGTATCACCCTTCCTAATCTCACCGCTAAGGTTTTTGCCAGTATTTTGTAATCAGTGTTTGTTAACGTAATAGGTCGCCAGTTGTTTAACTTATCTCTATCTAAATCATTACCTTTGTGAAGTAATGTTATGACTCCTTGCTTTTGTGTAAAAGACAGCTCTTCTCTAATAAATGAATCATTAAACGAATCAGTTACTAGACGACCTACTTTGCTCCAGAAGAATTTATAAAATTCGGTGGTTATTCCATCGCTTCCCGGAGCGGAACCATTTTTCATCATCTTGAGAGCATCAGTCGTTTCTTTGAGTGTTACTGCACCTTCACATAATGCAGCATCTTCTTCTTCTAATCTCATCATGGTCTCTTCCTCTAAGAAACTATCAGTAGCTGCCTTTACATCTGCAACATTTGTTTTCTGATTATATAACGTTTTATAATATGACACTTGTTCCCGTAGTAATTCTTTCTGGCCAGTGATAATTTCTCCTGAGTCCGTAACAAGCCGAGTGATTAAATTTTTTCTGCCTCTGGATTTTTCTATGCCTAAAAAGTATTTTGAATTCTTTTCACCTTCTTCAATCCATTTAATTCTAGCTCTTACTTGTGCGCCTTTTGTTTTTTCAATCTGTATTAATTCTAGTTTTTGTTTTACATTTAAGAGATCTGTCTGAAGCTGTTCATTTTGGGGGTCATCTATTATTCTTCTCTCTGTTTGCTGAAGGCGACTCTGTAGTTGCAGAAGTTCGTTTTTTTTCTTACAAGACAAATTTTTACCAAATTCAACGCACAGGTTCCGTATTTCTAATTTACATAACTCCCATTTCTCTACACTGTTAACATGATCATTCTCTAACCAAAAGGAATCTAACATATTGTTTATCTTCTGTATAAACTCTTCATTCCTCAAATAACTATTGTTGAAGCGCCAGTAACCAGGACCACGGATAAAATTTCCTTCATTAATATCCAGTACAATTGCCTTGTGATCCGAATTGGGAGAAAGCACATGTTGGCATGATACACATGAACTCAGAATGCTTTCGGAAGCAAGACAGTAGTCTAAACGGCGCGCAATAAATGGCTTATATCGACTTTTGGTCTTTTTTTAGGCTTGTTAGCCTGTGCTCTTCCTATGTTTCTCTTCCTCATTTGTAATTTGTTTTGTTTTGTTTTGTTTTTTGTCTTTTGCTCGTTTCTGTTTCTTTCTCTCTTCTGTTTCCCTCTCTTTCAATGTTCTTTTGTAATTGCTAGGCGCAATGATTAAATCCCATGACAGCTTGCGTGTATGTATGTGCGTGCGTGCGTGTGCGTGCGTGCGTGCTTGCGTGTGTGAGTGTGTGCGTGCGTGTGTGAGTGTGTGTGTGTGTGTGAATACGTGTGTGCGTTTGTGTGCATGAGTTTGTATGTGTGCTTGTATGCGTGATCGTGCGTGCGTGCGTGCGTGCGTGCGTGTGTGTGTGTGTGTGTGTGTGTGTGTGTGTGTGTGTGAATGTGTGTGTGTGTGTGCGTGTGCGTGTGCGCGCGCGTCTCGTGTGTGTGTGTGTGTGGTGTGTGGTGTGTGTGTGGTGTGTGTGTGGTGTGTGTGGGTGTGGTGTGGTGTGGTGTGGTGTGGTCTGGTGTGTGTGTATGGTTGTGTATGTATGTGTGTGAGTGTGTGCGTGTGTGTGCGTGTGTGTGTGTGTGTGTGTGTGTGTGTGTGTGTGTGTGTGTGTGTGTGTAGAGGCGTGTGTGCCTGTAAATGTGTCATGAGGTCGTGCGCGTGAGCGCACGTATGTGTGTGTGCGTGTGTGTGTGTGCGTGCGTGCGTGCGTGCGTGTGTGTGTGTGTGTGATTTTGGTGTAAACACATTCTTCTGGTGTTCAAAAAGAGGCCTGAATGAATACATTATTAGGCTGTAAAGAGAGACAAAAAAAAACATTATAAAGCACCATCAGTACCTGTAAGAAATGGCGTTATATGAACCCATCATCAGCGAATACTGAAAAGGGCTTCAAATAACCGCATCCTTAGGGTGTAAAGCAAAGTGCTTCCGATGAATGCACTACTACACTGTGCGGGAAAGCGCTTCGTATGAACGTATGATTAAGGTGTGCCAGAAAAAGAATCGAATGAATGAACCATTAGGACACGCAGAAAAGAGCTTTGTTTTAACGCATCAATGAGGTGTGTAAGAAAGAGGATTATGTCACCGCATTATGATGTTCAGTAAAAAAAAAAAAAAAAAAAAAAAAAAAGAAGAAAAACAAAGCTTTTTATGAACTTATCGTCAGGTTATCAGGAAAGGCTCGGTAGGAAAGCGTCTTTCTGGTGTGCAAGAAAGGACTCTATGTGACGACTTCATTTTTTTTCCGTGCATCAAAGGGCTTACATTGCACGCATCGTTAGGGTGTGTGGGAAATGGTTTAGTATCAACAAATTGTCGGAGTGCAGGAAAGGGCTTCGTACGACTGGAACAGAAAACGGCTTCGACCGGAACTATCATTAGGATGTGCATGAAATGGCTTCATGTGGACCTACCATTAAATCGTGCAGAATAAAGAGGGTTTTGAACGGACGTATCAGTATGGCCTGCTGGGAGAGGATTCGTACGAGCCTGTCATTAGGGTGTGCAGAGAAAGGGTTCTGTACGGAAGTATCATCAAGAAGAGGGAAAAGGCTTCAAAAGGACATTATCAGAGTGTGCAGGAAAGGGCTTTATAAGGACATATCATTAGGGTGTCAAAAAAGCCTCGTAAGGACTTATCATTAGGTTACAGGAAAAAAAGGACTTTGTCCCAATTATCATTAGTGTATGAAGAAAATGGCATCGTGCGAATCATTATCATGGTCTGCAACAAAGGGTTTTTCTTACGAACGTAGCATAGGGGTGTGTAGGAAAAAACACTTCGTACTAAGATGTGCAGAAAAGAGCTCTGTATGGAGGCGTGAGCGCACATGTCACACGAACTGCAAAACACGAATTCCGCGACAGCTTATTCATATGCAATATGGAACTGAAGAATTCAATTCCGTTGTTCCTGTCATGTGAGAACTACATCGCATGATAATATTTGTGTACTAATAGAGCGCGGGAATAGCTGAGATACAGGCTGGCACGCATGGGTTGTATGACGGTGCACTAATACTTTCTTTGTGACCCCGAGAGTTAGAGTTAATTAAACCATAAGCCCAAACTCCAATATCGAGTCAATCTTTGTTCGTATCTATTTGAACGCGCGGTGAATGCAAATGCTACATGGTGGCAGCTGTTTGTGGAACTGACCGTTTGATTCCTTTGGACATGATTTTTTTTCAATTTATAGGCTGTTCTCTGAGTTTACTAGTCGGTCGGCATCTCTGAGTGTAGCTCAGCTGAAGTGTACCAAGCAAACAAGTAACGACGTTTGATTTAGAGAGACCGGGGGGTGGGGGAATTAGAGACAGAAAACAGCGTTTAAACCTCCAGTCAACTTTGAATCCAGTAACCCAGAACAGTGGGAAGACCAGGAATTACGTTTCCATAGGTTTAGAATGGCATGGAAACTGCCCAAAGAAACGTTCGGTGTATATTCAGACGGACTATTAACTGAACGCAATGTGTGCGGAGGCAGACAAAGTGTTCTCACGGTTTGTGTCCAACGCAGAAGGTCACAAGGCGAAACATAAAAAAGTGGACACACTTCACTCTAAAAGCAAACGTAATCTGAGTGAGCAGTCTATATTGTACCAGCGAAGTCAAAGGATGGTGAAAACATTGAAACCTAGGTTCACGTAAAACATCACCTGTCTGCACGTGCACAGTGTCCAAATCGGCAAGAAACCAGCCGGGATCGCATCGTGCTGAGCGCGAAAGACAAGGAACTGAGCAAAAAGTTGCTGACGACATCAACACGTCTCAAGTTAGCCGTAGACTTTGGCAGACAGCAAGAAGCTGTCATTGAACAAATAGAAGCCCAGCGCAGTGATACTGTGTACAGAGTGGATACTGAAATCCACAACTCATTTCCACCCCCAACATGATCGCAAGGTAGTGGATCCGGTGTTGCTCCACACAGCCACAGCAGTCACTGTGGCAGGCGAAGCAGTCGTTCGTCGCAACAGTTCTGCGTGTTACAGGTGTAGTTGTAACCATTGTCAGGGGAACATGTGTAGGAGGCCAATCACTTCCAGTGTGTCGTTCCACGCAAAAGAAACAACCGAACTATGTTTGAGACTAAGAAACAGAGTTTGAAAATAGATATTTTGTGTGGGAGTCTTAATGATGCTCGTGGTAAACAGTCCCCATGACCAGTCAGCCTCGAAGTTTAGGGGGGCCTAAACAGAAAGAATGGTTGGGAAAAAACTCAAAGAGTGTCTGACCAACACATTCATTTCCGCATACTTTGACATGAGTTCGTTTGTCTGCTTAGATGTGCTATGGGGCTGGTAGGGTTCTATTCTGACTGCACGGAGATGAGATGAAGCCTGTAGCGTACTGTTAACGGACTCAACCTCTGATCAAAAAGCAGTATGCTAAAGCTGAAAAAGAGTGTCTCGAGGCAGTATACGTGTGCACCAAGTTCACAAGATATCTGATAGGACTGCCAGACAAACCGTTGACAAATCTCAGGTCCTTTGTGTCCTTTGTGTCTCTGTTCAGCAAGAAAGATCCAGTGGAAACTTCCGTTAGGTGCCAAAGAAGATTCAATCTTACGGGCAGAGAAATATAGTAGTAGCTGATGACCTGTTGCGATCTCCACTTATGGACTCAGACTCACTCACCCAAAGAGAACTGGAAACAGATGTGGTTGAAAAAAGGCTGTTCGTGCGTCTTGGACCGTTTCTGATCACAATAAGAAGCCCACAGGAATGCAACAGAAAAAGATGTAGAAATAAACACAGCCCTGCAGTACACACGCACTGGTTGGCACTAGTGCAAAGATAATGTTAAACCCGCGGCACAAGTACTGTACAGTGTAAAAGATGAAGTGAGCGAGAAAGAAAGCATTCTCATTTGAGAAAAAGAATCATGACTCAATACACAGGTCGGAAAAAAAAACGTGTTAGCAAGAATAACTTATTCTCACCAGGGAATAGAACTCGCACGAGAGCATTTCTGCTTGCCAGCATCAACACCGATATCAAAAGCATGATCCTGCATCGAAAAAGCGCCGATGCAAAGAAGTGTTCTGTTGATTTGAAAATCAACTGAAATTATTTAAAGACAGGAAGGGTAAGGTAATGTTGCTTATAGCCCAGCCGATTGCAAAGGGCCATATCAGGCTGTAAAGACAGGAAAACAACAATGAAATACAACAATCAACTATATGAAAGGTAGGGTTGCTCAGATCCAAAAATCGACATTTGGACAAACAATTACGATAAGTGATGCAGCATAAATATATTCATCATACACGATATCACTTGCAAAAATACGGCTGGGAGGACAACAAAATACTGACACCTACGCACTACATTGTCATAAATGCAGACGGGAAATAACAGCACCGGCGCGCTCAAGTTCCTTCTTGCACGCAAACTGAAATGCATATGCCCGGTTTGAACGAGCGGCGACGTCTCCTGCGTATGACCGACTCTGAGCTACCAGAGAATAAACGGCCGACAGAAGACGCCGAGGAAGACCGACAAAGGAGGACATGTCCAGACAGCGGCGTTGATACAACACAGACCATCATAAGAAGAGTAAACTGAGACCGGGAGGAGAAAGAGACCAAAGTGCCACGGGAACGTAGGGCAAGACATGCTGATTTCATTTCTTGCACCCACGCAGAGCCTTGACATTTGCCTGCATATAGTCCAGGATGTTGACGCAGACGGGAAAACCAACAAATGATCAGAGAGAGGTCGACGATGACGGCGTTGACGCAGACAGGTAGCCTAGACAACACGAGATCCGACAAGTCAAAGTCCCAGACGACAGAGATGCAGACGAAAAAGGCAACCAAATGTACGTGCCAGACTGAGTGGAAAATTATTATGGGAGACACGTAACTCAGCAGCCGGTAAATTTGTTAAAGGGAGAAAGCAGCGGTGATTTTTAATCCATCAAAGAGACAATCCAAACAAACGGTTTACGTCAGTGTGTACCACTCTCGACCTGGCTTCCTCCAAAACATGGAAAGGCTGTTAGGAGACAGACATGCAGACAGGTCAGCAGACACAGACAGAGAAAAGAGACAGAAAAGATGGAAATATATATATTTTTAACGCCCGATGGAGACTCGACGGGATAGATCAGAGTGATTTGCCCCTTGACTGAGAAAGTCGGGAAAGCGAGGGACACCTCAAAAATGACCCTCGGACGCCCCAGTCTCCTCTCCTTCACAGTTCATTTTATGTGCCACTGGGCCGAGCCGTCCAGAGATTGCTCTCAGTTGAGACTCTTTACAGAGGAAAATAGAGGCAGTGATCGGGAAGGGAGACTCCACGAGAGAAGGGGGTCAAAAGAAAAAACGATGCCCTTAGTGAAAGATATTAATGCGCGCAGACTACGCGAAGGGCATGTTGGGCATTTGGTTAAGTTGGTTATAGCATATGCTGGGGATATCGGGTAAGTTGGTTACAGCTTATATGACGGAGGGAAGAAATGAAATCAGAGAGTGAAGGGAGAAGGGGGATCTTTCGTTTCTTATTCCAGTTTGATTGTTGAGGGTTTTTTTCGACAAGCAAAGTACAGGAACGAGGGGTGGGGTGGGAGGCAGAGGTAATTTGAACAGTACAGATTCAAACACCCATGCATGCCCGACTTGACAAGTTGTATCGACCTGTAGTTTCTGAAAATCAAATAATCCCGTCAGAAATTGTCTGTGTGGGTGTTTTAGTGACCAAAATTCTCACAAAGATCAAAAAGAAGGTTCAAATTAACGCTTATTTCAAGATACAATTTGGGGCAGATAAATACATTTTCTACAAATATCTCTTCCTTGATCGTTTAAACAACAGACATGAGTTACGCACAACACAATACTGCCTAGATCACAGTTAGGGCAACACAGACTAAATATAATCTCATCATTATCATCATGTATTTCTGAACTTTGAATTAGATGTGAATTGCGCAAAGTTCTGTAATACCTTGAGCCATAAAGATGCAAACATCTTTCCATGCGTACATGACCTGTTTAAAAAAGCCACAGGCTTTATTAGAAATAAAACATTGCCTGCCACCTAAAAGCACATTGACCCTATTAATATTGCGTCCTCTGTCGTTTTTCTTATTTAAAAAATGAGAAATTATAAAGAAAAGAGATGCTGCGGATGTCAATGTACTTGGACTATGGAATATGTGGTCAAAATTACTTGTGTGTGTGTGTGTCATCATGATCACGCACTTTACAAACGGCCTGACTATTGGGGAGGGGGGGGGCGGGGTGGAGGGGATATCCGAAGGGTCATAATTCTAATCCGACTCTCTAACTGCAAGTCAGGTTGACGCCTGGCCATCAGCGGCAGCAGCACTGGTGGGGCCAGCAAAGGGCGGCACATCAAGCGGTGAAATCCGTCATCATCAGGCTCATTTCAACAAGCTGTGGACCATTTTCCCTGACATTCAAACAACCCTCTCTGACTGTGCACACTGTCGAACAGAAGGCAGCTTAACGAGGTGGCAGGGACGGGAGGGAAAGGGGGGGGGGGAGACGGACAGACAGACAGACAAAACAGATAGACATACAAACAACAGACAGACAGAGGACATAAGGGGAGAGACAAAAAAAAATAGAGGGAAATAGAGAAAGGGAAGGAAAGAGAGAGGTGTATAGAGAAGAGGATAACAATATGGAGGGAGAGAGAAAAGAGAATGTGTACAATAGAACAGAAGAAGGAGAAGCAAAAAAAGGAAGAAAGAAAGATGGGAGGGAGGAAAGAGGGACAGATAGAGGAAGAAAAACAAAGACAGCGAGGACAGAGCTGAAATAGAAAGAACATGAGGGAACATCTGAGACTCGGAGATAAAGAAACGGAAAGAGAGTAAACAGAGCAAATAACAGTAACAAAGGCCTACGGCGCCAACCAACTTTTGTCGCAGCGCTTTACTATATAAACGTTGATGACAGGACGAACTACACATGGACACGACTCCAACAACCACTAAAATTCACATTCATCTAGAATTTATCACGCCTAAACCCACACCTACACACGTAAATGCACACGCCACATCACACCACACCACACCACACTTTATCATACCACCGCGCATAGTATAGATAAAAATATGCCAAAAGAAAACAATCAACCAAACTTGGGCAAGGAGGAAGCGGGAGGGTGCAAGTCAAACATGAAGAGATTTTGCGGAGAGATGTGTTTGGGGGGCAACTTTAAAGAAATAGAGTCATGGTAACATGAGGAGCGGGGTGGCATGGGGTGGAACAGTGAGAAGGGGCTCTGTGAGGGATCTGGAGCCGATGTAAGAAGTTTCAGCATCCGCAGGTCA
>CM065714.1:127612851-127615351 GCA_033310375.1 Conus canariensis | reverse complement strand
TGTCGATGTCGCTTCTCTGAAGAAACCGATTAAAGATGACACGGCAGAACGTAGATTCCAATGGCGAGGTCATGAAACCTTCGTTCACATAGCCCACGATGGCTTGTCTTAAGTCCGGTTAGAAATACGACAATGTTCAGTAGTCAACTAACTATAAGCGGTAACAAACGTCTGTCACTTGTCCTCTGTTTCGATCCTTATCTGCCGAATACAGTCAAAACTCTAAGGAAAAAGAGCTTATTTTAAAAACGTGTTTTCAAGCACTTGTAATAAACCGCTCAGTTTTAAACCACAGGGTAACCATCGCTAACTAAACACAGCGCACAGATGAAACAGGACACAGACTAAATTTCACTGGGTGTCGAAGCATTTTACATTTATCACACAAACGGTTACATCAACGTTTCTTAACGTTTTACTTGAACACGTTTCCTTCTGAAACCCAAATGATTTTGTATCACAGATTTTTTTTTTTTCAAAGTCGAATTTGAATCCCCAACAGTTTCAAAAACACTTCGGAGTGGTTTGTTCCAAATGGTGTTTATTCTTAAAGAGAAAATGTTTGCTTAAAAATCCGTTTTGCACTGTTAGGAACTGAGACATTAGTGATATCCAAGCAGTCAATAGTCTTCACCTTTTTTACGATCCTCTTAGAGACGTGTATGATTCCCCGAAAAGCACCCCAAAGTTTGGGGGTTCTTTAAAGGGGTTGCGTTCATTCTGTTAACACAGTAGAATACGCCTGCACGATTTAACCAACGTGACACCATATGATGACGAAACCACTTGTTGCAGCAGCACAGCAATCCGCTACCTCCACAGTGGAAGTTGTGCGGAGAGCGAAGCGGCGGCAGGAGGTAGGCAGCCACAGAGTGTGCAAAAAGCACGGCGACTCATTGTCCGCCCCTATCGCCTGCAGTGTGGCGACAGCTCACTGCGAGATGGATAGAGGGGCGGTGGAGGGCAACCGAGATGGTTAGCCAGCCGCTCGCTTCTGTGTGCGGGCAGGGACACGATCTTTACTATCTACCACTCGCTGTCAGTTTACCCCGGGGTTAAATGTAGTATGTTTTCATCTGTCATCTCTTGCGCTCAGTGCATTGAACGGTAGTCCATACATTAGCCACCCAAGGAAGATTGGTGCGCAGTGGAGAACGCACCTGCTAGGAAGCGAGATTCACGATACGAGTCTTGTTTGGGGCACCCATTTTTGTTTCTTTTGGTTTTGGCTTGCAGACCATGATTCTGCATTCAGCACTTCACGCATGTCAAAGAATCCATGACAACAAAGGAGTTTTGTCCCCCTGGTAAATTTCTGCAAACCTTTTGTTTTTCTTCTGTTTGCTCTTCATCTGCGCACCCTGAGGTCTACTACAAAAGGCCAACAGAAGCAAAGTCGGGCGGAAAATACGTAGGTGAGGTCTATGATGACCACAATCTTTCACACAAACAAATCAGTTGTGAGAAGAAAAGTTACATAGTATTAAGTTTTTTTCCTCCTCGTTGATGATAAACGAGGATGCACATGATAAAGATACGATGCTGTGAAACCGAGGTGTGAGAATACACCACAGGGCTATACTCAACGCTCTCTTTCAAATATTTCTCAGCGTCGACCAGGCCCGGCAAATCAAGACACATGCAGTGTTGGTCAGGAAATTAGAGTACTGCTCCCAGTGCGTCCACTAAAAGTTTAAAACACGACTGTATGGTTGCAGTCTTCCCATTAGAGTTCATAGCTTATAGCCAGGGCAGACATATCCCACAAATAAACCCAAGACCTCCCATCCACAGCTTGCAATGCTAAGTACATCACCATGGTTTAGTTTTAAGCTTCCTGTGTTGGGAGTTTTCTATTGTTTTTCTTGTCAAAACTGGAACATTGATTACTCAGATTACAAACCTTAGGTGTGGCATATGGGACTATTAAACATCCAGCTCCGGAATAAAATCCTCTCTCTCCTCTCTCTCTCTCTCTCTCTCTCTCTCTCTCTCTCTCTCTCTCTCTTGCATTTGTTAACGAGAACCCACTTTCACTCTCTCTTATTCGGTTTGAGGGTTTCAAAATACAACTGACTTCATTTCGCCGCTGTAAAGGAGAATGACATCAAAGTCTTGAAATCTGCTTTTTTTCATAACAGACAGAAAGACTGGCTGACAGACAGACGGACAGAGACAGAGAGAAAAGGGAAGAGAGGGGGAGGAGAAAAGGAGAGAGAGAGAGAGAGAGAGAGAGAGAGAGAGAGAGAGAGAGAGATGCACATTGAGGTATTTGAGTGGGAGAGAGAGAGAGAGAGAGACAGAGACACGGAGACAGACCGATAGACAGTCAGACGACAGACAGACAAACAGAGATATACATAGTCGCATGTATATTATCTTGACGAACAACAGAAATGAACTGTTTTTGTTCTAAAATAGTTAACAACCCTGTTCTCTCTCTCTCTCTCTCTCTCTCTCTCTCTCTCTCTCTCTCTCTCTCTCTCTTGTCAAAAAGGGG
>CM065714.1:127587851-127602851 GCA_033310375.1 Conus canariensis | reverse complement strand
CACCCATGTAACCACGATTGCAGTGCTAATGACATAACAAATGTTCAATGTTCAATGTTCTCTCTCTCTCTCCTCCTCTCTCTCTCTCTCTCTCTCTCTCCCCCCCCCCCCCCCCCCCCCCCCCCCCCCCCCCCCCCCTCTCTGGCGCGTGCACGTTTGACTGTCATCAAATTCGATCGCTCTGTGATTGATCAGAAGAATCTGCTCTGATAAGCAAACAACTCCTCCGCCCCAACGAGTTAATGTGTTTGCAGGCCTTTCACAGTAGCATGCCCAGGGTTCTGGCCCTTCGCAGTTGTCTGTGGCCGTTCTTTCCATTCCCAGACGGCTCTTGGCATGGAAGCAAAGGGCAGTTTGCTCTGGAACAACAACCGCTGTCAGTTAAGGCTGCGGTGTCGTCTGCAAGATTACGGCTTCAGTTGGAGGATGGTTTGTTGCACTGAGCACACGCTGTTGTCGCTGGACGTGTTCATGTTATATAACAAAGAGTGCGTGCGGACATTGTCTCCTTATGGACTGAGAAAGAAGAAAACAAATCCACTGCCCCATCACTGCAAACGCAATTTACCAAGAAACTATGCTTTTTAATGAGATATTATACGATTAAGGATTGGCTTAGGATTAGGATTAAGGTTAGGTTGGGTTCAGGTTCAGGTTAAGGCCCACGCATTCTGGAACAAGAGAGCCTTTCGGTTTTCTTGTCAAAGTTCCCACCTCTAACCAAAACTGCGGTAAAGGGGAGGGAGGGGGAGGCGCGCAATTTACACTGCGCATGCACTATGTGCAGGTCAGACGTTAGCTTGAGTACGTAAGAGAAATTTATATACTACCGGCTTTCTGAACATAGACATTTTTCCAAGTGAAATTGGACACTGCTCATGCTTGAATTCAACATACCTGGGTGTGGGGGGGGGGGGGGGTGAAGGAGGGAATAGGTCTTTCGGTACCATTCTTGGCTGAACGGCTTAGGAAGCAACAAAGACCATTAAATACCTAGCAAAGGGAAAAAATATGATGACTTGACAGACGCATTGTTATGGAAGATCTGAAATGTTATGTGTCGTTTGCTAAAGAAGCCTCAGTCGTTATAGAGTCGACATATTTAGCTAGTCGGAACAGACCCTTTATAATGACAAGTTGAAAAGCTGATTCGCTTAGATGGAGAATGGCTCTGCATCGACGGCTACCACAATCACAACAATGTTGATTTCATAAAGCCACATTCAGCCAATGGTTCGGATCAATCGCATCGATGACTTCAACCCGGACAGAGAAGTAATTCGCTCGCATCATTCCACGTATTCATGTTCCAAATGCTGTTTGCAATATTGTTGGTTTTTGTGTGTGTGTGTGTGTGTGTGTGTGTGTGTGTGTGTGTGTGTGTGTGTGTGTGTGTGTGTGTGTGTCTATGTGTGTTCTGTTTTATTATCTGTGTTCTATTGCATTTTGATTTTTTTCAATCTTCTCATAAATTTACTACATTGCTAACAATCACGCGAAAATGATACATTAGGAAGGATATAACCGATAAACACTTTACCAGGAGGCCACTTTTGAAAAATAAAAGTTTTTCTCTTCGTATGATTTGTGAATATTGGATTTGCCTCGACAAAACATTTCAGCCTGCAAACTTCGGGAGCGGAAATACATTTCCCCGACGCCTGACCAGACGGCTTTGTCCGCAAGTTCGAATAAGACCGAATGAAGTGAGATTGCTGCAGTTAGCCACCCCCCACCCCCACCTCCTACTATGGTCCTCATTCTAACGCTGCCCAAAGTGGGCGTGCTGCTTAATGTTCGACTGCTTTGGTCTTTTATCTTGTCTGTGGCTGCATATATAGGCCTACTCTGGGGATGGCAAATGGTATGAGTCATGCTGGTTTTTGAACAGAGCTGTTTTTGTTTGTCTGTTTTCTGCAGTATATTACAAACACACGGAAAACGCCTGGGAACAGCTGGGAGAGAGAGAGAGAGAGAGAGAGAGAGAGAGAGAGAGAGAGAGAGAGAGAGAGAGAGAGGCGGAGGACAGAGAGCTGTGTTGGGCTGTTGTCCACGACCTGTGATCCGGGAAGGCTGGTGGGCTATGATAATGTTCTACCTGTTCATGAATAGTCTTTCACACATAGAAACGTTTATTACCATCGTTCCCATATACAACCTCCTCCCCCCTAATCCTTTCCATCATCTCCCTCACACACACACACACACACACACACACACACACACACACACACACACACACACACACACACACACACACAACACACACACACACACACACAAACGCGCGCGAACGCGTGCACACACACACACACACACACACACACACACACACACACACACACACACACACACACACCACGCGCACGCACGCGCGCGCACACACACACACACACACACACACACACACACACACACACACACACACACACACACTCAAACACGCACAAGCTCACCCACCTCCCCACCCCTTACACACACACAATACAATACAATATTTATTCCTGTAGCCCCTTTTGGGGTATGGAGGAAGGTGTGTTAAGATAACAAGTAAAGGAAAACAAACAAGCCAAAATCAAACATAAATTGCTAGTCCATGCTGACATAGACCAACAATTTACAACACTTGAGATAATATATTATACTTTGACAATAGAAGCATTTGTTTTCGATTAGTAGAAGACATCATATGACAAAAATTATAGACAGATTTTGGAGAGAGAAATCTTTTTGGCAAATACGTGTTGCGCAAAGTAGCGTATTATGAACATTCCATGATAAAATGAAATTCATCACCTATTTCAGACATGTGACATTTATTACATAACCTTTCTTCTTTTGGAATAGCAAATCGACGATCTACTTCAATTGGCAATTTATGATTAGAACATCTAAATCTGATAAGAGGGTAAATATAAACATCTAGAAGCTAGAAATATACTTCTCCTCGTTAAAATCAGATTTATGAAATTTGTAGAAAAAACATTCAAAATGGAGTGACTGACGGCGGCGAACGAAGCAAAATTTAGAAAGAGAGGGTGTTAGTTACCGCCAATGACATTGACAAACAAGTGTCTTGTCATGTGCTTTGTTTGTCAATGTCATTGGCGGTAACTAACACCCTCTCTTTCTAAATTTTGTAGAAAAAACATTTACTGCTAGTTTCAATGTCATGTTGCCACGCTTGACGAAAAGAGCATTGCAAACTATTTTTGACATTCCTACATAATGTTTTGACGTCTGTAAAAGATTGATTGCTCCAAACAGTCAAAACCAGATTGTACAAGTATATCATGTTGCCACGCTTGACGAAAAGAGCATTGCAAACTATTTTTGACATTCCTACATAATGTTTTGACGTCTGTAAAAGATTGATTGCTCTAAACAGTCAAAACCAGATTGTACAAGTATGTTTTTAATGCACGTTAACCAGGGAGACACAGTTACTGCACTATTGTGCAAATGTAACATGAAAGAATAGAACCTAACCGACATTTTCTCAACAGGAAATTGAACCAAACTAGCCCAAAATCGAATCATTCAGACAAAGACTGTAATTGATAAATGGTAACGTCCTGTTTCACCATAAATCATGTTTGTCATTGTACTTCTTTTTAAGCGAAATATATATTTTACAAATTCGAGCTGAAATTTATCAATGATATTTAAATTTTCGTATCCCCATATTTCACAACCATATTATAATACTGGAACAAACATTTTATCAAATAAATGTAGAATAACATAAATAGATAAATCCTTTGTTCTTGCCTTTTGTATCAATTTAAACATGGCTAATGACGCCTTATCAAAAGTATTTTTCTTACGTGTAGCTAAAGAACCCATTCGATTAAAATCTACCCCTAAATATTTGAAGCTGCGCTGGTGACAACATCAACTTTTTCATTTCCATAATGAAATGTGTCCTGTTTATTCACTCTTGCACTGATAGATATCATTATTTTAGTTTTAGCAGCATTAACTGTTAGCTTCCACTTATTACAATATAATAGCAAGGAATCTAGTGCTTTTTGCAATCCCACTTTTGTCTCTGAAAATATAATAATTGTGTCATCTGCATATAACAAGACAAAAAGTTTGACATAATTCGTTATATCAATATCCAAAGAAAGCCTAATTTCTAATGATGAACACCCAGTGTCTTTCAGATAGCCTTCAAGATTATTCAAATACAAAGCAGATAATACAGGAGAAAGATTCTCACATTGACGAACACCTTTATGGCTCCCAAAAACTTCTGACAAATTGCCGTTCATAAATACGGAAGACTTCAAATTACTATACATATTCGTTATGACTCGTACGATTTTGCCATTGATTTTTTTCCTTTATGAGTTTATACCATAATGCATGCCTCCATACAGAATCAAAAGCTTTTTTATAATCAACGAATGCACAGTACAGCTTTTTCTTCTGACTCCGGAAAACATCTATTAAACATTTAAGTATAAACACATGGTACACACACACACACACCACACACACACACACACACACACACACACACACACAAAACACAAACACGCACGCGCGTGCGCGCACACACGTACACAGACACACACACATACACAAACGCGCGCACATACTCACACACACACACACACCACACACACACACACACACACTCACACACACACACACACACACACACACACACACACACACACACACACACACACACACACTCAAACGCGCGCGCTGACGCAAAGGCACAAGCGGAAAATGAAGCAAAATTTCGTTTCCTTCCGGCGGCCAGTTTGGTCGTGTGGCGAACATGAGAAGATCAGTGGTTTCTCGTTCTTCGTTTTCACCGTCCTAAACGTCATTTGTTTTTGCCTGAAGAAGACCCAAGAGGTCGAAATGCATTGTGTCTTGTCCTGTACTTTGTTTGTCTATGTCCTTGGCGGTAAATAACCCACTCTCGTTCTAAAAATTGAGCCACAGTGTGTTTTTGCAAGTCACTGTCCGATGTATTAAATGGGTGTCAGCAATGGCGTCTCAACTCAGCACTACACGGCAGCAAAGCTCGGAGACAAGTCGTCGTAATCAGCGTTTCACGGCGTTAGAAGTGTGAACATCACTTCAAAATGAAGGTTCGGACATTGAGGGAGACATTGATGACTATAATGAGGATTTTATTGAAACTGGAGGTGGGAGAAGTTCAGATTCTGAACTCGAAGTGGCTGCACTGTTAGCTGAGGCGAGTGATAGGGAGAGGGGTGGTGGTGATAGTGATGACGCAGCACAGCCCGAGCAGAGAGGATCCTAGGAGAGCGTGTGCTGGACATTGCAGGGAAAGAGTTTGTGGGTTCGTGGTGCAAAACTGGAATCAAGATTTTCGATTTGTTCCTGCTGTGCCCCTTTCACGTGTGAACATGGTGTACTCACATCACAAAAATGCCACGCCCCCTTCTTTTTTTTCAGCTGAAAATGCATCGTCTGCCACCACGTTGTCATGTCCAGACTTTCCGGCAAAATGTGTATATTTTATGTTATCATTCCATTATTGTTTTTTTTTTAATCTCAGTCACACACACACACACACACACACACACACACACACACACACACACACACACACACACACACACACACACACACTTGTGAAAGTTAAGACAATGATGATTATGATATATTTCTATCTTTTGAAGAAACGGCATGGTTGAAAAAAATACAAAGAAACAAATCTTTTAGATACATAATGATTTATTGTGCTGTTGTTTCAGGTGCTGTTGCTGTTCTGCATGGATGGATAGGAAGCCAGTTCATGTCATCGCTACTAGGATCAACCCCCACACCATGACAGATGTGACCACATGACAGATGTGACCACATGACAGATGTGACCACACGCTGTGGGCAGTTCAGAAAACTCCTGGCTGTCCAGAACATGGCTTGGGTGGACAAAAGTGACCAGCTGATCTACATTCCACTGGACCGCAAGACCATTAAGTGGTTGAAAAAGCTTTTCTTCTATCTCTCTACCCTGAGCCTCATCCTGTGTGACAAACTAGTGCAATAAGCCCATTCATGTAATTCTATACACAATAATTTTATGAGTTCAGCAAGCAAGCCAGTGTGTACATAGTGTCATGGTGTTTCTTGTTTTTTATTTGTGTTGGTGTTAATATTAGTGGATCATCAAGCGCCCTGCTGGCTATGAAATGAAGCAAATATCATATTTGGACATTTCTTGGATTATTTTGTAAATGAACAGACTGTTCCAAAGACATTGTGTTTCCCTGGATATATACACACACACACACACACACACACACACACACACACACACACACACACACACACACACACACATATATATATATATATATATATATATGCATATATATATATATATATATACATGTACACAAAACATCTGCCTGTGTCAATTCGGATGAAAAAAAAGATATTTTTTACCCGGCTCTACACGATAAACAATGAAGGAATTTGATATTTTCACCCCAAGTAACTCAATATGTTTTTAACCAGTTCTGAGAGTTTCATGTCCTAACTTTTAACAGTTTTTTCAGCATTTTTTTTACTACCCTTACAAATGGCCAGTTCCGTGGGAAAGTACAGGGAAAACTTGTTAGTCCTGACTGAGTGTAATGCATTTTTGGAAGACAGTGATGATTGCATTTTCCCCAGTTTTACAGTAGTCAGACTATTCTTTAAGAGGACGTGGCAAGAGACCAAAAATCCTGTCAACAGTACGAACAGGGGTATTGATGTGCTTGCTCCAGAGACGGTAAGGCTGTTTCAGCTGCCTGGACCATTTCGTGTTATATCGGCCTGTCCTATCTGTTCTGAACTGTGATTAACGATTCTGTAGCATAATTTACTGTATCATATTGCGCGTGTTGTAGTATAATTACAGTACTGTATCGAATGGCACGGTACTGTAGTGTAATGTACTGCGTTGTTCTGTATTGCGTTGTCAAGTTCAGTGCTGTAACGTCTTGTACAGTGTTGTGCAGTACCGCTTTGTGCTGCACAATTGTTTATTGTTCTTAGTGCACTTCACTTTCCGGAACCGTTCTTTAGTGTACTGAGTTGTGCCATAATCAACTGTACTGCATTGTACTGCGCTGCACTCTGCTGTTCTCAGATACTGTATTCTGTACTGTACTGTTTGTTACTGTCTTGTACTGCACTGCACTCTACCCTACTGTCTTGTGCTAAATTACATTGATTTGTACTGTAGCGCATTGGTCTGCATGGCACTGTACTGTACTGTGCTATACGTATAGCAGTCAATTGAGCTGCACTGTGGTAAACACTGCTGAATTGCATTACACCGAATTGAAGGGCAGTGCACTGCACTGTACTCAGCTGACCCGTGCTGTACTGCACTGTACTGAACTGCAATCCACTGTACTGCACCAGGTTGTTCTGTACTGCACTTCACTGAACTGAAGCTCATTTCACTGTACTGTTTTGTTCTTACTATAGGGCACTCTACAGAACCATAATACACTGTCCTCTGCTGCACTGCACCGCACTCTGCAGTATTGCACTGTACTGTGCTATATTTCACTGTGCTAAGATGTACTGTAGAGCACCGCATCGAGTTGAGTTGTACTGCTCAAAACTGAATTGCCTGCACTGTCCTGCATTGAACAAAACCTCACTGAACTGAAATGCACTTTACTATGCTGTACTGCGCTGCAATGTGTTCTACTGTATCATACTGCAATGTGCTATGCTAACTAGTACTGTACTGTATTGTACTGGAAAAAACCTCACTGAACTTAAATGCACTTTATTGTGCTGTAGTGCACTGCAGCAAGTTCTACTGTACCGCACTGCAAAGTACTATGCTAACTAGTACTGTACTGTATTGTACTGGAAAAAAAACTCACTGAACTGAAATGCACTTTATTGTGCTGTAGTGCACTGCAGCAGGATTCTACTGTACCGTACTGCAATGTACTATGCTAACTAGTACTGTACTGTATTGTACTGGGAAAAAAACCTCACTGAACTTAAATGCACTTTATTGTGCTGTAGTGCACTGCAGCAGGGTTCTACTTACCGTACTGTAATGTACTATGCTAACTAGTACTGCACTGGATTGTACTGAAATGAAAAACCTCACTGAACTTAAATGCACTTTATTGTGCTGTAGTGCACTGCAGCAGGTTCTATTGTATCATACAGCAATGTGCTATGCTAACTAGTACTATACTTTATCGCACTGAACTCAAAAATCTCACTGAGCTGAAATGGACTTTACTGTACTATAGTGCGCTGCAATGAGTTCTACTGTATCATACAGCAGTGTGCCTAGCGAAATAGTACTGTGCTGTATTGTAGTGAACGAAACAGCACTGTACTATACTGCATTGTATTGAATTAAGCAATACATTACTGTACTGTACTAAAAGGGGAAAACACAGCACTGTGCTCTACTGCATTGTACTCAACTAAACGGTGCTGTGCTGTGCTAGATCGTACTGATCTAAACTGCAACGAACTGCTCTGCATTTTATTAAACTAAACAGCACTGACTTGTACTGAACTAAACAGTCATGTACTCGTCTGCATGGTACTGAATAACCAGTCTTTAACTGTGCAACGTTTACTAAACTAAATAACACAGTACTGTGTTACATCGCACTTAACAAAACAATACTGTACTGTTCTGTTCTGCATTATAACAATACTGTACTGTTCTGTTCTGCGTTATAGTAAACTGAACAGTATTGTATTGTACTTACTGTAATGATCTAAACAGCATTGTACTGTGCTCCATTGTACTGAACTTAACAGTACTGTAATGCACTGTACTCAACTGAACAGAACTTCACTGTCATGCGTTGTACTGAACAAAACTTTACTGTATTCTACTGTACTTCATTGTACCGAACAAAACTTAATAGCACCATATGGTATTGACGACACAGTACTGTACTGTGCTGCATCTTACAGAACTAAACGGTACTGTATTGTACTGCACTGTACTTAGCTCAACTGTACTACACTGTACTACTTTGTACTCAGGGAAACAGTACTGTACTCTACTGCATTGTACTGAACTGAACAGCACTGTACTGTATTGCTTTGTACGTAGCCAAACAGTACTGTACTGCGTTGTACTGTTTAGGTCAGGACAATGCACTACTTTTGTAGTGCATTGTCCTGACTTAAACAGTACAGGTCTGTTCTGTATTGCAATCAATTAAATATTACTGTATTGTACTCCATTGTACTGAACTAAACAGTACTGCACTGTACTGCGTCATGGTGAACTAAATAGTACTTGATTGTGTAAAGTTTTGAATTAAACTGCACTATACTGTACTGCACTGTATTGAACTAAAGCGTACTATACTGTACAGCATTGTACTGTATCAAACAGTACTTTCTTTGCCTCATTATACCGAACTGAACAGTACTGTACTGTGCCACATTGTAATGAACAAAACAGCAATGCACTGTACCACGTTGAACCAAACTGAAAGTACTGTATTGTGCTGTGCTGCATTGTACTGAACTACACAGCGCTGTACTGTGCTTGTACTGAGCCAATTAGTACTGTACTGTATTGCACTGAACTAAACAGACCTATACTGAGCTACATTGTATAGAACTGCATAGCACTGTACTGTGCTTGTACTGAACAAATTAGTACTGTACTGGATTGCAACGAACTAAACACCACCATGTTGTCCTCCATTGTACCGAACTAAAAGTAATGCACTGTGCTACATTGCACTGAACGAAACTCTGATACATTGTCAAGAACTTAAGTGGAATGAAATAGCAGACAGTCTTGCAAAAGAAGGAGCAAATAGAAACGCTGAAAATTTATCAAACAATCCCTTAGATTTATCCTCTTGTGATTTAATCCAAAGTATGGTAAAAGATACACATAAACAGAATTTAAGTCAAAAAATGGCTTCTTTACCATCGTGCCCAAGGCACATTGTTAGATTAATTCATAAACTAAGGCTGAATACTTGGTACACTAAATATACTCATGGCATTACTTGTGTCTGCAAAGAAAACATTTCTGTACATTATCTGTTGTTTAAATGCTCGGTATTCACCTCGCTCTATCAGGAGAAAGGTATTGAGATGACTAACTTTGATTATGTCAGTACTGTCTTATGTGGTTCATATGTTGCTGAAATTGCCATGGTTATTTCGCAATCACAGGGTGCAAAATTTTTGTAAAGATCAACAATTTTGTGTACTACTAGGGTATTTCACTTATGTAAATATGCATATATCAGATGTGGGTTTGAAACTACTAACGTGTATGATAAATTAAGTGTGGAGGTGTTTGCTTTATTTTTTTTTAATTTTTTTAATAAGTGTCTAATATCATCTGGCGATGAAAAGACATTAAATAAACCACTGAACTCAACTGAACTGCTCAAGAACTAAAAAGTTCTGAAGTGCATTATATTGGACTAAACAGTACCGTACTGCGCTACGTTGTATTGAAACAGACAGTGCTGTACTGTAATGCATTGTACCGAACTAAACAGTTCTGCACTATGCTGCATTGTACTGAACAAAACCATACTGTTCTGTGCTGTATGTACTGATATATACAGTACTGTATTGTACAGCACTGTGCTTCAGTTCTAATTGAAACTGTTTTAACAGCGAATGTTTAATTTCAATAATGCAAGGTATTTTTTTCAGAAATGCTTTTCATCATTGTTCTGCTGTTTTAACGGGAAACTGAGACGCCGGCTTGAAAGATGCATAACTTTAGTGGAGATGTTTCTCAATGTTGTAACTGAAAACACAGATGTCCCGTCGGACTGTTTCAATATCCTTTGTGATGATTGAGAAATCTTAATTCAATGTTGTAAGTAAAAGTGACGGTGTCTTCGGGAGATAGCTTGAATGTTCTAAAGATTGAGATGCCACTAGAGATTGTTTCAGTGTTCTGCCCGAAACTGAAGATGCTGAAGTTTGCTGTAATATTCTGTCTTAAACACGGAATGTCTTTGAAGATTGTTTCATTGATGAAACGAAACTGAAACTGGGGGTGTGTTTGAAGATTGTGTCATTGGTCTGATTAAAAATCAAGACTTCCTTGCTGGTTATTTCAACATCTTTGAAGATTGTTTCAAATTTCGGATTGAAACTCATATTTTCTTCGAAGATTGTTTAAACATTCCAACTGAGATTTTGATGAAGATTGTTTCAATATTCTGACCGAAAGTGGAGAGGGTCAACTGAAAATGGATATTTCAACGAGGATTCTTTCAAATTTGTAACCGTAAATGGAGATGGCTGGATGGTGGGTGAGTATGCATCTTTCTAGTGCTTGTGGCGTCGATGTTCTAACCGAAAGTGGAACTGCGTCAGAAAACTGTTTGCTGTTTTAATCGAAGCTGGAGATGTTTTATGTTATTCCCCTGTCGAGGAGGGTGTGACCCTCCGCTTCCTAACAAGCCACACTGGATGGCTCGATGTGCTGGCACGCAGCCTGTGTGACATTTCACAGATTTAGATTGCTGGGACACGCTCCAGAACGGGACTGAAACATAAAACCAAAAGACAGGATGGACACACACAACAGCTGAATGATTAACGCCGATCGAAGGAAATTGAAAAAAAATCCGAAAAACGAGCCGCGCAGTCCAACATATCTAAATATATTATGCGCGTTCTGTCTGTCTGTCTGTCTGTCTCTGCCTGCCTGCCTGCCTGCCTGCCCGCCTGCCTGCATGTCTGTCTGTCTGTCTGCCTGTCTGTCTGTCTGTGTATCTGTTTGGTGTTATACAAATTTACAGATTTCGCCAGATCTCACCTGGCACAGTGACTCAGTGACTCATTACCATATGGGCAGATCTTAAGCAATCCACCATTGTGGTAGAAAATCGAATATCCCATCATAAGACGGCTGTGTGGCGAAGCGAAATGATGTCGGACACATCTCTCTTTTGGTATACATATATCTAAACAAAAGTGCTTTCTGTCGGCCTGAATAGCTCAGTTGAAAACCCACTACACTGTAGATCTACAGATATTGCTCTGAACCTGGCTTCACATCCTTTTTTTCACTTTGCTTTTCCTCAAGGGATCCGACGCGGGTCAAAGGAAAAGGGAGAGGGAGGGGAGAGGGATATGGGCAATGGGGTAGATGAATGGGGAGAGGAAGACTAGGGGGACGAAGGGGGACGAGAGAGGGGGAAGGGTAGGGAAATGGGTGGGAAAAGGCGAATGGCAGAAGAGGAGACGGGGAGGGAGAAGGGAGAGGGGGAGACGGGAAAAAGGATGAAAGACGGGGTGGGGAAAGGGAGAAAGGCGACACGGGAGGGGGAGGAGGGTGGGACAGAGGGGGCGGAGGGGGGCACAGGAAGGAGGGAGGGGACGACGTAAGGGGATGGGGGCGTGGAGACGGCTAGTATGCCAAAAGTATTTATAGATTTAAAAAAATCATACTGAAGACAAACATATGTAGTTTAAACAGCGTAGTCCCTGGTTCAGATTCTCTCCGTGTTTAATCCGCGTCATTTTCAAGGGCTGGTGGTCACAAATAAAACCTTCTCTAATAATGTAGGTCTGTCGCCATTATTTTTCGCCATCTGCTATAAAAATGATATCTCTCTAATTGGTAATGACATTTGTGCGCAGTCCGCACTCTCCATAATCGGTGAACACACATACATTCTCCATTCACAAGTGAGAGAGACAGAGAGGGGGGTTGAAGACAGGGGGGAGGAGAGAATGAGAGAGAAAGCGAGAGAGAGAGAGACGGAGAGAGGGGGGAGGGAGAGAAAGAGGCGGGAGAGCAGGAGGATTGGCATATGTGAATGGTTTCAAAAATGCGTAGTTCCCACGTCAGCATCTACATTATTTCCCTCAACCTTTTCCCCACACATCGGTCACCCTAATACACAATTATTGTCAACGTATGGGATCAGCCCATCCAGGACAGGCTGATCACACCACATTCACATATACATTTTCACTCCCTGTGGGGGCACACCCAAGCACATACCACGTGTACAACCAGTAACATAGTTCCGCTTCAACATTCCACCTTCCCCATTTGCCACTGCTACAAACATACATCAAATGTATCAACAGATAACTCCAATAAATAAAACGTGAATTGAAATCAAAGTTGGTCCTTAAAAATGTGTTTCAAAACTCTTTTGACACGATTGAAAGTGACGGCCACATGGGTGAGAAAAGCCCCCCCTCCCCCCTTCTCCCCCCCCCCCCACTCCCCCCCCCCCCCCCCCCCCCCGCCCGCCCCCTTCCCCATTATTCACTTCAATGGTAAAATGTTTCAGTAGAGAGAATTGAGTCCGTTGGGAGAATTTGTTTTCATTTTAGTTATCCGAAAGTGTTCCCTATGAAGGTGATGAGGACGGTAGTTTGTTTTCTGTTTTTCTGTTGCATGCACCGGAGATTAGACAGGGAGTGATCTGGTAGATTGAAATGTTGGGTTATTAGAGATCCAGTGTTACGTTTGTTGTTTGATCGATAGAGGTAAAGTCTTTGTTTGAGAGAACGTTTGAGAGACAATGTACTGTGAGTTCGGGTATTTAGAAGAGAATAGTAAATAATGTTAAATGATAAATAAATAATATTAGTGAATACATAGTAGTAAATGTTTGATGTTTCACATGTCATGTGGGTTCTGATGTTAAAAGTTTCGGAGGTAACCGAACTGTTGAAGGTGGTAGTCTCAACCACGTGGCTGACGCATATCACACAGCAGTCTCATCTGCATCTGAAGCATCCTGGTTCCCCTGTACCGATGAGACTGGGAAGGACTGAGGGCATAAACAGGTTCCCCAGAGATCTGCTGTTTCATTCTCCAAGGATCGGCGGGTCAGGAATGGCGTGCTGCAGTCTCCTATAGTTGTCTGTAAGTGTGACAGATATTCCTGGAACCAAACTTTAAGGGGACGGTTTTCAGGATTGTGTTTGATAATAAATGGCACCCTTTGTGTGGTGTGTTTTTGTCCATGCTGTAAAGTTTGAATGCGTGGAATTTTTTTTCGGCCCGTTTCAGGGCCTGTTGGATGCAGTGTGGAGAAATATATATATATATATATATATATATATATATATATATATATATATATATATATATATAATCCGTTACTTACAGCTTTTGGGGACCATCATAGCCTGACCTGAAAACACATGATGGTTTACGCAGTGCGCTGAATCTGTAAGCTCCCTTGTAGTTGGTACCCCATAAAAGCGCCTTACAGCTGTACTACAGCCGCTTAGTGGACTTTCTCATCTGGTGCTGATTCCGTAAACATATCAAACAGATAAGTGACATTGGGTGCCGCACATGGCTTTTATTTCTATTTTGGTGAAATGTTAAAAGTAATTTTAAGCAGCTCCGCCGGTCAACATGGACAAACAAATTACAAGACAGAACACGACGCGTTTCGACCTCTTGGGTCTTCTTCAGGCAAGATAAACAACGTTCAGGACACTAAAAACGAAGAATAAGTCATCTTCTCGAATTCGGCGCAAGATGGGGGTTGAATGCCTGAGGAAGACCTAAGAGTTCGAAACACGTCGTGGTTTGTCTTTTTATTTGTTTATCCATGTTAAACGGCTGAGGTAGTTAAAATTTCTTTTGAATTTTGTTTCAGTGTCCGCCTGCAGTAATCTCAATTTCGAATTCACTATTGTGGTGAATTTAGAGATTTAACATGATTTTTTTTTGTTTTGTTTTTTTTTTTGTTTGTGTGTTTTTTTGTTTTGTTTTTTTAATCTCAGCATTATGAAAGTTTCGAGCTCCATAACTTTTATGTAGCAGTTTTCAAGATATTCACTGCAAGGTATTCTCCGTCTTTAACTCGGTGTGAAAAACACCAGAGGCATTAAGGTGAACAAAAATGTAGGCTTCGGAATCCAGGATAATTTTTTCACATAATTATTTTAGTGCATCAAAATAATCACATTTCTCTGGAATATGATCCTCCATGTTTCCTGGCATAGCGCCTCAAAACGCATGTGTGTGTGTGTGTG
>CM065714.1:127572851-127582851 GCA_033310375.1 Conus canariensis | reverse complement strand
CCACAGAACAAAGATGGGACGTGTGAAGACTCATCTGAATGAGCAGCAGCGCACTGCATCAGCAGATAAGACGTCGGAAGACCAAGGCCAGGATTTAAACCACAGTGCCAAGGACATCCACGCTGTTGGTTCGGATGAGGAATTTGCACAGGTCCCTCGATGCCAGGCGCCTGAAACTCAACCTGCCACGAGCAAACGAAACTGAAGATTGGGAGAAACTGGATGCAAAAATCGTCCAAAGACTCGATGCACTGATAGGGAAAAGCACCCTGGAACACAAACTAGCCACATATGGGGACATTGTGTATGCCACATGTAGAGACGCCTATGGAGCAAAACTACCCAAAGAGAAAACACCTCCAAAGAAATCCAGACGCCAAGAAAAGATGGACAAGATCAGGGTCCAAAAGAAAAACCTCAAGATGCAAATGAAGACCGCACTGCCAGCTGAAAAACAAGGCTTGGAAAAACTGTGGAAAGACCTGAAAGAAAAACACAGCGCCCTCAGCAAAGCGGAATCTGTGAGGAAGAGGAAGAGCAAAAAGAAGAAGACACAAGAGCGCTTCTTCAGAGACCCCTTCCAGTTTGCCAGAACACTGTTTGAGCAGCCAAAATCTGGGACCCTAAGTGTGGACAAAGGAGTTCTTGAGCAGCATCTGAGGAAAACATACTCTGACCCACAGAGCAAAGCACCACTCGACATTCAAGGTCTGGTGTGGCCAACCAACCCTGAGGAACAGTTCAATGGCAAGCCTCCAACGTTGGCGGAAATCAAGAAGGTGGTCGACAAAGCCAGAGCCAAATCATCACCAATGCCAAACGGAATACCTTACCAGCTTTACAAGAAATGTCCCAAGGTGCTGGAGTGGCTCCACAGGCTGCTGCAATCGGCTTGAGAGAACCAGAAGATCAGCGGCCAGTGGATGACGGCAGATGGTGTGTACATCCCCAAAGAGCAAAACTCAAGTGACATCAGCCAGTTCAGGCCAATATCACTACTGAACGTCGAAGGGAAAATCTTCTTCTCTGTCATGGCAGCAAGGCTGACCAAGTACCTGATGGAAAACAAGTACTTGGATGTGTCAGTCCAGAAAGGTGGCATCCCAGGCGTGGCTGGCTGTGTAGAACACGCCACAATGATCTGGGACGCAATCCAAAAAGCAAAAACAGAAAAGAGAGACCTGGACGTAGTGTGGCTTGATCTGGCAAACGCATATGGATCTGTGCCCCATGAGATGATACAGTCGGCTCTTGAGATGTACCATGTGCCAAAGAACATCCGCGACATGCTCAAGAAGTACTTCAATGGCTTCTCAATGCGGTTCTCTACCAAGGAGTACACAACAGACTGGATCAACTTGGAAGTGGGTATTGCAATGGGCTGTGCAATTTCCCCAATACTGTTCGTGCTGGCAATGGAACTCATCTTGAAAGCAGCAACAAACAACGCGAGACAAACAGACCTTGGCGATGGATACAAGATGCCTCCTCTCAAGGCCTTCATGGATGACACTACAGTGATTTCATCCAGAGAAGACGAGACACGTCATGTGCTGGAGAGGCTGGACGACATAGTTGCCTCATCCAGAATGAAGTTCAAGCCAAAGAAATCACGGAGTCTCTCACTGAGGAAAGGAAAAGTGGCCGGATCTGTGGTCTTCAGTGTTGCCAACCAGGCCATTCCAACAGTCACAGAAGAACCAGTCAAGAGCCTTGGAAGATGGTATGATGATACGCTGAAAGACACACAAAGAGCAAAAGAAACCAAGCAGATGGCGGAGGAAGGCTTGGAGACCATTGACCAGTGTGGGCTCCCTGGCAAATACAAGGTCTGGTGTCTGCAGTTCATGCTGATACCAAAGCTCCTATGGCCTCTGATGATATACGACATTTGCACCAGCATAGTGGAGGCAATGGAAGCCAAAATCAACAAGTTCACAAGGAAATGGCTTGGTGTCCCACCCTGTCTGACTGACATAGCGCTGTACTGTCGCCAAGCAAAGCTGAAACTACCACTGAAATCCATCCTGGAGGAATACAAAGCAGGGAAGATCAGACTTCAAAGCATGCTGGAGGACTCAGGAGACAAGGTGGTAGAAGCAATCAAGCCCCAGCTGAAGACAGGCAGAAAATGGAAAGTTCAAGAGGCGATGGATTCTGCAAAAGAAAGTCTCAAGATCAGAGAAATAACAGGACACACACAGACCAACAGACAAGGACTGGGGGTGACCAAAACTGAATGGTGGTCAAAGGCCAAAGGAAAAGCCAAAAGAGACATGATGATTCAGGAGATGAGAAAAGAAGGAGACCAAAAAAGACTCCAAAAAGCAGTCCAGCAGAGCCAGCAAGGGCAATGGACAACGTGGGAGAATGCACTCCAAAGAAGTCTCACTTGGAATGACATTTGGCGCATGGCCCCTCTCAGGATCAGCTTCATTCTCAGATCTGCATATGACCTTCTGCCCTCAAATGCAAACCTGGTGAAGTGGGGGAAAACAGACGATCCTGCATGCCCCCTCTGCCATGAAAAACAAACAGTGGAGCATGTCCTAAGCTCATGTAAAGTAGCCCTGGCTCAAGGAAGGTACACATGGAGGCACAACCAAGTGCTCAAAGAGATTGTACAAGTAGTCTGGGCTAGTACCAACACCACAAAAGGGAAAATCAGGACTCCAAAAGCACCCGCAACATTCTTCGCAGAAATCATGGCCAAGAACAACAGTGCCACTCGAAACATGCAGGCAGAGTCTGCTGGACGGGGCAGATGACTGGGAGTGCACTGCAGACCTCCCAGAATGGAAGAGTCACCCAGAGATCATCAGCAAGAGTGGCATGAGACCAGACATAGTAGTCCACTCTAAGTCAACCAAGCAGCTGATCATGATCGAGCTCACGGTGCCATATGAGAACAGAATGGAGGCAGCTCAAATCTACAAGACTGAAAAGTATGCTGATCTGGCAAACAGCCTGAGGAGAGAAGGCTATCAGTCAAAGTCCTCACTGCAGAAATTGGAGCTAGGGGGTTTGTAGGAACGTCTGCATACAGCCTCATGAAACAGCTCTCAGTTGCAGGGAAGGAAAAACCAGAGCCCTGAAAGCAATGGCAGAAGCGGCAGAGAGGTGTTCAAGCTGGATCTGGTCAAGGAGGAACAAAAGTGAACTTCATAAGGCTTAATTTCCCTACAAATATCAGGTGTCCCTGTGGCTCAGTGGTTAAAGCGCGAGTCATTAAGTGGAAAGTGAGCATGTCCAGAGGGTCATGGGTTCGAATCCCAGCCATGGCTCGTCCCAAGATGGGGAAAAAAAAAAAGGGGGGGGGGCAGCAGAGGGACATCCGGAGTCATGAACCGGGTGTGGCCCAACCCCCCTAGAGTGTCAGGAGATAAGGGCCGAAACACTTGCTTGAAGGGGGCTTCTCTTCTGAGGACTCTCTGCTGCCACGCTCTCCACGAGTTTCTTTCTACTTTCGGTTAAATATTTTCCCGTCTAATCGGGTTTCGAAATTACTCGTAATTCATCTTTTGTTCAGTGTGTGTGTGTGTGCGTGTGTGTGTGTGTGTGCGTCTGTGTGTTTGTGTGTCTTATGTGTGTCAGTGTGTGTGTGTGGTGTGTGTGTGTGTGTGGATCTAGCTGTTTCTCTATATCTATCAACCTATCTGCACACGCGCGCGCGCGCGCGCACACACACACACACACACACACACATGCATTAGAAAGCCAATGTATGTGCAAAGGTAAAATTACCACACATTAACCCTCACGAGATGACCTTTTTTCGGCTGAGGAAAGCGAAGCGTTGAATATTTGAGACATTGTCTCTCGTCACCTAGGATGTGGTAATGGTCATACAGGCTGAAGAAAGGCCAAGCATTAGTAGAACAAATCTCCCTTTGATCCCCTGGTCTAAGAGACCCTCATGAAAAATGATTTTTTTTTTTTTTTTTTTTTTTTGTAATAGTTTTTCTCAAGCTAAAGTTTTGTCTTTTGATGACTTTGTTCAAAGAATTGTTTGACAACTTTTCCTTAAACGTTGTGTGAGAGGCTTGTGGACATACACGTGCCGCTTCACCATAAGACTCATTCTTTGTTTGTTTGTTTGTCAAACAAAAACAGTTTTGTAATTTGTAATAGGCGTTTTTCTCTGCTCTTGAAACTGTTCTTGGAGCAGGAGATCTTGACTGCGCGAGGATCAGGTCAGGGTTAAATTGACTTATTTTTGGCCCTGCTTTTCTAATTTTGGAAAATTTCATGCGTTTGTAGCGTGACAATTCTGTAAATGAGTTGTGAGAGCCGAAATTTAAAACATCGAGGAGTGAAAGTAAACATTATGTATTGCTTTGCTACAAATTGGTACCCCCTGTTGTTTGTTCTTGTGGACAGAAATTTAGATCTGCAGTCACTTACCTCTGAGCAGCTTGCCTTATCCGACACGTACGCACTCTCAACCGTTCGTGACAGAGAGATAAGGGGTTTAGGCAAGGGGTTTGTGGAAGAGGAGGGGATTAATGACAATCGTGATACATCACGACAAACTATGCATAAATTAGATCAGCAAAGATGTCTTCCCTTCCTTCCCTTTTCCCTGTCACAATGTGGTATGATAACGAAGTTACGTTACCTGGTGATTATCAAAGATATATCTATATTTTCAGGTTTGTGTTTAATTGTTTAAAACAATTGATTTCATATCCTCTTTTTTTTAAGTGTTCCTTTTCGTTTGATGTTAATTCGTAGGGAGTCCCAAAGCGTTTCATCTGAGAAAACGGGGCTGGTCTGAAAAGACTTGTCACGGTTTTTCAAATACGTGTATTTTTGCTGTATTTGGATTAATTGTCTAAACATTCTGCAATTACGGTTGAAGAATTATAACCGTTCATACTTCTATACATGTGTATTGCTTTATTGTACTGAGGTTTGTAGAGGCAGATGATATGTCGTGAGGTGACAATGAAGACAAATTTATAAGAACAGCTTCATGAGCTAACCTCTGGACACAGACTTACGCTTTCAACGTATTAGCTCTTCAAGGATCGTAACGAGGGTAGGCCAAATATACAGGTAACTGAATATGTACATGATAATGGTGTTTAGGTACATATCAGAAGAAAGTTTTTAGTTTGGAAAGCTGGAAGATTTGTGTAAGATACACATGCAACTCAATTATATCCAAGTATCTATACATTCATCAAAGTAAACATACTGATACTGTCTAGAGAAGAAAAATGATTGAGGTAAAAACTCACAACTATAAGGGGGGAAGAGTTAGATGTTGGTAGAGAGAGAGAGAAAAGGCGAGGAGGAGGAGGGTACTCAACACAACTCAACCCTTCCGTTATCTGCTATCTTCTTCTAAACTGTGATGGACTTTCGTTTCCGGTCACCTTCAAGCCATTCAGGATACAGCTGGGCCAGAAGCTTTTGATCGTGTTTTCTTTGTCCAAAAATTGACTTTGCTCTTTTATATAGCAGGAAAATTTCTTCCTTCGTCCAGCCGAACATTTGCTGGAACGAAAGAGGAAATCCAGTGAAACGCAATCATTTGACGCGAATGTTCTGTACAGTACTGCTGTGTACTGCTCTGTATTGTGTTTACTATACCGTAGTGTAGTGTGTAGTGTAGTGTAGTGTAGTGTAGTGTAACTAGTACTGTATTGTAACTGTACTGCACTGTACAGTATTGCACTGTACTGTAGCGCACTGCACTTCACTGTACTTCTCTGTACTGCTCTATGCTGTGCTTTTCTACACTGTCTAATGCACTGCATTGTACCATGCTGTACCTTGCCTTTCTACTTGCCACTAGCACAAAAAAAAGAATAATGCTCCCAACATTTACCGATAGGGAAAGAGAATGATAAATCCATCGGCACCAAGCCTGTCACGACTGGAAATCCACAACGGACAATGAATAATGAACAAGCGGAATTCCCCTGTATCTGTTAGAAGAACATTCTCCACTGAGTGCGGCTTGAAGATCTACAGTACAGGAAAGGACTGTATGACGGCTCCGAGAAATATCAGCGGCTCATGGTGCCAGCAGATAAGACTTTGGAACACCAAGGCTAACATTTCAAACCACAGTGCGAAGAACCTGCATGCTGAGGACTTTGTACAGACTGTCGATGCCAAACGCCAGGAACTCGACCTCCCTTCTGTAGGTGCAAATGATGAACGGGAGAAATTAGTAGTAAAAAATACAGTCGCAAACTGGACGCACTGATATGAAAGAGTGTACTAGAGCACAGACTGGCCACATTTGGACACACTGTCGATGGAACCTTAAAGATTCCTCGGATATTGACTGATAGGTATACCGATTGGTTTGCAGGCTGCTTAGTCTGTTAAGCGATTAAATGAGTGAATGAGTAATCGAATAAATCAGTGATTAATTGAGGGATTCACTGATTGACTAATTAATGAAAAGCGGATATAGACGGAGGGGTGGAAAGGGATATGCAGACAGCTTGATTAACATGCAGATATGTAAGATAATTTAAGACACGATAGATATATAGATACTTCGTAGGCGTGTATGTGTGCGCGCGCAAGAGAGAGAGAGAGAGAGAGAGAGAGAGAGAGAGAGAGAGAGAGAGAGAGAGAGAGAGAGAGAGAGAGCAACGTCGATTTTAATATCAAACAGAATTGTGGGTCCAAGCAGATGACTAACTAGACCAAAGGAAAGATGATACGTTTACCATGAACATAAAAAAACGCGTACTTCATTTGACGGTCATTTTATGACAGAAATAAACTCGAGCGACTAATTAACAGCGAAGAACAGGAAACACTAGACGTGTTTATCACCCCCGGTGAAGAGACTCGTAAAAACGTGGTATGAATAGTGTCAACGTTCGGGTTTGAGGGTGTGAATTTAGAATGCCGCGCTTACGCGGAACTAGTCCCGTGACACTAAACACTTACTGTAAAGTTAGCAGGAAGATTGGGGGGGGGGATGAGATGGGAACGCAGGATGGAAGGTAATAGAAAATGGTTACTAAGAACGGGCGTTAAAATGTAAATACTGAGCCTTTTATCAGCAGTATATGAGGACCATCAAACTCTGTGTTGAAAATAAAATTATGCATAGCGCCCATCCAAGGTCGACATTTGTCCTCTGCCTAAAATGTAACCCGGCTGGTTGTTTGGAACATTTCTTGGTCTCAAGCAGAAATGTATTACCAAAGGAACGAAAAACGAAAACAGAAATGTATTACCAAAGGAACGAAAAACGGAAACAGAAAGTCTCCACAGCAGCTGGCGAACGGCAGAAAAGGGACATTAGAAAAAAAGCGTTAAAGAAACACAAACACGTGAAATAAACGAATAATACCAACAATATGAATGGTCAGCTGTACTGCTTAATAATGTAAGTGTTGTCAGTTACATTAGAATTGACAGCAGCCTACAATTGTGCAGATAAACTTTACCTTGATCTTAGAGATGTTATTTTCCATTGCTATGCCATTGTCCGAACAATATCATGTTGAACAAGTACATAGCTGGGGGGAAATAAATGCAGGTAACGAGTTCTTCCGTCACGAAGAGAATGATTTGGTAAAGAATTACGGGGAAGGGGGGGGGGGGGAGTGGAGATATAAATGGGTATTAAGAATAGCATGTTTAAGTGCAGCCATCGGGAGTGGATATATAAATGGGTATTAAGAATAGCATATTTAAGTGCAGCTATCAAAATTACGTAAACACCAAATTAGATGTCCCACATCCTGATGACTCCAGGAGGTCGTGAACTGTTAGACGTTCGTGTGTTTAGGAGAGGGCTGTATGGCAGACGAAGCCCATTTTATTCTCTTTCCGCCCCCTTAACCTTCCCTGAACTGAATCAGGTAGGCATTTACTACTGGGCGGACAGAAGGGGTTTTCAAGCTGAAAATTCTGACCCAAGGAGCGGTTGGAACTCAGGACCGTCAGTCCCACAGCCAAACATTCTGATCATTCGACCACTGGGCCCCACTAGCAGCATGTGGATATCACCAATGTCTGTCTTGAAATCCAAGCTCTTTGTTTTGCCCCTTTAGTGTCGACTTTCGTCCCCTGGCTGACACTCATCAGTGAAACTCGTTCAAGGTTGTTGGTCCAACCTTTCCATCAAACGGAGATACCCAAATGTTGTGAGTTATAGATGTGAATTATATGAGTGTCTGAAATATACCCATGTTTCTGTGAGTTATCACAACCAAGAGCACACACAAAAATCCATATGCCTCCCAAACCCGCCAGCGAAGGGCAAAAAAAGCAACAAAGAACGATCTATGTATAAATCAAGCTGCTGCATAAAAACATGAAATAAGCAAGTTTCAACACGGATTGACTGAGGGCGGAAAATGAAGCCAAATTTAGAAAGCGAGAGGGTTAGTTACCTCCAAGGACACAGACAAACATATCACAGGACAAAACACGTTGTCCTGTACTTTGTGTCCTTGGCGGTAACTAACGCCCTCTCTTTCTAAATGATGAAATAAGTAAGTAAAAATAATCAGTGTCATGGAAAATCTTTGACTAGATGCTTCAGGATTCATGGAGGAAGCAGCGAAGGTTACGATGTGCCAGCATATGTGCATTTATGTAAGTAAGAAGGTAGGTATGTAGATATGTAGGTAGGTACGTTAGAAGGAAGGAAAGTGAGTAGGTAGATTTGAATACGTGTATGGATGCATCTAGCTGTCTATCCCTCTATCTATCTATCTGGCTGGCTGGCTATCTACCTGTCTTTATGACCATCTTTCTGTCTATCTGTCTCTCTGTCTATCTGTCTAACCATCTGTCCTATCTATCTATTTGCATGCGAACTCTGTGGGCATGAGTCGACTAATTTTCTGTTATTTTTCTAACAGAGAGAGAGAGAGAGAGAGAGAGGAGAGGAGAGGAGGTGGGAAAGGATAGCATGTATGTGTCTCTTCTTCTATGTATGTGTGCGTCAGCGCACGCGTGCACGTGTGTATGTATGTATGTGTGTGCGTGAGAGAGAGAGAGAGAAAGAGAGAGAGAGAGAGAGAAGTGTGTGTGTGTGTGTGTGTGTGTGTGTGTGTGTGTGTGTGCGTTGTGTGTGTGTGTGTGTGTGTGTGTGTGTGTGTGTGTGTGTGTGTGTAAGTAGATACTCTCTTTTTTCTCTTTCTCTCTCTCTCTCTCTCTCTCTCTCTCTCTCTCTCTCTCTCACACACCCCACACACACACACGCGCGCGCGCGCGCGCACACGCATACACGCCATCTTGATGAAATACTCGTTTGACTTTAGCTGAAGAAAGCACAAGTTTTGTTTCTGTTTTTTATTATAAATCGTCAGGTTACTTGGGAACATCATTAAAAGAGATCCAGACCTACCTAAAGAGGCAGGAAAGAAGGAAGTAAAAGAGAAGGGAGGGGAGACGGAACATAAGTACTCGTTAACTAATACTCTAATTAAATAAATGATTACAGTCACACTCTTTAACATTAAAACTCATGCAGCGAATAGAACTGAATAAACAACGAATCTCATGAACTTATAAACTAATAAAATATCTCACAAGTTTGTAAGTGACCAACACACTTTGGAATGACTGACTGGGATAACCGTATAACAACAAAGATACTCACTGACCGACTGACTGATCGACCGACTGATTGAGAGACTGACAAAATAGCTAAATAATTAATTCACTTAATTCACTAACCAACCTACTTGCTAAATAACTACCTAACTCACTCACTCACTCAATACTGGGTATAAAATGCTCGTATACTCATATGCGCGCACGCATACACACAAACCCACACATACACACACAACGCGCGTACACCACACACACACACACACACACACACACACACACACACACACACACACACACCACGCACGCACGCACGCACGCACGCGCACGCACGCACGCAGCACGCTCACTCGCACGCACGCGCCACACACACACACACACACACACACACACACACACACACACACACACACACACACACACACACACTGAACAAAACCAAAGAAACAAA
>CM065714.1:127565351-127567851 GCA_033310375.1 Conus canariensis | reverse complement strand
CACACACACACACACACACACACACACACACACACACACGCACGTACGCACGCACGCACGCACACGCACGCACGCACACACACCACACATACACACACACACACACACACACACACACACATACACACACACGCGCGCGCGCGCGCACACACGCACACACACACACACACACACACACACACACACACACACACACATTTAGTCAAGAGGTCTACAGGATGTTATAATCTTCGACAATCAAAGTCCGCTGAGTAAAATGTCCCCGGAAATACACCTTGAGGTGAAATTTTTGCAGGAAAGGATAGTCCTCTAGAGATGAACAATCTACAAAGAAGTAAATCTTATTACAATTTGCATAGAAAAGTTAAGTCCATGAGAGAGTCAAAGTGTACACAGTAAAACTTCCACAGGAAATACACCTTAACTCGGAATTACTAAAGACATAATACTCCACAAAGCAACAAATCCACAAGAAATACAATTTAGGCGAATTGTCTACAGGAAATGAAAGTTCACAGAGTGACAAGTCTCCAGGAAATACACACTAAGGCAAAATGTCGTCAGAGCATCAAAGCCTATTGGGCGTTAGAGTCCGGAACGATTAATGGTTCAAAATACGTCAAAGTTCACAGGGCATCAAAGTATGTAAAGCAACAACATTCACAAGGAGCTGGAGTCCAAGGGACAAAAACCTCAGCATGCAGAACCTAGGCAGGTGAAAAGTCTGCATGCTGGGAGTCACAGTGCATAAGCAGCTTCTGCAGGGTGAAAAGTCTGCCGTGAGTCTCAGGCGCTGAAACATACACTGGAGTCAAAGTCCATGGTGTAAACAGTCAACATTCAGTCAAATTCCACGGGGGGGGGGGGGGGGGGGGGGGGAAACTGAATGGGAAGTGAAACTCCTTGAGACATAAAAATCCGCGGGTCGAAGGTCATCCTCGTGAACAGTCCACAAGGCAGTGAATCAACGAGACACAATGTCCACACAGACTCACGTCTCTGGGACTGTAAGGCCCCACAGGACAAGCATGGGAGAAAAATCTATTGCGCAAAAAGTCCAAGATGCAAAGTATGCAGGGTGAAAAAGCCTTCAGTCGTAAGCTCACTGAACAAAGTCATAAAAGTCCTGAGAGTGACGAGTGCACAGGGCCAACGGTCTCCAGGACGAAAAGTTAACGGATGGAATGTTCACAGAGCTAAAAGTACGTAGGGCAAACAATCCACGGGGCGACTAGTCAACAGGCCAAAATGTCGGAACAAAAGTCCATGGACCATCTAGTCCCAACGACGAAAAGTCCGCAGGGCGAAAAATCATTGAGGCCTATGTCAACGGGGCAAAAAATCCACGAAACAAACACACAACAAGATATTCGGATTGACAAACCCTAGAACCTGCAGTAGTTTGCGCATAAAGCGCAGAGAACGAAAGATATACCGAGTCAATGGTCCACAAAGCGAAGAGTACTCAGTGAAAAAAATCAACAGAACGAAAAGTACACAAACGAAACGTAACTAGTGCACAAATCTACAGAATGAAATTTCAGTTTCAGTTTCAGTTTCATCAAGTAGGTGTCACTGCATCCGGACTAGTCCATATACGCTACACCACATCCGCTAAATTTCGAGATCACACTGCGCATGATTTAAGGCTGATAGATAATTGAATTAATGACTAAAATGAGATCATCTTAGAAGAAGGGCTCGTGGCTACGACTTAGGTCTACCAGAAGCCTGACCTAAGCATTAGCTTAACGTCTAGGTCAGACCTTTGTTACCTACCTGACATTGGCTGTGCCATTATTATTATTATTATTGCATGTGTGTGTGGTGAATGTACAGGTGAGTGTGTGCATGTTTACAGAACGAAGTACATGGCGCAAAAAAAGTCTGCAGAACAAACGGTACATTGTACCAAAAGTCCACAAAAATATATATGCATAGGTTTACACGATGAAAAATACATAATTCAAAATTATCTGCAAGGCAAATAATGATTGAGGCAGAAAAAATCTATACATCAGAAGAGCGTAGAGGCAAGAAATTTGCCGGGTGAAAAGTCTCTCGGCTTTAACAGAACAATAACCGAAAAAGATCAGGATAAAAGATCTAAAGGGCTAAAAGGCCTTCACGTGAGTGATCCACGTGCCAAAAAGTCCACAGGGTGACAAATCTACCGGACAACAAAGATCCTCCGAGTGACAAATCCACAGACAAGAATGACAACATACTGCCGATAGAAGTCTTCACAGAACATCGACCATACCAGGGCAAGACTGACTGAAAAGAAACAGTCCACCTAAAGCTTCTCCCACTAATGATCTGCTGCACACACAGAGGATTCCCCCTTCCCCTCACCGCCTCCAGACATTTTATTCCCACCGCACATCCGTCACTACAGGGGCTCTGGAGTTTGTCCTGCGTTGTCCCAGCCCTGTCTGGTCACTGATAGCAGACGGTCGCCAGGGGAGGCCACTTAGGTCTGCAAGTATAGAAGGGGCGT
>CM065714.1:127535351-127542851 GCA_033310375.1 Conus canariensis | reverse complement strand
TTTTTTCTACAGTTGGCAGAGTTTGTTTGTGATGGAATCGGGGAATTGATAAAAAATATTCACTTTTCTTTGTTTTTCCATCTGTCTCTCTGTCCTTTAGAGCTAACAGGGAACAGGGAGGGGGAGGGTGCAGAGGGAAATGTGTGTGTGTGTGTGCTTGTGTGTGTGTGTGTGTGTGTGTGTGTGTGTGTGTGTGTGTGTGTGTGTGTGTGTGTGTGTGTGTGTGTGTGTGCACGCGCGCGCGATTGCCAAGGTGCCAGGACTTCACGAGTGACAACTTTGAACGCACCATGCAGGAACCCTATTTCAGTGCCAGACTGGGGACCCTTCGCCCACTTGGCATCAAGATTCGACAATAGCATACCTGTCCACCCCAGCAACACCGGCCCGCCATGCTCTTCACGGTCACACGGTCGTTAGTTATTTCATCTGTCTGTTACAGCTATTTCTCCCTATGCTTCTTCTTCCTTGTTGTCCCTGTTTTCTTCATCAGTGTATTGTTTATTTACTTTTCTGTTCACCCCCTTTCTCCCTCTTCTTTTCTATATACATACATTATCTTCTCCTTACATATCTTTGTATCTTATTTTCTTCCATTTTGATTCAGTTATACTGTCAGAGTTTTATTTATTCTTGAATTTTATTCCCTTTCAGCATATTATTATAATCATTATTATTATCATTATTAATGTTATTGTTATCATTATTATTATCATTGTTACTGTAATACCTACTGTTATCGTTATTGCTACTGTAATTACTATCATTATTATCATTACTATAAAATTTATTACCGTTATTATCATCATCAACATCATCATCATTATCATTTTTATCATCATTATCATCGTTATTATATTATCATCATCACCATCATCATCTTCATCATCATCATTATTATTACTATTAGTAGAGAGAGAGAGAGAGAGAGTGTGTGTGTGTGTGTGTGTGTGTGTGTGTGTGTGTGTGTGTGTGTGTGTGTGTGTGTGTGTGTGTGTGTGTGTGACAAAGAGAGAGAGAGAGAGAGAGAGAGAGAGAGAGAGAGAGAGAGAGAGAACATAAAACTGTCATGTCAACTCACTAGCACACACACACACACACACGCGCACGCACACACACATATTCGCGTAGAAGTTTCAGTCTCTGCGATGTCAGTTGACATTTGCGATCAGCCGTTTGCATTCGCCGCTTTCCAAAAGTGTACACAATATCGGCCTTCAGATGAAGCTAATATTGACAAACTATCTTTGAGGATGCTCATCAGATTTGAAAATTTAAAAAATTATTAAAAAAAAAAAAAAACGAAAATCTTCAACGTTTCGATCATAGACTGTCTTCAGGACTTGTTACATAAATCGAAAGACAAATAAATACGTATAAGCAATGACGTATGAAAACATATACGTAAACGGATAAATACGTGTTTAAAGGTGTGTGTTGTTGTGTGTGTGTGTGTGTGTGTGTGTGGTGGTGTGTGTGTGTGGTGTGTGTGTGTGTGTGTGTGTGTGTGTGTGTGTGTGTGTGTGTGTGTGTGTGTGTGTGTGTGTGGCAATGGGGAAAAGGAAAATGAGAGGCAGATAGAGGGGAAAAGCAAACAGAAACAGAGATAGAGGAAAAGAAAAGGAGAGAGTGATAGAGAGGGGAGTCTTATGATTGGAAGGGGGCGCTTGAGGGTGTGTAAAAGAAAGGGAGAGAGTGGTAGAGGAGGAGTCTTATGTTTGGAAGTGGGCACTTGAGGGTGTGTATGAGGACAAAAAAAAAAGAAAAAAAAAGAACGCGGGAGTGAGAGGTGTGTGTGAGGATGGGTGGGTGAGGTGTGTGTGTGGATGGGTGGGTGAGGTGTGTGTGCGGATGGGTGGGTGAGGTGTGTGTACGGATGGGTGGGTGAGGTGTGTGTGTTGAGGATGGGTGGGTGGGTGGGCGGAATCTCCTATAAAAGATAGGTGCATATGGATCGTCCACATGTGTCTACGAGTATGCATATCTGGATGGTGGAGATGGTGTTTGGGGTGTATATAGCATGCTCAACATGTTATGTTATAGATATACTATTTGTGTACATGGAGTGTGAATATAAAGATGGCTGAATGGGGCATTTGGGGGGAGAGGATGTAGAGAGAAAGGAATGGAGGAGAGATTGGGGAAAGGAAAGCGAGGGCAAACACCTGGAATGATTCAAACTAAAAAAAAAAGTCAGATGTGGGAGTTGAGTCCACCAGGGATTGTGGTGGCGAGAGATGATCCTTGACTCCATGAAATTTCTTTCTGGAGCTGATGAGTGGTTTTGCCAAAAAGCAGTGACGGAAATATGGCAATCAATGTTGAAACTAATCCCCACTGGTGTTGCATGAGACTCTGAGGTGCTCCACAACGCGTTCGTTGAGGGTACGATATGTTTCCCTAACGTAAAACTTTGAGCAGAGGCGGCATCTCAGTACGTACACCAAGCTGGTGGACTGGCAGGTGAAATGGGATTAGACACTGAATTTTCCTTTAGGGCCAGTGATGCTGTGGATGTTGGCAATGAAAGTGCAGGTTGATTGCACGGGTAGTTTCCGGTTGAGAAGTTGGTGTTTGCACTGAATTTGGTTTGTGCGAGATGGTTGCGAAGATTTTTGTCTCTTTTGTAGGCGATGAGGGCAGGTTTGGGGAAGATCGATTTCAGCTTTGGATCAGATTGAAAGATTTTGAAATGGCTTAAGAGGATGTTTTGACAGAAATATTATGGGGGTGGTAGATACGTGTCAATGGAATACGGTCTTTGTTGTCTGCATCAGGTTTGGACATCAAGGCTTCTGACCGGGAGACAGAGTTTGCTCGAACAAGAGCCTCTTGAACAATGGTATGTAGATATCCACGTATCTCGAAAAAAGATGCCATGTCCAGTGCCTTTGCTTCACAGTCCTGGTCATCACTGCACAGGCGTCGGAGACATAGGAACTGGGAGAAGGGAATGTTGTCCGTTGCAGCGCGTGGATGACTAGATGAATTCAATAGGTAAGAATGAGAATCTATGGGCTTGTAGAAAACAGAAGTTGACAGCTGTTGTGAGTCAGCTGAGATGGACAGTTGGATATCCACGAATAAAACAGCGGTCTCCGAAATCTCGCAGATGAAGCGAAGAGCTAGGTTGAAATTGGAAAGAAATGTCGTGAACTGTAGGTCAGATTTTGAACTGGATATGGCTCCTACACAATGATCAATGAATCGTTTGAAGAGGTCAGGACATTTTCATTGGACGGTGCGGAAGATCTTTTCTTCCATCTATGTACCCGACAAAAAGGCATGCATATGTTGGTCCCATTTGGTGCCCATGGCCACTCCACGTACCTGTCGTTAGTGGTTTTCAGCGAAGCAGAATTAGTTTAACGTTAGTACCAGTTCTGTAAGACGGACATGGTGGTAATATCAATGTTCAGATGGCTTTTTTTTGCGGGAGTGACTGAGAGCTGCATGGCCTTCATTGTGAGGTATGTTGGTATACAACAGTGACTGACAGCTGCAAGGCCTTCATTGTGAGGTATGTTGGTATACACCAGTGACTGACAGCTGCAAGGCCTTCATTGTGAGGTATGTTAGTATACAAAGCTGTCACATCCATAGTGAAGAGGAAACGATGAGCACTGTCAGAAAAGATGGACTGGTCGAACATGTTGAGAGCATGGTTGGTATCTTTAACGTAGGGTGGAAGCGCTGCAACTAGAGGCTGAAAGACAGAGTCAAAGAACTCAGAGATGAGACTAGCGGGACCAGAATAAGCTGAAATAATCGGTCGACTAGAATTGTTGGGTTTGTGGATTTTGGGAAGGAGATAGAAATGGGGTTCACGGGGTTCACTTGTAATGGCAGATGAAGCCACAGAGGGTAGATGTCCAGAAGAGATGGCATTTTTGATGGTTTCGCGAATCAAAGTATTTGTTTGGTGGGTGATAGGTCTTGATTTGCTGTTTAATTTTGATGTTCGCAACTTCTTTCTCTGGAGTTATGTACTGCAAAATGGTCCACGGAATGGTCGATCACTCTTTTGGTTCTGTGAGTTCCTTTGACGCCTGACTGGTTGATATGTGTTGTATTCGCTTGTCATAACTGTGTTGCCAGCCGGTGGGTCTGCTCGCTCGTTTCCCCTGGACACCTGTTTGTCTAGAACAACTTATGCATATCAGCCTCTCCGACTGGAGCTGCACATATGCCTGTCTGGACTTTCCATTCCACTTTCTACGTTTGGAAGAAGGCCCATGAAGTCAAGTCAGTATCGTGGCAGGTTTATCCTAAAGATGTTCTGTGGGTATCAGCCAGCAGAGCGCATATGTCATTGCTTGTATCTCCATTGTCAGACTGGACGTTGTAATATCGTATGCATCGCATTTGTCCTGGATTGTTTGGCCGGCCATTTTACTTCGCAATGTATCACCAGCCAAACCTAGTCTTGGTCTCTTGGTAGCTAATCTATTCATGTATTTATAGAGTGTAAGAGATAGAGAGACAGACAGATAGATGGATGGACAGATACCACGACGCTTTCTGTTCATCCTATTCTGTCCTCGTGTATCCGAATTTATGCACTGGTTTTGCCCCCCCCCCCCCCACACACACACACCCACCCCACCCCACCCCGACCATTCTCTTTAGTGTCGTCCAAGTTCCAGAGACCCACTGTTCTAATCAGCATCACTGTCCCTCCTGTCAACGTTCTATATATTTCACCAGACGGGTAGATCCCTTTCGGAAGTATCGCACGGCTTAGGGAGAATTATGGTAGCATTAGCCCGTGTACCTCCCTTCTCTCCCGTCACCCTAAGTGCCTGTGACAGTGCAAAGTACTCGGTCTTTTGAAGGTTGTCTTCTCTCACAGAAACCCATAGAACAACAGAGCACCTGCGGATTTCACTCATTTTTACTGACATTGATAAAAATGCTCACTGCCCTTTCTGTCGTCGGTCTCATCAAGCCGAGTCTATAAAAGAATTTGTGAAAACGGCGTGTTTGTGCTCTACGTTTGCATTCCTTTGCGACATATTTGACACTGATATTAATGGGGGGGGGGGGGGGAATAACGGCATTGTGAGTCTGGCTCTGCATTGATTTCTTCCACCACCTCTCTTTCACATTTGTAGCCCCCTAATCCTGGTTGCCATTCCAGTCACAGAGAAATCATTCAGTTAGCCGTACCTCAACAATCTTGAAGCGGTTCTCTCCACAAATGCCAAGAGTTCGCTGTCTCTTCTGCTGATTTCTGGCAACAATTAGTTCAGCCAGTTCTGACCTTGCTTTCTCATGTTCAGCTCTTTTTTTTTCTTTTTTTTTTGCAGAAAGGAGGCCATAATGGATGCTTGAAAGCTTTGCTGGGCTGTCCATTGTGTTCCTGTCCACACAAACGAGAAACACGTCAGCTGGAATTTGATACTAGTGTTGAAATCCCATCTTTGTTTTGTTCTCTCTCTCTCTCTCTCTCTCTCTCTCTCTCTCTCTCTCTCTCTCTCTCTCTCTCTCTCAAATACTCATCTTTTTCTGCTTTTCCTGTCTTCAGGTTGTTTTAAGACGTGAATTCTTTTTTCTATTTAACATCAAGAAATCTTCGCCCACTCAATTTTGGGGAATTCTCTCTCTCTCTCTTCTCTCTCTCTCTCTCTCTCTCTCTCTCTCTCTCTCTCTCTCATTATTCTTAATTATACTTTTGTTGTTTAAGTGTTATATAATTATATATATATGTATATACATATATGTATGTATGTATACACACACACTCACACTCACACACACACACACACATGCATATATATATTGTGTGTGTGTGTGTGTGTGTGTGTGTGTGTGTGTGTGTGTGTGTGTGTGTGTGTGTGTGTGTGTGTTGTGTGTGTGTACATGTATGCTCTCAGGTCGTTGCAACACACAACACCTGAACGTACAATCAGGTTGTGTATGTATGAGTGCGAGGGCAGGTGCGCTAGGAGGGATGAGGAGGGTGGGGTATGTTGTTTCTGGAGTATCATCTCCATGATGGGATAAAGAATCATGCTCGTATTCTGCGCTTGTAGTTATTCGTCCTCCTCCTCTTCCTTCTCATCCTCTTTCTATAAATCTCTCCCTTCATTTTCTTCTTTCAAGCAAGCCTTCTGTGGCAAGCTGATTTTCGTTCACAACAAGGAAATACAACTCTGGCCTCCATTTAAACCGTTTACGCTCGTTTCTTTGATCTCATTAATTTTAATATAACTAAGTTTTTGTCCATTTGTCCGTTTGCATAAAACAAGGTTTCTACTTGAACACGTATCAAACGTGTCTTCCTTGAGCCTATTTACATGATCTTTTCCTCTGATTTCCCTCTTTATTCTTCCATTTATTCTTCCATTTATCCTCTCTCTCTTCTTCCTTTTCCTTGTTGTGTTTGTTTTCCTTCTCGTTCTCTTTCACTTTTCCATCTTTATCCTCCTTTTTCTTGTTTTACTCTTTTTCCTCCTTTTCCTCTTTCTTGTATTGTTTATTTTCCTATTATTCTTCTCGCTTGTCCTGTCATTCACTTCCTATTCATCTTCCTTCTTCTATTCATTCTCCTCTACATTCTCTCCCTTTTCTTCCTTTTTTTTTTGTTTTTGTTTCAATCGTTCTCTTTACTTTTTGGTCCCTTTTCTTCTTTTTTTTTGTCCCATTCATATTTCTCTTCCTTCTTCTCGGTCCACTTAGTGTTCATTATTCTCTGTTTGTTTGTTTGTTTTTCAATGTTCTCCTCTTCTTTCTCTTTTTGTTCCACTCATTCTGTTTCTCTTTCTCTTATGTTGTCTTTTGTCCGCCTCCTCCTCTTTTCTTCTTCTACTCATTATCATCCCTTTTCTCTCCTAGTTCCGCTCATTCTACGATCCCTTTTTTCGTTCCACGTATTCTCCGTTCCCTCTTTTTCCATTCATATTCCCCTTCCTCTTTCTTATTCCACCCATTCTCCTCCCTTTCCTTCTTTCTATTCTTTTATACTTTTCTCTTTTTTTCCTGTTTTCCTTTTTTTTTTGTTCACTCATTCTTCCTGAGTTCCTCATTCTTGACCATTCGTCTTTCTTTGCCCTCTCGTCCTTCTCTTCTTCTTTCTGCACACTCTTCCCTCCGCCATCTTCTTCCTTCAAACAAGCATTGTGTGGCGTAATGATTTCTGTCCACGAAAGAGGTAACTGGCCTCCGCTTGGAACTCTTTGCTTCCGTTTGCGTTCCTTTCTTTCACGTCATTAAATCTGACATATGTCAGTGTTTGTCCGGTCTGCATTAAATTAGATTTTAAGTTACGCATGTATGGAACCTGTCTTTTTTCGCTTTATCTAATTTTTTCGTCTTCTTCTTTCTTGTTTCACTCATTATACTCCCTCATTCTCTTTCTTGCTCCGTCTGTTCTCCTCCTTTTCTTCCGTCTTTTTCCATTAATTCTCCTCCTTTGTATTGTTCTGTTCAATCCCCGCTTTTTCATCTACCTTGTTCCATTCCATTCATTCTCTTCTTCTTTCTCTTCGTTCACGTTAA
>CM065714.1:127520351-127522851 GCA_033310375.1 Conus canariensis | reverse complement strand
TGCACGCACGCACGCACGCACACACACACACACACACACACACACACACACACACACACACTCATCTATCATGTGCTAATTCCTGTGAAAATTACTTGGCAAAGGCAAAGATACTTAATGTAGAAAGAAGGATAGAGGGTAGGGTTTATTCTGTTTTTGTTTTTCTCGAAACAGCGATTTTCTACACTTTGACATTTTCTTATAGGTAGCGCCGAAAATATCAGTTTGTGCAATTGTCACTTTCATGTCCTTAGATGGTATACAAAAAAGAAGACCGGAAAATGCCATACAAGAAGACGTGTGGGAGCTTCCATGCGCACGTATGTATGTCTCTGTGTAAATGTGTGTAGGTGCATATGGTGTGTGTGTGTGTGTGTGTGTGTGTGTGTGTGTGTGTGTGTGTGTGTGTGTGTGTGTGTTCATCTCTCTGAGTGTGTGTGTGTGTGTGTGTGTGTGTGTGTGTGTGTGTGTGTGTGTGTGTGTGTGTGTGTGTGTTACGGATTGTGTGCGGTGTGTGTTTTGCTGACTCTCAAGTGAAGAAGTTTGGATGCGTATACGACTTTCCCTACACACACACACACACACACACACACACACACACACACACACACACACACACACACACACACACACACACGAACAAGTTAAGTTTCTTTTTATTCTTTTGCTGCCTGACCCATCAAATCATAACAAATACATATCACATAACAAGAACAAGCAGAAACACCAATTAATTCATGCCACCGCCATCAACGGCGTGCAACAACACTAAGTACTGCTATGACATATCAAACATTTTCTTTTCTCTTGCACAGGCCAAGCTGGCACCCACAGCAGTGTCACTGCAAACAGTTCCTGCACTTGGCCATGTCTGGCCCAAGTCACACAGTCTTCACACAGATCAGAAGTCACTCACGGAGGCAGTTCGTGGAGTCTTTGAAGGGACTCCCACACAACATAAGAAGTTCTCTCACCATCGTCCCGACGTAGAACGAAGCCGCTCACGGAGGCAGTTTGTGGAGTCCTTCCAGGGAGTCCCACACAACAGAAGAACACACGTCGTCTATTTACCACTCGGTCAGCCTCTCCACAGCCCCACGGGGCGGAGACAGCGGCTGGGCTCGGGCTGCACCCCACACCCGGTTGGCAGTGCACACACGACGTCTGCTGACCACTCGGTCAGTCTCTCCACATCCCTCTTGATGGAGAAAGCGGCTGGGCACGGGCTGCAACCCACCCCCGAATGGCAGTCAGTTCCAGGTCGGACACGGAAGCTTCACCGACACCTGGGGGAACTGATAGCTACCTTGATTATCTAGCCTACTTCCAACATATTTATCGTTCTTGTTTGTCACTAGCAGTCACTCTTCACATACTACATTTTACTGGAATTTTGGGAAAAATAAGCATAATGACATCTACTAAGTTTCAATACAGTGAATACATTACAATAGCAAATTCTCTTTGATTAGCACCATGATTGTTTACATTGAAGGAAAGGATTTCCACATGGAACCCTTTTTCCAAGTACGAAGAATACAATTATTACATATAAAGGGACGATCCCCTTTTCTCCCATTTTATCAAGAAAAGAATGTTTTTATCTTTTCACATCATCACTAGACGTGTCCAATTACATTTCAAAGAATGTTCATCATTATCACTAGACGTATTCACAACAGGAATCAAACTACGTTATCCAATAATTTATGCACAATAATTTTCATTGCTTATTTCGAGAGCTCACCAACACTCGCATCATTATCATACTTTAGGGTAAAGATAAACAACACTTTTTTCAATAATACATTGATTTAACTAGACTACTTTTCCCCGAACACATATAAGTATACATATTCTTTCTTTCATCTACTCACTGCATTCTTCCCATCCACCTCTTGAAACATACATTCACTAACTACAACTTCCTACTCTCACCCTATGTCTCGTCAAATCATAAGATATATCAAGGAAACAATCACTTATTTTAGACCTTTATTAAGAGCTGTAAAAATCACAATCACCTGTAGGAAAAATCCATTTTCGTTAGTAAAAACCATTTAAGTATTGTAACATACCTGACCGCCACTCTCTTCGATTCTCTGTAGATGTTTCTGTGCCGGCAACTCTGTAGAGACTGAAGGGAAATCCTCGCTCACCGGCTAACACAAAACGCAGGTGAGTAGCTGTCAGGTAAACAGGTCAAACGGTTTTTCAGGTCCAACGTTCCGGTCCAACGTATCCCCAAAATTTGGGACCGGTCGAAATATGGTCCGTCGCAGTGTGTGTGCAGGAAAATGCAACTCCTTATGTGAGCTCGTTCACACATATCAACACACATTTTCATACACACGTGTGCGCGGACACACACACACACACACACACACACACACACACACACACACACACACACACACTTGTGCGCGCAAGTGCTCTCTCTCTCTCTCTCTCTCTCTCTCTCTCTCTCTCTCTTTAATCTGCCTCTCTCATTCTGTCTCTC
>CM065714.1:127477851-127505351 GCA_033310375.1 Conus canariensis | reverse complement strand
GTGGAAAATGGAAAAAAAAAAAACGAAGAGAAAAATAAGGAGAATGATTAGAACAACGAGCAGGGAAAGGAGGACAATGTGTGGGAAATGAAAATGGATACCGAGGACTAAAATGAGTAGAATAAGACAGGGGGAAAAAGGAGAACAGGCAGAACAAGAAAGATGAGTGGAAGACTAAATGAAGCAAGAAATAGGAAGGGAGTGTGGGGAGTAGATGATGGAACAGGAATGACTTAAATGAAAATCAACGCCGGATGTTTTAAATCGAAATCAGAGATGTATTTTGTTCTCTTTTGTGCACAATCCTTGACTGAAGATGGAGGAGGGAGGGATTCTGTAGAATAAGGATGAGAGGGAAGAGAAGGATGAGAATGGGAATGACCATTAGCCGAGGATAAAAACACGGTTCTTTACTCCATCATGGAGACGGTGCGTGGAACACACACACACACACACACACACACCACACACACACACACACACACACACACACACACACACACACACACGCATGCACGCACACACACACACACAACACACCCACCACAGCGACCGCACACACACACACACACACACACACACACACACACACACCACACACACACACACACACACACACACACACACACACACACACACACACACACGCACACCCACACACACACACACACACCACACACACACACACACACACACCACCACACACCCACACACACACACACACACACACACACACACACACACACACACACAACACACACACACCGCCCCGCATTGCATCATTACTCCAGCTTAACCCACACGTCCCCACCAGAATGCCGAATCTTTTCCTTCTCTGTTAACTTCAGCTACCCTGTTTCTGTTCAGCCACTTGTGCCGAAATTCTTTTCGTTCCCTTACTCACTACCAGCTTGTTCTTATCATGCCTACATTTACGTTTTCTTCGTACAGCTAGTCTTCAGCTTTTGCGCGCTATAAAATGCATCACAGGTAATTACCTCATATACTGGATGAGAATGGGAACGAGGATGGAAAAGAACTGTAAAAGTGGAGGAGAAGATAGAGACAGGATGAGAGGAAGGGTAAGATGGAGGTTTGGGGGTGTGGGTGAGAAGAGAAGGTAGGAGAAAGCAGGGGGGTGGGGGAGGTAAGAGGAGGTGATAGTGGAGATGTGTCTGTGCCGATGTAAGGATAAATCGTGATCTGAACTGGCTGCTGACTGTCATTGTATTTCATGTACATCTCTCTCTCTCTCTCTCTCTCTCTCTCTCTCTCTCTCTCTCTCTCCTCTCCTCTCTCTCTCTCCCCCCCCCCCCCCACCACACACACACACACACACACACACTACACACACACACACTAATAACTAACTAACTACTAACTGAAAATAATTCATTGTCAGATTAACCCATAGTTATACTGACAACACACATACACGGGCGCACGCGCACGCAGGCACGCACGTACGCACACGCACAGTGTGTGTGTGTGTGTGTGTGTGTGTGTGTGTGTGTGTGTGTGTGTGTGTGTGTGTGTGTGTGTGTGTGTCTTGTATTGTGTTATCTTGTGTCGTGTCGTGTCGTGTGTGTCGTGTCGTGTCGTGTCGTGTCGTGTCGTGTCGTGTCGTGTCGTGTCGTGTCGTGTCGTGTCGTGTCGTGTCGTGTCGTGTTGTGTTGTGTTGTGTTGTGTTGTTGTGTCTGTGTCTGTGTAATTTAAATCATCCACACGACTTTGAATCAGCCTAATTTCAAGCCAAACCGACTCTATTTAAATGTTTCCAAGGTGATATAAGTAGGCGCATAGTTATAGTTTCATGTATGTAAACTGGTATACCTGTAGATCTGGGAAGCACTGGGTCTTTGCGAATACCATTACAGCCATGAAATACAACATCACTGTCAGGAAAAATATCTGTAAGTCTGTAACACCAAAGACATAAAATGGTTATCTGTATTTTGCAACGCTGAGGATGTCTCCTGTATTTGGTTTTGAGTACTATTAATATTTAGATTGCCAATGCATAGTTCATGTTTTTGAGACCATGCTTACAACGACTTCACTACGGTGCAAATTTAATGAAGGAAAAGAAACTGACAGAGAGACAGACAGACATACATACTGATAGACAGACAAAGACAGACAAAGACAGACAAAGACAGACAAAGACAGACAAAGACAGACAAAGACAGACAGACATTAAATCAGATAAGGTAAATTAGGACACAATTACAAACTATGACAACACATCAGTAAAACACATTAGGCAAATTAGGATACCTTTACAAACTATGACAACTCACTAATAAGCCAAATTCTATTCACAGGAAAACAAAAAAAAAAAATGCTATGTTAGGTCACTCCTGTATGACAACAAAGAAAGGAAAAACAATCAAACAAACAAACTACAAACAAACAACACGTAAGTGTTTCTGTCTATCATGTTTCTAATACTAAAAGAACAGGTGCTGCGAATCTTCAAGTTGCCGGTTCCAGCTCTCAGATTCCGTCACACAGTCTCAACACAGTGTGAGAAGTAACACTAATAATCAACTGAGGAAGGGGGGTGGGGCAACTCACTCAATCTCCAGTTACACACACATCAAGCACTGTTCTTCCTGAGAAAATGAGGAGCTGTCTTATGCTTTCTTCGAGAATTCTATATGGTAGCTCACAACCGTTTTTTCTTCTTCAGCTTTTTTACATGCTGGTCAGTAAACAGGATAAACGCAGTCCACATCAGCAGAAGCATCCTGTTTCAAGTTAGTGGGGATGTGAAGTACATAACCTTTTGATGTTTGTGAGGCACAGGTGCGCGCGCGCACGCACGGACGCTCACACACGCACCCCCCTCCCCCCCCCCCCCCACCCCGATACAAGCCTAAGAGAACTGGCCATAATTTGCGAAAGTGTGGCCATCGCTAAACAGAGGATGGACAGATTGGAAAAAACGGGAAAAAAACATCGAAGGATACACTCGCGGTGGCATCATCAGTGGCGGTTGTGGAAGTAAAGAGTAGTTTTCTTCATCGCCATGTCAATCAGTCCGCCGCGTGGTGACACTGTCGGGTCGTGGGGATGGTTGGGTGAGGGGTTTAAAACGTGGCGCTAGGGAAGGGAGGAAAGACGTCTGAGTAGTGTGGGTCAGCGGGGGAAGACAGACAGACAGACAGAGATGCCCAATTCTTTCGCTTATATCCGCTAATAGTCTCCAAGCGCTTGAAAGAACGCACACTCGACATTTGAAAATGAAGTTCAGCTGAAGGTCAGGTGGTCTGATATCCTTGAGCTGAGACGGGTTCTAGAGGCCAAGGCCTCAGTGTTTTCAGACCATTTTCATGACAGCTGCAGGGCGATTGATCAGGCGTGCTGTACGTCAGCCAGGCTTCCCAGCCTTTTTTTTTATTATTATCATTATCATTACAAATCTTTGGACGGGCCAGCAGAACAAACATAGTAATTTTGAGGAATATTGTGGTCTTGAGCCAGAAAAATTGACCATACCTAAAGAAAGGTTCACAGAGAACTTGATTTTTTAATGGTGTCTTGAGAGCAAATAAAGCTAGATGTGAACATACCATAGGTATTCATGGTAAATCGAACAAGGGTTATGTTTAATGTTAACGATCTATGTCTGTTTCAGTTGGCCAATCATTTTGTTGCACTTCGTCCGGCAGAAGAAAGGTACGCTTATCACAGAGTGTAATTCTGTTGAACGTGGAAACTACTTTTCACCGGAAATAATGAAAAATGAACAAAACTGTAACGACAACAAATGAGCGAGGAAAATGATTCAGTATGCGAATACCTTGATGATTGGAAATGCAGGAACAACAATTTGCAGACTAACTCTAGACGAAGCAGCAATGCTGCCACTACAGCCTAAGGCACAACAATACTTCTTTACCTCCAACAATGCCATGGTTTGCTTTGTCCACAAGAATGATACTTCAGCTCCGTTTGACCTCTGAAACAGCGTTGTCACCCTGCTCTGATCTCGGTCAAATTGTTCTTCACATGTGTACCAATCTGCACCCTGCACAACCTTTACTGGGTTGTTTTCTTGAGATGCTCAGACTGCATGTCCTTGTCTCTGACCCCGCAAAGCCGGCCTCCAAATGCTGAAGTGTACAGACCACAGGGTTCCTTCTTGTTTCCTACATTCGAAAGACAGGGTCTAGATATTCAGACTGCATGCGTCCTTCGTTTACTCTTACAAACGAAAGCCAAGATCCAAACAGTCGAAGTTTACAGATTGCAGGATCCCGTCTTTGATTCCAACTATCAAAACGCAGGTTGAACATCTCAAAGAATAGGATGAAAGAGTACCATCTTTTATCCCTTCGAATGAAAGCATGGTATAAGCGTTACGAATGATTAGTTCCGTTCTTCATCCCTACGAACAAAACTATGGTCAATTTACTTAAGTGACAGATTGAAAGTCTGTTCTTTGATCTTTACAAACAAAAGTAGGATTTAAATCTTCAAAGTGGGCAAAGTGTAGGGCCAGTCTTTGATCCCTGAAACAGAAAGCACACTAATTTTATGTCATTTGATGTGTGAGAACCTTGACAAAGCTTGTGCAGTTCTTCACTGACAGATTGTTGCTTATAAATTCACAACTGTTGCATTGCATTGCACTGTGCAACATGATGGTATACAACCTGTTTTATTTGTTGTTAGTTTGTTTAGGCAAGACTTTAAAAAAATGCCAAACGTACTGTGTTTAATGTCGTACTCGGTCTCGAAGAGTTCATCATTGCAAAATCAGTATCAACCAATATCAGTCTTTAATAATGCTTATTTCCTAATGAACTTAATCAGTTAATACTTAAATTACAAACATCAACGTGTAAATACGACGATCTGACGCGCGCAGTTAGATGGTCAAAATGTATTAACTTCAATTTAATGATGGAGTCAGTGGTCTTAGGAAAATGTTATCCACGTACGCAGTTTACTGGAAAACACAGGAAAGCATACAGTAATGCAGCGATGGCAGACATAGGAAAACATACAGTAATGCAGCGATGGCAAAACAAAGGAAAATAAACAGTAATGCAGCGATGGCAAACAATAGGAAAACAACAGTAATGCAGCGATGGCAAACACTAGGAAAACATACAGTAATGCACGATGGCAAACACGGGGAAAACAAACAGTAATGCAGCGATGGCAAACACTAGGAAAACATACAGTAATGCAGCGATGGCAAACACTAGGAAAACAAACAGTAATGCAGCGATGGCAAACACTAGGAAAAACAAACAGTAATGCAGCGATGGCAAACACTAGGAAAACAAACAGTAATGCAGCGATGGCAAACACTAGGAAAACAAACAGTAATGCAGCGATGGCAAAAACTAGGAAAACAAACAGTAATGCAGCGATGGCAAACACAGGAAAACAAACAGTAATGCAGCGATGGCAAACACGGGAAAACAAACAGTAATGCAGCGATGGCAAACAAAGGAAAACAAACAGTAATGCAGCGATGGCAAACAAAGGAAAACAAACAGTAATGCAGCGATGGCAAACAAGGGAAAACAAACAGTAATGCAGCGATGGCAAACAAGGAAAACAAACAGTAATGCAGCGATGGCAAACACAGGAAAACAAACAGTAATGCAGCGATGGCAAACAAAGGAAAACAAACAGTAATGCAGCGATGGCAAACACGGGAAAACAAACAGTAATGCAGCGATGGCAGACACAGGGAAAACATACAGTAATGCACGATGGCAAACACAGGAAAACAACAGTAATGCAGCGATGGCAAACACAGGAAAACAACAGTAATGCAGCGATGGCAAACACTAGGAAAACAAACAGTAATGCAGCGAGGGGGGGGGGGGGGGGGGGGGGGGGGGGGGGGGGGGGGGGGGGGGGGGGGGGGGGGGGGGGGGGGGGGGGGGGGGGGGGGGGGGGGGGGGGGGGGGGGGGGGGGGGGGGGGGGGGGGGGGGGGGGGGGGGGGGGGGGGGGGGGGGGGGGGGGGGGGGGGGGGGGGGGGGGGGGGGGGGGGGGGGGGGGGGGGGGGGGGGGGGGGGGGGGGGGGGGGGGGGGGGGGGGGGGGGGGGGGGGGGGGGGGGGGGGGGGGGGGGGGGGGGGGGGGGGGGGGGGGGGGGGGGGGGGGGGGGGGGGGGGGGGGGGGGGGGGGGGGGGGGGGGGGGGGGGGGGGGGGGGGGGGGGGGGGGGGGGGGGGGGGGGGGGGGGGGGGAAAAAAAAAAAAAAAAAAAAAAAAAAAAAAAAAAAAAAAAAAAAAAAAAAAAAAAAAAAAAAAAAAAAAAAAAAAAAAAAAAAAAAAAAAAAAAAAAAAAAAAAAAAAAAAAAAAAAAAAAAAAAAAAAAAAAAAAAAAAAAAAAAAAAAAAAAAAAAAAAAAAAAAAAAAAAAAAAAAAAAAAAAAAAAAAAAAAAAAAAAAAAAAAAAAAAAAAAAAAAAAAAAAAAAAAAAAAAAAAAAAAAAAAAAAAAAAAAAAAAAAAAAAAAAAAAAAAAAAAAAAAAAAAAAAAAAAAAAAAAAAAAAAAAAAAAAAAAAAAAAAAAAAAAAAAAAAAAAAAAAAAAAAAAAAAAAAAAAAAAAAAAAAAAAAAAAAAAAAAAAAAAAAAAAAAAAAAAAAAAAAAAAAAAAAAAAAAAAAAAAAAAAAAAAAAAAAAAAAAAAAAAAAAAAAAAAAAAAAAAAAAAAAAAAAAAAAAAAAAAAAAAAAAAAAAAAAAAAAAAAAAAAAAAAAAAAAAAAAAAAAAAAAAAAAAAAAAAAAAAAAAAAAAAAAAAAAAAAAAAAAAAAAAAAAAAAAAAAAAAAAAAAAAAAAAAAAAAAAAAAAAAAAAAAAAAAAAAAAAAAAAAAAAAAAAAAAAAAAAAAAAAAAAAAAAAAAAAAAAAAAAAAAAAAAAAAAAAAAACAGGAAATAAACAGTAATGCAGCGATGGCAAACACGGGAAATACAACAGTAATGCAGCGATGGCTAACCTGGAAACTAAGTAATGCAGCAGGCTGGCACACTAGAAAACAAGTAATGAGCGATGGCAAACAAGGAAAACAAACAAAATGCAGCGATGCAAACACGGAAAACAACAGAATGCAGCGTGCAAACAATAGGAAAACTACATAATGCTCGATGAAACCAGGAAAACAGAAATAATCTCTGGCAACACAGGAAAAACAGTAATCAGCGATGCAAACACTAGAACCCAAAGTAATCAGCGATGCAGCGGGAAAACTCAGTATGCACCGAGCAAACACGAAAACTCAGTATGCAACGATGGCAGACACGGGAAAACAACGTATGCAGGATGGCCAACACAGGGAAAACATACTAATGCAGGTGGCAAACACTAGGAAACTACAGTAATCACATGCAAACACTAGAAAAATACATATGCAGCTGAAACACTAGAACTACAGTAATAGCGATCAACACAGGAAAACAACATATGCGCGATGGCAAACACTAAGAAAACATCAGAAATGCAGCGATGGAAAACACTAGGAAAACATACAGTAATGCAGCGATGCAAACAAGGAAAACAAACAGTAATGCAGCGATGGCAAACACAGGAAAAAACAGTAATGCAGCGATGGCAAACAAGGAAACAAACAGTAATGCAGCGATGGCAAACACGGAAAACAACAGTAATGCAGCGATGGCAAACACAGGAAAACAAACAATAATGCAGCGATGGCAGACACGGAAAACAACAGTAATGCAGCGATGGCAAACACAGGAAAACAAACAGTAATGCAGCGATGGCAAACACAGAAAACATACAGTAATGCAGCGATGGCAAACACAGGAAAACAAACATAATGCAGCGATGCAGACAAAGAAAACAAACAGTAATGCAGCGATGGCAGAAAGGAAAACAAACAGTAATGCAGCGATGGCAGACATAGGAAAACAAACAGTAATGCAGCGATGGCAAACAAGGAAAAAAACAGTAATGCAGCGATGGCAAACAGGGAAAACAACAGTAATGCAGCGATGGCAAACATAGGAAAACATACAGTAATGCAGCGATGGCAAACACAGGAAAACAACAGTAATGCAGCGATGGCAAACACAGGAAAACATACAGTAATGCAGCGATGGCAAACACAGGAAAACAAACAGTAATGCAGCGATGGCAAACACTAGGAAAACAACAGTAATGCAGCGATGGCAACACGGAAAACAAACAGTAATGCAGCGATGGCAAACCGGAAAACAAACAATAATGCAGCGATGGCAAACACGGAAACAAACAGTAATGCAGCGATGGCAAACACAGGAAAACAAACAGTAATGCAGCGATGGCAAACACAGGAAAACAAACAGTAATGCAGCGATGGCAAACACGGAAAACAAACAATAATGCAGCGATGGCAAACACGGGAAAACAACAGTAATGCAGCGATGGCAAACACTAGGAAAACAAACAGTAATGCAGCGATGGCAAACACTAGGAAAACAAACAGTAATGCAGCGATGGCAAAACTAGGAAAACAAACAGTAATGCAGCGATGGCAAACACAGGAAAACAACAGTAATGCAGCGATGGCAAACACAGGAAAACAAACAATAATGCAGCGATGGCAAACACGGGAAAACATACAGTAATGCAGCGATGGCAAACACTAGGAAAACATACAGTAATGCAGCGATGGCAAACACAGGAAAACATACAGTAATGCAGCGATGGCAACAAAGGAAAATAAACAGTAATGCAGCGATGGCAAACAAAGGAAAACAAACAGTAATGCAGCGATGGCAACAAAGGAAAACAAACAGTAATGCAGCGATGGCAAACACAGGAAAACAAACAGTAATGCAGCGATGGCAAACACAGGAAAACAAACAGTAATGCAGCGATGGCAAACACAGGAAAACAAACAGAATGCAGCGATGGCAAACACAGGAAAACATACAGTAATGCAGCGATGGCAAACACAGGAAAACAAACATAATGCAGCGATGGCAACAAGGAAAACAAACAGTAATGCAGCGATGGCAAACAAAGGAAAAAAACAGTAATGCAGCGATGGCAAACAAGGAAAACAAACAGTAATGCAGCGATGGCAAACAAAGGAAAATAACAGTAATGCAGCGATGGCAAACACGGGAAAACATACAGTAATGCAGCGATGGCAACACTAGGAAAACAACAGTAATGCAGCGATGGCAAACACTAGGAAAACAAACAGTAATGCAGCGATGGCAAACACTAGGAAAACAAACAGTAATGCAGCGATGGCAAACAAACAGGAAAACAAAACAATAATGCAGCGATGGCAAACAAAGGAAAACAACAGTAATGCAGCGATGGCAAACAAGGAAAACAACAGTAATGCAGCGATGGCAAACACAGGAAAACAAACATAATGCAGCGATGGCAAACACAGGAAAACAAACAGTAATGCAGCGATGGCAAACATAGGAAAACAACAGTAATGCAGCGATGGCAGACACGGGAAAACAACAGTAATGCACGATGGCAAACACGGAAAACATACAGTAATGCAGCGATGGCAACACGAGGAAAACATACAGTAATGCAGCGATGGCAAACACGGAAAACATACAGTAATGCAGCGATGGCAAACACTAGGAAAACATACAGTAATGCAGCGATGGCAAACACTAGGAAAACATACAGTAATGCAGCGATGGCAAACACTAGGAAAACATACAGTAATGCAGCGATGGCAAACACAGGAAAACATACAGTAATGCAGCGATGGCAAACACTAGGAAAACATACAGTAATGCAGCGATGGCAAACACTAGGAAAACATACAGTAATGCAGCGATGGCAAACACTAGGAAAACATACAGTAATGCAGCGATGGCAAACACTAGGAAAACAAACAGTAATGCAGCGATGGCAAACACTAGGAAAACATACAGTAATGCAGCGATGGCAAACACTAGGAAAACAAACAGTAATGCAGCGATGGCAAACACTAGGAAAACAAACAGTAATGCAGCGATGGCCAACACTAGGAAAACAAACAGTAATGCACCGATGGCAAACACTAGGAAAACATACAGTAATGCAGCGATGGCAAACACAGGAAAACAAACAGTAATGCAGCGATGGCAGACACGGAAAACAAACAGTAATGCAGCGATGGCAAACACTAGGAAAACAAACAGTAATGCAGCGATGGCAAACACAGGAAAACAAACAGTAATGCAGCGATGGCAGACACGGGAAAACAAACAGTAATGCAGCGATGGCAAACACGGGAAAACAAACAGTAATGCAGCGATGGCAGACCCCGGAAAACAACAGTAATGCAGCGATGGCAGACACTAGGAAAACAAACAGTAATGCAGCGATGGCAGACACTAGGAAAACATACAGTAATGCAGCGATGGCAGACACTAGGAAAACATACAGTAATGCAGCGATGGCAGACACTAGGAAAACATACAGTAATGCAGCGATGGCAAACACTAGGAAAACAAACAGTAATGCAGCGATGGCAGACACGGAAAACAAACAGTAATGCAGCGATGGCAAACACTAGGAAAACATACAGTAATGCAGCGATGGCAGACACGGAAAACAAACAGTAATGCAGCGATGGCAAACACGGGAAAACATACAGTAATGCAGCGATGGCAAACACTAGGAAAACATACAGTAATGCAGCGATGGCAAACACTAGGAAAACATACAGTAATGCAGCGATGGCAAACAAAGGAAAACAAACAGTAATGCAGCGATGGCAAACACAGGAAAACAAACAGTAATGCAGCGATGGCAAACAAAGGAAAACAAACAGTAATGCAGCGATGGCAAACACAGGAAAACAACAGTAATGCAGCGATGGCAAACACTAGGAAAACAAACAGTAATGCAGCGATGGCAAACACTAGGAAAACATACAGTAATGCAGCGATGGCAAACACAGGAAAACAAACAGTAATGCAGCGATGGCAGACACGGGAAAACAAACAGTAATGCAGCGATGGCAAACACTAGGAAAACATACAGTAATGCAGCGATGGCAGACACGGGAAAACAAACAGTAATGCAGCGATGGCAAACACGGGAAAACATACAGTAATGCACCGATGGCCAACACGGGAAAACAAACAGTAATGCACCGATGGCCAACACGGGAAAACATACAGTAATGCAGCGATGGCAAACACGGAAAACATACAGTAATGCAGCGATGGCAAACACTAGGAATCTCTCAGAAATGTCACAGTGGTCTGACCTTTGGTGGTAGTAGTGTTGAGACACAACCAAGGTTTTTTTTTCAATCTGCTGCCTCTGTTGTCGGAGCCATCTGCCATACCGTTCTTTAGGGTAAACTCTAGAGTCTGTAATAGCCTACATTGTCGCTATCATTCTATTCATCAGTGTATACACGAATACAATTATTTCATTTGCTTCTATGTGGATGCTAGCCGTCGCTGTTATTCAAGGTTTTTTTTCGAAGACGACTAGATTTCAAATTTAGTTAAATGTAAGTTAATCTTTCTTTTGCCAGGGAAAATGCAGCATGAATGAGTGACAAGTTGAATAATACATAGACCATTAACATTGAATTTAAACCCTACTGCGTTTCCTAAAGAATTCATGCTATGTTAATGTCCAGTCGTTTTTGTTTTTTTTTTTTTCAATATCCTACTTCAATATTCTAAGTCCTCTATAACACAGTATTTGAGTATGGTCGAGGTTTCTTACATAAGATCACTGCACTGCCCGAATTCACTGGCACCTCTGCTGGCCCATGAACAGACGTTTTCTTCCTTTTCTCCTGAAGCCACCAAATCTGGTTGATGCACACTATGATTAATTGATTGGTATTCCTCGGAGAATGTTCCAACGCTGTCATGAAAATGGTCTGAACATGCGTAGGTGTCGGCCTCTAGAACCCATCTCCTTTCGGAGATACAAGACGGCTTGCCCTGAACTACTTCATTTTTTAAAAGTCGGTTCTGTGTTCCTTAGGACATTTGGAGGCTATTCCTTACTGTGAGGGAAAGATGTAGGCCTTTTACACACCATCTTTGATAGCGATTGAAACTCTCTCTCTCTCTCTCTCTCTCTCTCTCTCTCTCTCTCTCTCTCTCTCTCTCTCTCTCTCTCTCTCTCTCTCTCTCTCTGTCCATGCTGAATAATAATTCCTTGGTGTTTCTAAACACTTTTATGCCCATGCCCAAGCCCAACCGTTTGCTCAATGTGGCGCGGATGTTTGGAGCTTAGATAAATCTGCTATTCATATAAAAAAAGAAATCATTCGTTTCTTATTCATCCCCTCTCTCTGTCTCTCTGTCTGTCTGTCTGTCTCTGTCTCTCTGTCTCTGTCTCTGTCTCTGTCTCTGTCTCTCTCTCTCTCTCTCTCTCTCTCTCTCTCTCGCTGTCTTTCTCATGCACTCACCAGGTTTCTTCTTTTCATTCTTTTCTCCTTCTGGTTATGTTAAGTTGTCAGTTTCCTATGCATATAATAGTAATTCATCTTTCCCACCCTGAATCGGGAACAGAAATGAAATTAAACGTTTACGTACATTGTGTTGGTTTCTGAGATCACTGTCACTAAAACAAGACACTAATTCAAATTTTCATGTTTTGTCTGGAAATGTATGTGCATATGCAGTTAATATAGTAAACAATCAAATGCTTATAAATTGTTCTGACAACACACACACACACACACACACACACACACACACACACACACACACACACACACACAAAACACACACACACACACACACACACACACACACACACACACACACACACACACACACACACACACACGCACACGCACACGCACACACATACAAAAAACGCACGTACACACACAACACACACACACACACACACACACACACACACACACACACACACACACACACGCAACCCCACCTCACCCACAGTCTATCTTCCCCCGTCCTCTAACTTCTTTCTCTTCCTCCCCCTGACCTTTCACATCTTCTGTGTCCATCCCCATCTCCATCCTCCATCCAGTGAAGGGAGGTAATTCATCAGTGATACATTATAGATGGGAAAGCTAAGAGGCTAGGCAGGACGGAAGAAAACGTAAATGGAGGCATGATGGGAACGCTGAAGGTGAAGTCACGAGCAAACAAAAAGAATCACTGACATAGTGTGGCTGAATAGGAACAAGGGAGACCGAACGACAACAGAGAAGTAGTGGTCCATTCTATTCGAAAAAGCAGTTTGTGTTGGGTGTAGTCTACGTATAAGGGCACTGTGGGTACGCTGGGGGTGGGGAGGGTGTCTGTTGTTTCCTCAGCATTATCTCCATGGCGGGGTTAATAAGCATGTCTATAGTCTGCGCCTATAGTCCTTTGTCGATCTACGCTTTCCTCTTCTTCTCATCCTCTTTCTACACAATGCCTCCTTCCGTCGTCTTCTCATTAAACAAGCATTGCCGGGTAAGTACTTTTTTTGTCCACAAAATGTAAATATAGCAGTGGCCTCCATTTAAACTTTTTTTACGTTCGTTTTCGTTCGTTTGTTTTATTTCATGAACTTTGACCTTATCTTGAGTTTGTCCAGATCCATCAAATAACGTTTGAACTGATACGTTCATAAAACCCGTTTCCTTCGTACTCTTGCTCTCCATCTTTTCTATTTCGTCTTTTTTTTTTTTTTCCTTTTTTTTTTTTTTTATTTCGTCTCTCTTGCTTAACTCCCACTGCCCACCCACCCTCCCCTCCGGTTCTTTCGTGTTATATTCATCCTTCCCTTCATCCTCTGTCTTGTTCCGTTTGTTCTTTTCCTCTTTTTTGTCTTCTAGGTCTGTTTAATTTACTATTCTTCCTCTTTCTTGTTCCAATTATTCTCTTCCTCTTTCTCTTCTGTGTCCTAATTATTTTTCCCAAATTCCTTTTTTTTAGTCCACCCATTCTCCTCCTTTTCCTTTCTTTATTCCAGTCATGTTCTCCCTCGTCCTCTTTCTCGTTCCGTTTATTCTTCTTCTTCTTTCCATTTGCTGTGTTTCACTCAGTCGCCTCCCATTCTTTGTGGTTGTTCCTCTCACTCATGTTCGACATGATCCCTTTTCTTCTTCCTCTCTTTCCACTAATTCTTGTTCCTCATTCTGATTTTTCTTACTTTCCTGCTGTCCTTTATTTCTTGTTCCAGTCATTCCTTCCTTCTTGTTCTGTTTATTTACCAACTCTTTCTTTTTCAAGTACTTGTCATTCTCTTCTCTCCATCATTCGTCTTCCATTTATTCGCCTCCTCTTCTTCATTCTTATTCCACTCACTCTCATTTTCGTCCTCTTTCCGCATTATCTCCCCATTTCTTTTTCTTTTCAACGTATTATCCTCCCCTGTCTCCTTTTCCTAGTTTTAACATTCTTCTTCGTTCTTGTCTCGTCCATTTCCCTCACCTGCTCTTTTTCTTCCACTCATTTTCTCTCATTCTATTTCGTAGTCCCTTATTCTTCCCCTTTCTTTTACCTCTCTCCCTCCCTCCTTCCCTCCTTTTCTCCTCTCTCTCTCTCTCTCTCTCTCTCTCTCTCTCTCTCTCTCTTCTCTCTCTCTCTCTCTCTCTCTCTCTCTCTCTTTCCTTTGTTCTACCTGTCCCCCTATTCTTCTTCGCATTCTACTCATTTTCCTCCTTTTACTCTTTCTTGTTCTCTTTGCTTTCCTTCTCTTCTTTCTCCTTCTGCTCATTCTCCTTCCCCTCCTCTTTCTCCTTCCTTTCATTCTCTTCCTCTTCCTCTCTCTCCTATGCTACTTTCTGGCTTTCCTCTTTTTTGTGTCATCCATTATACTCCTCTTTCTTATACGCGTTCCACTTTACCCTTACCTTTTCCTTTCCTTTCTTTTCACTCATTTCCCCTCTTCCTCTTTCTTGCTCCGTTCATCATTCTCCTCTCCCCTTTGCTCAAGTACATGTTTATGTCTTCAATCATTTCTTTTCGAAACTTTTCCTCATACACTGCTTCTACCTCCAATGTTGTCATGATGTCACGGTCTGCCTCGTCTTGGATCATACTTTCCCTCCCTTTGGTATCCGGAACAGCTTAATTTGAAGTCGTCGCTCTGCTCTGGTCCTCTTCAGCCTGTGAATCTGTGTTCTGATCCATGTTTTGACTGAGTAGAGTACCTGAGGAACACAGACAGCAGTGTTGCTCCTTTGCCACCTGCAAATGAAAGCCAGGATCAAAGCACTGCAAGAGTACACACCACGGAGTTCCTTCTTTGATAACTTTAAACGAAAGCCAGTGTCCAAACAGTCCGCCTGCAGAGTTCTTTTTCAACCAGGCTCGGCAGCTGTAATGAAAATTACAAAGAACGTCTCTTGACTGCCCTACATAAAGACTGGCCAGTGAAAACATACATAAATCGTTTAGCTTGAATATAAGTTCCCTAAATTTCACCAGAGATCGTATGCTTTACCACTATCCAGTTTTACTTTGTCTCAGTACACTGCTTCAGTATTTCAAGTCTTCTGTGATACTTTTTGAGTATGGTCAACGGTTCTTGCATAAGACCACAACAGTCCTTAAAGTTACCGTTTCTTTTGATGGCCAGTCAAGGGACGTTCTGTTTAATTTCATTACAGCTGCCGAACCTGTTTAACCTACACAGAGTCTAATCAATAGGTATTCTGTGAGAACGTTCCGCTTTTGTCATTCAAAGGATCTGAAAATACAAGACTTGGCGCTGGAGCCCATCTCCTTTCGAGGTTGTCAGACCACTTAACCTTGAACTCGACTTCATTTTGAAATGCCGGCCTGTGTGTTCTTTCAGGAGAACTGGGAAGGCAAGGCTGCGAGATATGCCCGACCCAAGCTACAGACTGGTGGAATGGATATGGTCGAGGAAGAGCAAACGGAGGAACTCAATCAAAGTTATTTTTTCCAGCTGACAACAGGTGTCCGATAGCAATTTGGGTTAGACATCAGTCTAAATTAAACAACGCCATGAGACGCCCGCCCATCCAGAAGTTGATACTTCAAATCCTGGCAACGCCAGGGAAAAATTCTGGCAGCAGAACAGCTAGGAGTCGTGTGCTGGATCGGCCTAGCCCTCTCAGAGTAAAAGGAGGTCAGGCCAAAACACCTGTTTCGGGTTGGGGATTGTGGGGTAGAGGGGGGAGTTTCTTTTCTAAAGACCTTCTGATGCGAAGCTGACCCTAACGGTTCTTTCCATTGACAGATTCGTTTTCTCTCAATACACTACTTCAATGTCTCAAGTCCTCTATAACACGTTCTTTGAGAATGGTCAATTTTTTTCACATAAGACTACAGCTTTCCTGATGTCAGTTACGCGTTCTTTCAGATTAGGGACGATTGGTGGGTGTGAATGAATGAACTAGGCCCCACTTGAACACCATTTTAACACGATTGGATCTTTATCTGTGTCTCTGTCTCTCTGCCCCTCTGTCTCTCTCCTCTCTGTCTCTCTCTCTCCCCTCTCTCTGTCTCTCTCTCTCTCTCTCGCTCTCTCTTCTCTCTCTCTCTCTCTCTCTCTCCTTTCTCTCTCCCTCTGTCTCTCTCTCTTCTCTCTGCCCCTCTGTCTCTCTCTCTCTGTCTCTCTGCTCCTCTTCTCTCTCTCTGCTCTCTTCTCTTCTCTCTCTCTCTCTCTCTCGCTCTCTCTCTTCTCTCTCTCTCTCTCTGTCTCTCTCTTTCTCTCTGCCCCTCTGTCTCTCTCTTGTCTCTCTGCCCCTCTGTCTCTCTCTCTGTCTTGTCTTCTTCTTCTCTCTCTGTCTCTCTGTCTCTCTCTGTCTCTCTCTCTGTCTTCTCTCTCTCTCTCTCTCTCTCTCTCTTCGCTCTCTCTTTCTCTCTCTCTCTCTCTTGTTTGCTCGTATGCTCTCTTGCTTTCTTTCGAAGTCACTTATTAGGTTGTCAGTTCTCCTTGTTTTTGATAATAATTCATTCTCTCTCTCTCTCTCTCTCTCTCTCTCTCTCTCTCTCTCTCACTCACTCTCTCTCTCTCTCTCTTCTTTGACTGCTTCACATAAAAGGTTGATATCAAATTTGTTGTGCCTTCCGCTATCACTCTTTCTAAAAGCATGTTTGATCTGAAGTTTCTTATTGGTACGTAGTTTAGAAGGAAAAAAAATAGATATAGAAATTCTCATAGATTGTTATGTCACACAGTAATCAGTTGTGTTGTAAACATGGCACACAATTTTTCTCAGTCTCTGCATCTGCATTCTCTCTTCTTGATGCTCCATGGTTTCCTCCCATCTTTCCTCCTCACCCTAACCCCCCCCCCCCCCCCCCCCCCGTTCCCTTCTCCAAGTAACCTATCCTCCCCTCACTCCTTTCTTTTTTTTTCTCCTCACCTTCCACATCTTCTGTGTCCATCCCCGTCTTCATCCTCCATCCAGGAAATGGAGGTAATTCACCAGTGATACATTATAGATGGGAAACGCAGGAGACTAAGCAGAGCGAAAGGGAGGTAAATGGAGCCGTGATAAGAACACTAATGGTGGAGTCAAGTGGAAACAAGAAGAATCACAAACACAAAACCGCCTGATAGAAACCAGGATGGCCACAAGAACACATAATTCCATTCTGGTCGAACGGTCGGGTAGTGTAGGCTAGGTATGAGTGAATGGGGTGGGTGTGCTGAGAGAGGTTGTAGGGTGGGATGTTGTTGGGTTGGGTATTTGTTGTTTCCTTGTCAACATCCGGGTTTGCAGCCGTTCCCCTGCTCTTTCTTCTCATCCTCTTCCTGCACAATCCCTCCCTCCTTCATCTTCTTCCAGCGACCAAGCATTGTGGCAAGTTAATGTTTGCCCACAAGGAGTAAATAAAGCTGTTGTCTCCGTTAGAAACTTTTTGTTCGTTTCTTTGATTTCATTAACTGTGACATGACCCAGCGTTTGTCCAGTTATCCCCAAATAGCGTTTTAACCTACGCCATTACAAAACATGTCTTCATTCATCTTTTCTCCATGCCTTTCTGTTACTCTTTCTTTTTCCTTTTACTATTCCTCCTCTCCTTGTTCCTTGATACAATCATTCTTCCCCTCGTGTGCTTCCTTGTTCCATTTGTTTTAGGAAGGTTATTTTTTTAACCTTGCACTGTTATTGTTCTGTTTATTTTCTTCTCTTCCTCTCTTCTGTTCTACTGTCCTCCTCGCTCTTACATTGTTTCTTGTTCCTGTTTCTTGTTCCCATTTTTCTCCTCCTTCCTGCTTTTTTTGAACAATTCATTAGTGGGGGGGAAAACAAGTGTAGGTTAACAATTCTTCTGACATTACTTTAATGACTTGGCAAAGATTTTTTTTTTCAATCCTCGGTTCACTGTCTTCCTCGTCTTCCTTTTCTTCTGTTCCACTCATTCTCTTCATCCTTATCCTCTTTCTTGTTCTAGTTATTCTCTCTGCTGTCCGACTTTCAGCTCCCAATTTCCCTTGTTATTGCATTCTATTTCCCCTCTTCCTCCCCCTCCTCTCTCCTCTCTCTTGTTTCATCATGTTCCTCCCTCCTCTCCTCACTCTTCATGTTTATTTGTTGCATTCATTCTCTCCTCTTCTTCTCCTGTCGTATTCGTCTCATCTCTCCTTTTTCCTCTCTTGGTTTATTTGTTCCCCAATTCCTTTTCTTTTTTCTCTTCTTTTCCTCCTGTCTCTTTTTCTTCCTTCCTTCTTTCTGTCTCCTGTTTTTGTTCCATTCATCCTTCTCTTCTCTCTTTTCCTTCTCCAACTCTTCCCTTTATTGTGCTACTCATTTTCGTGTCCTTTCTCTTCTTCTTTTCCTCTCCTTTCTTGTCCCACCCATCCTCTCTTGTCTTTCTTTCTCGTCCGCTTTATCATATCATCATCCTTTCGTTTTTTCGCCTCTCCCTAATCTGATCCAGCTTCCTTTTCCTCGTTCCACTTATTCTCCTCCTTATTCTGCCTCTCTTGTTTTGTTTGTTTTGTTTTACTCACTGCCCCCTTTTTTTCTTTTTCTTATTATGCCCATATACTTCTCATTTCTTTTCTTGTTCCATTTATTTCAATCTCTTCTTTTTTTTCCACTCATTCTCCCTTATAATCTCCTTTGTTTTTTTGTTTGTTTTTTGTTTATTCTCTTTCTGAATCTTGTTTTACTCGTTTCCATCACTTCAGTTATTTGTTTTTCAAAGATCCCTTTTCTCCTCTTCCTCAATTTTCCATGATGTCATGGTCTGCTTTCCCATCGAGAATGACACTTCCAATCCATTTGACATGTGATTCAGAACAGAGGTTTTCAGAAATCTGTAAGGGAGGTCATCTGTCTTAGTGCTTGCATTTGAGGAGAGTGATCCCACTGTTTGCATAGGATAGATGCCGCTGGTAGGCATGCCAAAGTAATGTTGCTCCATTAGTCAGCTTAACAGTTCCATCAGAGAGCGGAAATGCCAAAACATGGGTGTGAAACGGTGCGCCCGTCATGCAGACAGACGGTCGTCATCCCGATCATTATCCTGGACGCGCGCTTCAAATCAAATATTTGACTTTACAGACCTGTTTGCTTGACCCATAAGCTGTGAAACGGCAACTCTGCGTGTGATGACTAGACAGCTGTTACCTCCCCTGCTCTGAACAGATCTATTGTCATCCTGCTTTGATCCTGTTCAGACTATTCTTCTTTCGTATTCCAATCCGTACCTTGAATGCTGAGTAGTGTACTTGAGGTACACAGATTGCGGAGATCTTTATTTGATTACCGCAAACGAAAACCAGGTTTTAAAAAAAGAGTACAGACGGCAGGGTTCCTTCTTTGGTGTACTTGCAATGAAAGCCGGGGTCAAACACTCAAAGTGTACAGACTGCAGGGCTTGTTCCTTGATTTTATGAAAACGAAGCAGGGTTCAGGACACTCAGACTGCGCGTTTACTTCTGTAGCCATGGTCAAAATACTCAAAGACTGCCGGAGGCAAAATTCTTTTTTGACGCCCCACAACCAAAACCAGGTCAAAATACTCAAACTGCAAGGTTTCCTTTTTTGTCCCTGCTGATGAAAACCAGGGTCAAAACGCTGAGGGTGTACAGCAGACAGCAGGACATCTTTGTCAGGAGCAACTTCTTGGTCATAGATACAGAATCTTTCTTCCAAATCGCCGTCAAAACATGTAGTGCAACATCTTTAAGCCCAGCAATCAATGTCAGCAACACTGGACTGCTGCGAAGATCAAGCTCAGCAGCGACTTCTCCAAACATCACTTTGTTTCCACCAAACTGAAGACAAGTGTTACCTGGGACACTGCAGAATCTTCCTTTCTTCCGATAGTTGTTCCTCGAGGAAATGGTTCGAATCAACAACGTCAGTCAGTCACTAGGTTCCTGTCGCTCTTGTGTTATAAGCCATTGAAATCTCGTGTACATGTGTGTGTGTGTGTGTGTGTGTGTGCGTGTGTGTGTGTGTGTGGTGTGTGTGTGTGTGTTTCGTGTCTGCTGCGTTCGTGTGTGTGTGTGTGTGTGTGTGTGTGTGGTGCTGGTGTGTTGTGTGTGTGTGTGTGTGTGTGTTGTGTGTGTGTTGTGTGTGTGTGTGTGTGTGTGTGTGTGAAAGAGAGAGAGGGAAAGGGCGTAGTGGTACCACGGTGCATGTAGGGTTTTCTGTCTGTGAACAGTGACTGTCTTTATCTTTGACAGCACGGGATGCTGGAGCTTCAGTTTTTCTTTTTTTTTAATTGTGATTTTCGTTTGGTAAATGTTCATGTTCTTTATAGGTTTTGTGTATGCAATAGGTTTGAGCTGACTGGAATAAGCAGTAGTAGTGCTAGTAGTGGTGGTAGTAGTAGTAGTAGTAGTAGTAGTAGTAGTAGTAGTAGTAGTAACAGTAGTAGTAGTTTGTCATTATAATCATCATCACGATTAGTATCATTGTCATCACTCTTATCATCACTGTTGTTATTGTTGTTATCATTATCATTTTATCAAACGACCACAACACTACTTGAGGGTACTTTTTCTTCTGCTGGTCATAAAGACACTTTTCATTATAGTTGTACACGATGGCTGACGGATACCATCTCAATCAGTTAGAACTGTTCTACGAATGATCCGCCCCTGACTCCAAAAATGATCTGACAATTCAGAGGACTTAGGCTCTGAAAGCTCTGTCCTCAAGGCGAAATCAGGTCACTTGACCTTGAACTAGACCTCAATTGGAAATGTCGGTCCTGCATTTGAAGAGGCTTGGGGGTTGTTATCGGATGAGAAGGAAGGACTTAGGCACTTCTTTCACGTGATCCTCCAGTGCGATTGAATCTTCTCTCTCTCTCTCTCTCTCTCTCTCTCTCTCTCTCTCTCTCTCTCTCTCTCTCTCTCTCTCTCTCTCTCTCTCTCTCTCTCTCTCACACACACTTACACACATCACATCACCATCACGCCACCATTCATACAGATGGGCACTCTCGCTCTCAAATTTCATAGATAGATAGATAGACAGACGGACGGACGGACGGAGAGACAGACAGACAGATAGATAGATAGATAGATAGATAGATAGATAGATAGATAGATAGATAGATAGATAGATAGAAGATGGATGGAAGATGGATGGATAGATAGATAGGTAGATGGATAGACAGACAGACAGATAGATGATGATAGATAGATAGATAGATAGATTAGATAGATAGAGCCGGAATAGCTCAGTTGGTAGAGCGCCTGACTCGTAATCTTGGTGATCCTGGGGTTGCGGATTCGAATCTCCGCCGGGGCGTTTCGGTACAGGGGGATTTTTCCCTCGGAGTTAACATTAGTTCTGACTCCATTTCCCATACAGTCCTTCGAATGAGACTATAAACCGAGGTTCCGTGTGTGAACGCACGCATATATCTTGCACACACGTAAAATCCCATCACCAACTTTCGGAAGAGTAGGCCAGTTTGGCCGTTGGTATGGATGACATGTTACACACAGCATGCACCCTGCGTAAGAAATGGAAAGAATGAAGGAAGTAAAGAAACTGAGTGAACGATATTGACTGGATGACACGGGAAACGACTGAATGAAGCGCCAGCTGGCAGCTCTTCAGTTGGCACTACCCAGGTAGGCAGCCCGTTGTGTAAGCGAGTGTTGATTGTAAAGCGCTTAGAGCTTGGTCTCTAGCCGAGAATAGGCGCTATATAAGTATTCAATTAATTATATAATTATTAGAATAGAAGTAGATGGTATAGATGGATGGAACAGAGAGAGACGGACAGACAGATGGACAGTCAGAAAGCAGAGAAGAATGTATGCGACGTGAGAGCTAGAGACGTGCGTTGTAGTATGTTGGGTCAGGAGATTGGAGCCCTAACCTCAAAGACATGAAGCGGATAAAACTCCGCAGTGTGGACTCCAGTCGTCCCATGTGAGACTTGCACACACACCCTCTGAGCTGCGAGAAAGAAGTCTCTGCAATACTATTTAGGACAGGGACAAGGATCAAAGTTTCTAAGTTTGACTTGCTCCTATAACTTCTCTGCGTAGCGTTTAGGTTTCCTTCTTCTAAGTCTTCCTTCGTCTTTCTTTCCTGTTTTATGCTCTCTCTCTCTCTCTCTCTCTCTCTCTCTCTCTCTCTCTCTCTCTCTCTCTCTCTCTCTCTCTCTCACCTTTGCCTTTTGATCTCTTTATTCTATTATCTGTTTTTCCATCGTCAGTTCTTCATAATATCATATTCTTTCAGCCTCATGAAGTCATTCATTTGACGGTGCGTCCTCAGCTTATTTGTCCTCTGTCAGCATGAAACTGATGTCAAACTCAGAACAAAAATCTTCAAAGTGTGAATGCGCAGGGTGACTGTTTTGACAGCCATTAATTTTCGTTATCGACACATCAGATTATCCTTTGCGATAGCTGCCTTGCCTTCACTTCGAAAGAATGTCAGAATGTCAAAAGTCAAACAAAAAGGTAACGTAGTACACCTGAGTGCGCATTGACTATTTCATTAAAAAAAAAGCCTTCATCCTTTCTTATTCTGCCTCTCAACACACATCTCGCGTTCGATGGACAAAAGAAAAACATTGATCAGGTCTTCTGGAAGTTTTTGTCAGTAGTTTTTGTTATTTACTTTTCTTTTTCTTTTTCCTGTCTAAATTTGTCTGTGTAGAACTCCAGTCGATATCATTTGACCTGGTGGGAATACTCGTGGAAGATTGGTTTCGGTAACTCATTTATGGAAAAGCAAAGAAGTGACTTTGTCGAGTTGAAGGTGTTGTTTTTTTTTTTTTCTTTTTTTTTTTTTTGACCAAATTGAAAAGGATAGAATCTCTCTCTCTCTTCTCTCTCTCTCTCTCTCTCTCTCTCTCTCTCTCTCTTCTCTCTTCTTCTTCTTCTTCTTCTTCTTCTTCTTCTTCTTCTCTTCTCCTCCTCTTTTCTACTTCTTTTTTTTCTTCTTCTTCTTCTTCTTCTTCTTCTTCTTCTTCTTCTTCTTCTTCTTCTTCTTCCATTCTTCTTCTTCTTCTTCTTCCATTCTTCTTCTTTTCTTCTTCTTCTTCTTCTTCTTCTTGCATTCTTCTTCTTCTTCGCATTCTTCGCATTCTTTCTTCTTCGCATTCTTTCGCATTCTTTCTTCGCATTCTTTTCTTCGCATTCTTCTTCTCTTCTTCGCATTCTTCTCTTCTTCTTCACTGTCTAAGAAGCTTTTTTTCCATGTCTAAAAAGAAAAACAGGATTTGTCTCAGGACTGCCGCCGACCGTTCAGTCTACATGGTGTTTTTTGTTGCTAAGGTACACACTGAACTAACATTGCTGCTGTTGTTTAGCGTGCAAAAACAAAATGTTCATGATAAGCGAAATTTGAATATTGTTCTGCACTTTTCTTCGTTTATTCTGGAAATATAGTACAATTATATAGACCTACCATGCACAACGATTTAATAGACAGTTATAATCACACAAATAACTTAGAAGAAGAGAATCAGGCAAGAACATAGTCCTACACAAAATTTAGTCGCAGAACAGCAGTGCAGCATGCCTTGCCAACACAGATGGAACTATCCGGCAGATCTGCTTATCCTTAATGATTTTTCTTTCTTTCTTTCTGCGTACGCAGGCTGATACTCCTGCCGACACTGCCTGTATAGACAGGCAGTGGAGTTTTGTGTGTATGACCGTTTTTTATCCCGCCAGTAAGGTAGCCATACTCCATCTTCGGGGAAATCCATGACGATTTGATCATTTTCATGATTTGTGCGTGTGCATGCGTGCGCGCACTTGTGTGTGTGTGTGTGTGTGTGTGTGTGTGTGTGTGTGTGTGTGTGTGTGTGTGTGTGCGTGTGTGTGTGTGTGTGTGCGTGTGCGCGTGTGTGTGTGTCTGTCTGTCTGTCTGTCTGTCTGTCTCTCTGTCTGAGTGTGTGTGTGTGTGTGTGTGTGTGTGTGTGTGTGCGTGCGTGCGTGCGTGCGTGCGTGGTGTGTGTGTGGCGTGCGTGCGTGCGTGTGTGTGTGTGTGTGTGTCTGTGTCTGTGTGTGTGTGTGTGTGTGTGTGTGTGTGAGACAAAGAGAAAGAGAGGGAGAGAGAGAGAGTTTCAGTTTCAGTTTCATCAAAGAGGTGTCACTGCATGCAAACTAATCCATATACAGCTACACCACATCACTAAATTTCACAACAACACTGCGTGTGACTTAAAGCTAATAGATAACAGAATTAATGATCTAATTCAGAGAATTCAAGAAGAGGGTCTCATGGCTACGGCTTAACAGATGTCTGGTCAGATCTTGGGTACCTAACTAACATTGGTTATGCCATTATTATCATTGTATGTGTATGTGGTAAGTGTACACGTGTGTGCGCATATGTGTGTGTATGGGTATATGGGCACAGACCCGTGTGTGTGTGTGTGTGTGTGTGTGTGTGTGTGTGTGTGTGTGTGTGTGTGTGTGTGTGTGTGTGTATGCGGTGTGCATGTGCGTTTGTGTATGTGTGCGTGTGGGTACGTGTTGCGCATGTGTGTGCACGTGTATGCGTGTGTGTGTGTGTGTATGTGCGCGCGCGCACAGACACAGAGATGGAGGCAGATTGAGAGAGACAGAGAGAGAGAGAGAGAGATGGAGAGAGAGATAGAAATATTAGAGTCAGTTGGAGGGATCCAAACAAAATTCTTCCTGTTCCATGTAATTGTTACCGTTATCTTATTGAAGATTTGGATAAATTACATCTTTTCATAAACACTTTTAACTATGTACGCTTTAGATTTCACTCTATGATTTAAATTTGTGTCAAAGGATTCGATTCTCCCTTCTTTTAATTTTCTAAATGCAATTATTTGTCAGCACTCCTTTAACGTTTTTTGCATTGCATACCTAAGTGCCGTTGGGTAATGAAAGGTTGTTAGATAGATGGTTAAAACGTGTTATCATATCAGCAACTTTCTGTTTATGGTACCACGGCTAATATGTTTCATTTTCTCAATTTCTTTCTTTTTTTCTTCAGTTCGCTCAAATTTTCTTGCAAAACAGTCATCACGATATAACCTTCCTTCAAAACTACCGTTCATTCCATCAGCCCGTCTAACAATCGCCGTTTTAATTGCAGTCCTTACGTCTGACCGATTCAGAACCCGCTTTGATCAATATTGGTGTTATTGCTCTGAGAATCTTCCGCCGCCGGTGCTCTCATCAGAAGAGTCTGAGACAATGCAAAGTACTTGGCCCCTGAAAGCTTTCTTTCGTCTCTGAGCTCCCAAAGCACTGGGTCGGGGGAGTCGATCTGATCCCAGACGCTCACAAAACGTTGGCTCTAGGTTCTTTCAGAGGTCTGGGGGTCGGAGAGGGAGGGAGAGGGGATGAGCGTTGGGGAGAGAAGGGTGATGCCTGAGGGGAATGAAGTACTTAGAGTTAGAATGCAATCTCTCTGCTCCCCCTTATCTCTCTTCTTCTTCCTCTTCCTCTTCCTCTTCTCTTCTTCTTCTTCTTCTCTTCTCCTTCTCTCTTCTTCTTCTTCTTTTCTTCTTCTTCTTCTTCTTCTTTCCTCCTCTTCCTCCTCCTCCGTTTCTACTCCTTCTTTTTCTTCTTCTTCTCCTTTTCTTCTTCTTCTTCTTCATTTTCTCTCTCTCTCTCTCTCTCTCTCTTCTCTCTTCTCTCTCTCTCTCTCTCTCTCTCTCTCTCTCAAACAGACAAACAGATCGACAGATAGATAATAGACAGATAGATCCATTCTTTGATAGATAGATAGATTGACATATATCAATTGATTGACTGACAGATAGATAAATGTGTACATGTATATACGTCTCTGTGTGTCTCTGTGTGTATGTGTGTGTGTGGTGTGTGTGTGTGTGTGTGTGTGTGTGTGTGTGTGTGTGTGTGTGTGTGTGTGAGTGCATGCGCGCGGCGCGCGCGCGCACGCGCGCGCGCGCGCGCGCGTGTGTGTGTGTGTGTGAGGGGATATACATGTGTGTATGTTTTTGTACGTGTGTGTGTGTGTGTGTGTGTGTGTGTGTGTGTGTGTGTGTGTGTGTGTGTGTGTGCGTTCGTGCGTGCGTGCGCGCGTACACGCACACATGTGTGTATGTGTATGTGTGTGTGTGGTGTGTGTGTGTGTGTGTGTGTGTGTGTTGTCTGTGTGTGAGAGTGCGTATGTGTGTGTGTGCGCGAGCGCGAGCGCATGTGCGTGCGTGTGTGTGTGTGTGTGTGTGTGTGTGTGTGGTGTGTGTGTGTGTGTGTGTGTGTGTGTGTGTGTGTGTGTGTTTGTGTGTTCCAGAGTAAATAAAGTGCCTCAGACAGATTTCCCGTATTTCAAACAATAAACAGAATACAGTGGAGCACGTCAGGAGGCAAACAGACACATTTGCTATCAGACAGGTACCAACCTCGCAGTAACCAAGCCACATGATCTTGCCTGATACGCAGAGTGTATCTTATGATGACTCCCTGTCTAAGACCTTTCTACAGGTTACACAGTGCAGGACGGACGTCCCAGAGGAAGGCTGAAGAAGTCTTAGATGAACAACATGTGGTGCGCAAGTTTGTGGACAGGCGGCTATAGTGATCACTGATTCTCCCTCATGGCATCTCTACCACCTCTTGCCATGGGACAATATATATATATATATATAATATATAGAGAGAGAGAGAGAGAGAGAGAGAGAGAGAGAGAGAGAAAATGGTACTGAGGATCAGCGCAATCTTAAAAACAGTGCTCAACCACAGTGGGAGCGACATTGTTATATTAAAAGCAAGTTAAAATCAAGCTTCTGAAAACATCTACAAATTTGTTTCACGCTGTGCGGTCGTCAGGATGTGATGAGCTTGTGTTGCCAGTGCCACGTATATATATATAGCTAGCTGGTTTGCTGTTGTTTTTTTCCCGTGCTACATGTGTTTCTCAGGTGTTGGTTTTTTTCGCTGATAGGAACTTCCATCTGTGTCTGCAATTGTTAACCATTTCTGTTCTAACATTTAGAGTTGCCAACTATGGTTTACATAGTATAATGTATTTCTCTGTTAGGCATAGATTGCATTTTTTTGAAATGTTGTTGTATGATGCTGCTCTTTTTAAAATTTTCCAAGATATGTTGTAGTCTATGTTTTTTTCTTTAAGTTTCCAAATGTATTTACTCAATTCTGTTTGGTTTTTGTATCTTTCTTTGTTGAATGATTGTTTATGGTTTGCAT
>CM065714.1:127437851-127470351 GCA_033310375.1 Conus canariensis | reverse complement strand
ATTGCATCTTTCCAGTTTGTTAAATCGATTATTTTGTGTTCAGCATTTTCAACTTATTCCATAAACCCATCATGACTGACGTATTTGAAGATCAGTTGAGCAGAGTAAACATCGGAAAAAGAGCCATCACGAACTTTCGCCTTCCAGACGACACTGATACCTAGCAGGGTGTGAACAAGAAGTTGCCAAGCTTGTTATGTGACGGAATGAAACATGAAAAAGATACGGCATGGAAATAGCTCCGGGAAGATCAAGTTGATGGCCAGCCATGAAACTACCATTCCTACAGGTATAACTGACTTCCTGTAAGCAAGGAGGTATTCAAATTAAAAATCCTCTTGATGACATCAAAGACAACATCGACATCCTCCTCACTGCAACTTGAAGACAACATCATGAAACACAAGATCGGGCTCGTGTGTTCACTGACGTGTTTCATCTTCCTGTAAGCATGCAAGACATGAACCCTCATAGCGGATCTACACACAAAAATCCCAGCCATGGAAATTATGTTATCGTAATCCAACGAACGACACATAGAAATATCTGCCAACATCAAGCCATGGAAATTATGTTTTGTAATCCAACGAACGACACATGAAAGATCTGCCAACATCAAGCCATGGAATTATGTTATCGTAATCCAACGAACGACACAAAATAGCAAAGATTGCTGCCAACATCAAGCCATGGAAATTATGTTATCGTAATCCAACGAACGACACATAGAAAGATCTGCCAACATCAAGCCATGGAAATTATGTTATCGTAATCCAACGAACGACACATAGAAAATCTGCCAACATCAAGCCATGGAAATTATGTTATTGTAATCCAACGAACGACACATAGAAATATCTGCCAACATCAAGTTGGAAATAAATTGTTAGTATCGCTGCCAAACAATCAGACCATGGGGAAGAAGACAATCCAACGAACGCCACATAGAAATATCTGCCAACATCAAGCCATGGAAATTATGTTATCGTAATCCAACGAACGACACATAGAAATATCTGCCAACATCAAGCCATGGAAATTATGTTATTGTAATCCAACGAACGACACATAGAAAGATCTACCAACATCAATTAAGAAATGAAAACTTCGTTAGTATGACCAAGATCCAGTGGCCTCGCCAGAACAATCCCCCAGGAACCTATAGAGGGAGTGAGACGAAAGAGGAAACAGAAGAGAACTATGGGCTGACGACATTGCAGTATGAATAGGGAAAACATATATAGAGACCCAGGCCTTAGCAGACAGTTGACAGAGCTGGAGGATCCTGGTTCTTCTGTGTGGTGCCCCAGTGTCTCTTCGCAGAGTTATGGTGAGATTTTGTTTTCATAACCTTGCCTAGAGACAGGCAAACAAACAAACAGACGCCAATGAAAATCTAACCTCTTTGACATAGGTAATAACCAACTCACGCAGACAGGGAAAGAAAAGAAGAAAACAAACAAAGACCGTGCACTTTCCCTGATGCCAAACCGCCTGAACTTCACACCAGAAATGGGTTGTGTCAGGAACATTTTACCACACAATGCCATCATAAAGTACACTAACAGCCTCAGTGTCCGGCAGTCTAACCCTCCAGATGCACTCCCCACTGCACGCAGACAGGACTGACAACACGGAAAACGTGCAGGCTGTCTTGTTTGGTGGACAAAGGCGAACCCAGACCATCTAGATCGATAACCTGTGGTTTCAGCTGGGCTCCTCGAAGGCCACAGTACCAAATGGCTTTTTTTTCTGGAAACTTCCTGATCATTCTTTCTCAGTTGTGTTGAAGACTTTCGAGTCACTTCGAAAATTGAATATCGACCAGCAAGCAGCCACAAATAAAAAGTCCGGCTTACTCCTCACACCAGTACCTTCATCACTTAGAATCAACAGAGACAGTTCACTTCTTTCTTAGAAGCACGTGTGAGAAAGTTTCATTGTCAACATAAAGGCCTTACTGCTTGCAGGCAAGTTCATATGCACTTCACTACATCTACTATGCATGAGGCCACAATGCGCTTCACAAAATAAATAAATAAATGAATAAAGAAATAAGTAAATAGAAAAATATGGAACGAGGGTTTCATAGCTGAGACTTTGCAAATGCCTGATCTAGGTATCACCCAAATGTGTCGTCTTGCATAGATACGTACGAAATGTGGCCTGTGCCTCTTCTATAGTTGTTGTCTGTCTGTCTGTCTGTCTGTCTGTCTGTCTGTCTGTCGGCAGGCACGCGTGCGCGAGTGTGTGCATGCATGTGCTAGAGCGTGCATCTGAATATGTACAATGTACACACATTAATTTTGCATATAAGAATGCACACCAACACCTGCAGATACAAATGTCAGGGTAGTCCATGTGTTGACATAATTATGTAGAAAACGAGAATCAAGAGAATGTCATTTATATTAAATTAGGACTGAGTTTTAGGGTATAAGAAAACACAGGTGCATAAATAGACAATCGTTCATGCTTGTAAAAGCTCACTTATGCATTGACACAGAAGCGCTATATGGTCAGTTCTATTACTGATACATTCGTCATGAGAAAGCAACCGGATTCACGAATCGATAACTATGATCCGACGTCTAATGACGCCTGAAATATGGCAGTTTACAGCAACAGATATTGTACTGACGAAAAATCCCTTTAAGCAAACCATCGTAGTTCATAAACAAAGACACCACATCCAAAGTCATAGCCTTCGTGCTGTGATTAGTATTTTGTCTTGCAGGCTGGGAGATCATGGGTTCGAATCCTCTGAGAAGCATATATTCATGGGATCTTTCAGCCTCGTTTGTCTCATAACCAGAGTTGCAGAGTGAGCGTTTTACTCTTATCAGATGATTAGAGCCATACCGGCGAGTTTCGTCCATTCAGTGGAAATGAATCTGAAGAGTGTTGCTGGAATTTCATGGCCAACACAGCCGTTGCCTGTGTCTGTCAGGCCTGGTTTAGTCTGGCCAACACAGCCGGTGCCTGTATCTGTCAGGCCTGGTTTAGTCTGGCCAACACAGCCGGTGTCTGTATCTGTCAGGCCTGGTTTAGTCTGGCCAACACATCCCGCGCGGCTTAGTTGACAGGTGGTATCTGTCAGGCCTGGTTTAGTCTGGCCAACACAGCCGGTGCCTGTATCTGTCAGGCCTGGTTTAGTCTGGCCAACACAGCCGGTGTCTGTATCTGTCAAGCCTGGTTTAGTCTGGCCAACACAGCCGGTGCCTGTATCTGTCAGGCCTGGTTTAGTCTGGCCAACACAGCCGGTGCCTGTATCTGTCAGGCCTGGTTTAGTCCTGGCCAACACAGCCGGTGCCTGTATCTGTCAGGCCTGGTTTAGTCTGGAAATCTTACAAAAGGCAGTGCAGAGTATAGCCTCCCATGGAGTCTCGGGCTGTCTACTGTGGTTGGTAGCCTCAAGATGACCTGATGTTTGATTGTCACCATTGGTGCTACAATGGATGTAACTGTTTGTGGGGTGTCTGGAATGACTAATGTGATAGTTATGCCACTAAGAGGTGGGGAACATAAAACAACAACAACAAAATACAAGAGAGAGAGACAGACAGACAAACGGTCAGACAGGCAGGCAGACAGACAGACAGATAGATCAAAATGTCAGTGGCGTGATCAGTTGTCAACAAAGAGAGCAGTCCAGATTTCATGGGGAGAAACTGGTGGTGAAAAAACTGACAATACACCTGCCATTTTGGACAGAGCAGACCACCTGAAGGTAATAACCAGTAAAAACTCTCAGGCAGGAAATACACTGAGTCTCTCTCCATTCCGCCCACCTGTTTATCCACTTCTTGGATCATTTATCGTACCTCTTGAGTGACTTGCCTTCTAATTCTTCTATATATGGAAATTGAACAAAACCCGTTAGTTTACAGCATTAAGTGCGTGAAACTGCAGCAAAATTGGGTACAAATCCGTCTGGTAAACTATTCACCGAATTTCTATTCATTTTTATGGTAATTTGAAAAAACAAATCACAAAAAAGACGTCTGTCGTGTGTCTTTTTTTCCTCGCATTATCTTCATCTTGTGTCTTTTTTCCTCATACAACCTCTTCCGTGTAGTGTGGCTTCTATTTCGTATCTGACATCTTTGGGGTCTTAGGGGGGGTTGTTTTGTTTTGTTTTGTTTTGGTTTTGTTTTTTTTTGTGAGGTGCACGTGAAACTCGTGCACTTGAGCTTGGGGAAGGGAAGGGTGAGAAGTGGAGGAGGGGCGAGAGAGATTTTAGAGGACAGGTTTTGGCTGTGCATGCTCTGCTTTGGGGTCATCAAGTTTGGGAAATACAAATTCTAAACTTTCAACCTTCAAGTTGTTTTTCTGTTTCCAAACCAGTTTATCATTTCCTTTTTACTCACTATTTCCATCGTTTGCCCTTCGTGTTCTTTCTTCTATTGACCTCTGGACTAAATCAGGGGTACAGATAATGAAGTTCATTAACTTCTGTCTTTGGTGAGTCCTTCGTTTGTTTCTTTCCTTGTTTTTGTGATAGTCGTAGCTTTTGGCAGAGCTTGGCCTTCGCTCCTTCTGACCCAACTCCTTGATTTTGTGAAAATTTTTAATTGATCACGACTGTTACAGGGGCCTTCCAACTTTACTCAGTGTGAAAGTTCTAGGTTATACATGTGTATAGTGTCATAAGATTCGGGGGGAGGGGAAGGGAAGCTAGCATAGGATGATTTGTTGTCACTTAACGTTGTACTGTTTCTCTATTTAAAAAAAAAAAAAGAAAATATGAAACAAAGATAGAAATCCTAATCAAGTCTATACATTCCCATGTGAAATTGCCAATACTGACACATATCAACGTATGATCATTGATCATCTGCACAAGAGGTTGCTGGAGTACATTCGGTCAATGGTCATCTGAAAAATTGAAAATAAACAAGAGAATTTTTTGTACACAATAAGGGCTAAATCAGTGTTTTTTTATTTGTTTCTGGGTGTGCGTGTGCGCATGCTCGCATATACACATACACACACATGCGCACATGCGTGCATGCATACACACAAATACACACAACATATTTAAATCATATACAGAGGAGCACAGGCGCTGGCACACGCGCGCGCGCACACACACACACACACACACACACACACACACACACACACACACACACACACACACACACACACACACACTCAACAGACAGGACACAACTCGAGAGAGAGAGAGAGAGAGAGTTGCATAATAGGAGAGATCAAAACATTAACCAAATTAAAACACAGAAAAGAGAAAGAGAAGTCCAGGGGGACCTTCCAAATCGAGGCAAAGGAGTTCACAGATTACCCCATCAGATACGGATCGTAATGTGGCCTTAGGGGGATGAAGGGCTTGAGGAGATTTAGCACAAACGGAGTGAAGGAAAAACAGAGGCAATTATAAATGAAACGCTGGGGACCCGTTCGGATAGAGGAGGAAAATGTTCGCAACAAACAATGGCGATCAAAAACGGTCAATCTGAGCAAAAAGTTGCAAGTGGAGCTGAACACAAAGATGGTAATACCCTGACTGAAAACAATGTGTACTGGCATCAGCCCGTCCCTGCGCTTTTGCTGGATATGTATGTATCCACCGTATATTTGTATTCCTTGCATCTATGAGTTCCAACTGAGTTCTCATCCTTGTGTATGAGTCCACATTTCTGTATAATTCCTGCATATATATCCAAATTCCAATGTCTGTTTGTATTCCTTGTGTACGTGAGTTCCTGTCTCCATATATTTCGTTACCTATGAATCTCCATCTGTATTTCCAGCATCTGTAGGTCCTTGCATCTCTGAGCTCTAATCTCCTTTTTTTTAATGTACGAGTCTGTGTCTCTGATTATTTCTAGCATTATTAAGTCCCTTTCGTCTGTTTGATGTCCATGCATATGAGTCCTGGCTCTGTAATTCCTCTTTATTTGAGTCTTCGTTTTGATTTTAACGTGACGACAGCCCTGATATTTTGCAATCAGCTGGGCTACGAGTGACACGGATTGAATCTCTGTTTTCTGTATCTGTACCCCCTTCACCCCCATCCCCTGCCCCCTTCCCACCTTCTGTTCGCATTCTTTACATCTGTGAGTTCCTGTAGGGTTTTTTTATCTTTGAGTTTTTGTCTCTAGGTATGTCTGCACATCCCAGCTGTCAATTTGTACATCTTGCGTCTGTAAATTTATGGTTTCTAGATATTGCATATATCTATGAGGCCCCGTCTGTTCTTGTTTTTCTCAGTTCAAGTTTCCATCCCCATTTAGTCACAGCATTTGTAGGTCCCCATCTCTACGTAATTCAGTGCATATAGAAATCACCATCTTTATGTATTTTCCGCATTTTTATTCCCTGCATCGATAAGCCTCCATTTCTATATATTTTCTATATTTGTAGCTAAATAAAAGTCCACGCCTTTATGCATTTTTTTACATATGAGTTCCTGTATTAATGTATTTCCACATCTGATGGTCCACCTCTCTATTTTCTTTTCATCTTATGTATTTCTCTCTTTGAAAGTACTCTCTGTTAGATCGGTTATTAAGGCATTTTTTCATCACAGTTGTAAACGTGGCTGACGCATAACATTCTCAATGAATTAGGATAGTTCTGAGACTGATCTGCCTCTGACATCCAAACAGTCTGACAATACAGCAGACATTAGCCTTAAAATGTCTGTCCTTTGAGGAAATCAGATCATTTGACCTTGAACTAGACCTGAATTGGAAATGTGTGTTTTGCATTTTCAGAGGTTTGGATGCAAAGGAAGGAATAAGGCCCTTCTTACCCACAGTTCTTCCAGTTCGATTGACTCTCTCTCTCTCTCTCTCTCTCTCTCTCACTCCACACACACACACACACACACACACACACACACACACACACACACACACACACACACACACACAAATACATACACACATTTATTCATCAACACACACACACACAGCCGCGCGCGCGCGCGCGCATACATGCATGCACGCATGCACGCATGCACGCACGCACGCACGCACGCACGCACGCACGCACACACACACACACACACACACACACACACACACACACACACGGGGCAGCATCACACCCCGCCTCTATTCATACAGATAGGCACTCTTGCACCCAAATTTTACAACACAGACAGACAGACAGACAGACAGAGCAGAATAGAATGTTTTAAATAACATTGGCTTGACACCTCCCCACCCCCCCACCCCCCCCACCCCCCACCCCCCAAAAAAATGTTAATGAAGATATATTTTCTTCTACTGAAACCAATATTTATTTGTTTTTTGTTTGGACTTTTTTTTCTGAAAAAGTTGTGACACCACATTTTCCTATGTTACTGTGTTAGGTCGGGAGTTTGAAGCTGTAACCTCAAAGATGTGAAGCGGGTAAAAGTCTGCAGTGCGGAAAAAAAATCTCCCGCAATACTGTTGAGGACAGAGACGAGGATCGAAGTTTGACTTGCTACTATAACTTGTCTGCGAAGCGTTTATGGTTTCCGTCGTGGATTCTTTTTTACATGTTTTATGCTCTCTCTCTCTCTCTCTCTCTCTCTCTCTCTCTCTCTCTCTCTCTCTCTCTCTCTCTCTCTCTCTCTCTCTCTCTCTCTCTCTCTCTCTCTCTCTCTCTCTCTCTGGAGAATAGTACGGTGGGAGAGATAGATCCAGAGCCAAAAGCTGACAATTCTGATGAAACCTTTTATCCTTTCTTGGTAAAGACATGGCAATATGCGAAACACGTACTGCTGTCAGAAATCAGACAACGGGTAAGGCAGCTTAGGGGCAGATAAATCCTGACTTTCCTCCCCAACGTTTCTTGCATTACAGTTTCCTTTGGAATCGGCCATGGCAATCCTTATCTAAGCATTAAGAAAGGTGAAAATAAAGGCCCCAACAACAACTATTGAGGCATGTCTTTTGTCCACTGGTCTTTGTAAGACTCATATCATCATCATTAATAAGCAAGACTGTAAATTGGTCAGAGATTAACAAAATATTTACCGATTCACAAACCACTTTCCGAGGGAAGGGTCGGGCTACTGCCATATATTTAAGTTCAGCGTTGATGTGGAAATCGTTTCTTACACTAGTTGAAACTATATTTAGCATTTTTTAACTTTGACGAAACATTTGGTTGAGCTAATCACACTCTTCTTCTGTTGGCGTACGTGAGAAATGGCAGGGACATCAAGTTAAATTCTTCATCTGCAAATACGTTCTTCTTCGTGGGTATCTTATTGCCTTTCTTGTTAAGTTTAGACAGAGAGGGGGTTAGTTACCGCCAAGGACACAGACAAACAGAGTACAGGACTAGACACTGTGTCCTTGGCGGTAAATAATCCCCTCTCTTTCTAAATTTTGCTTCATTTTCCGCCCTCAGTCACTCCGTTTTGAAACTTAACGTCTTTTTTGTTTTTAAAAAGAAGGAGTGAGAGAGAGAGAGAGAGAGAGAGAGAGAGAGAGAGAGAGAGAGAGAGAGAGAGAGAGAGCTCTTGCTGTGCTGAAATGAAGTAATCCTCCCATCAAATGTGAATACTCCAACCCCAAGCAGTTACAGTACTGAGCCCAACAAATAATGATCGTATAATTTGCCTTTCTAAATGTATTGCTTTTGCTATGAAAATAAGGAATAGGAATACTATAGTGAAATGGCCCCCAATAAACCGTAGTAACGCTGAATTCGCATTTGCTCAATGATTTGTGGAAAGTTTTTTCGAGCTGCCTTCATAGTTCCACCGCTTGTAAAGTTATGTCATGCCTCGTTCTTCTTTGATCGGGGCTGTTGGCCTATGTCAAATAACTCTCTCTCTCTCTCACTCTCTCTCTCTCTCTCTCTCTCTCTCTCTCTCTCTCTCTCTCTCTCACACACACACACACACACACACTCTCTCTCTCTCTCTCTCTCACACACACACACACACACACACACACACACACACACACACACACACACACACACACACACCCACACATACACACACACTCTCTCTCTCTCTCACACATACACTCTCTCTCTCTCTCTCTCTCTCTCTCTCTCTCATTTTTGCCTCTCGACGTTTTTATTATGTTATTTGTTTTTCAATTATCAGTTCTTTATTACATTACATTCTTTCAGCTCCATTCCTCCGCTAATTTGTCTTCAATCATTGTGAAACTGATGTCAAATCTGAACAAAAATCTTCAAAGTGTGAATGCGCAGGGATGACTGTTTTGACAGCCGTTAATTTTCGTTATCGTCGCATCAGATTATCCTTTTTGATAGCTGCCTTTCCTTCACTGTCAAAAGGATGTCAGAATGACAGAAATGCAGAAAAAAAAACATGACGTACTACGTCTGAGTGCGCACTGGCTATTTCATGAAGAACAAAAAACTTCATTCTTTCTTATACTCTGACTTTCAAAACACATGTCGCTTTAAATGGACAAAAGACAAACATTAATCAGCCCTTCCAGTAGTTTTTGTTAGCAATCTTTGTTGTTGTTTTTTCTCCATTTTCCTCTCTAAATCTGTCGGTGTAGAACTCTAGTTGGAATTATTTGACCTGGTTGGAATATTCGTGGAATAAATTTCAGTACATGTTTAACCAAACAGTAAAGGACTGACTTCATCAAATTTCAAGGCGTCATTTCCTTTCTTTTGACCAAGTTGAATAAGAAAGAAAATATACTTCCTCTCTCTCTCTCTCTCTCTCTCTCTCTCTCTCTCTCTCTCTCTCTCTCTCTCTCTCTCTCTCTCTCTTTAAAACGCTTTAAAATCAGTTCGTGATTTGTTTTCTGAATAATCCGTGTGTTTGTAAGTAGTCTTTATTGTGTGTAGCATTAATAGATGGTGTTGGATGATGAGAAAAATGTCAGATAGCTGGTGTTATCAAATCAACAACTTTCTCCTTAGGATACCATGGCTAATATTGTTTCACGTTCTCATTGAAAGCCTGTACCAGAGCAATGTCTCAACTTTTTTCTTCAGTTCGCTCAGGTTTACTTCCATAACCGTCTTCCTTCAATACTACTGTCCATTCCATCAACCCACATAACAATCGCCGTTTTAATTGCAGTCCTTACGTCTGACCTATTCAGAACCCGCTTTAATCAATATTGGTGTTATTGCTCTGAGAATCTTCCGCCGCCGGTGCTCTCATCAGAAGAGTCTGAGACAATGCAAAGTACTTGGCCCCTGAAAGCTTTCTTTCGTCTCTGAGCTCCCAAAGCACTGGGTCGGAGGAGTCGATCTGATCCCAGACGCTCACAAAACGTTGGCTCTAAGGTTCTTTCAGAGGTCTGGGGGTCGGAGAGGGAGGGAGAGGGGATGAGCGTTGGGGAGAGAAGGGTGATGCCTGAGGGGAATGAAGTACTTAGAGTTAGAATGCAATCTCTCTGCTCCCCCTTATCTCTCTTCTTCTTCCTCTCTCTTCTTCTTCTTCTTCTTCTTCTTCTTCTTCTTCTTCTTCTTTTCCTTCTTCTTCTTCTCTTCTTCTTCTTCTTCTTCTTCTTCTTCTTCTTCTTCTTCTCTCTGTCTCTCTCTCTCTCTCTCTCTCTCTCTCTCTCTCTGTTTCTCTATCTCTCTCCCTCCTTTTACAAGAGAGAGAGAGAGAGAGATAGAAAGAGATAGATACAGAGATAGGTAGGAAGGCACGTAGATAGGTAGATAGATGGACTGATTGACTGACAGATTGATAGATAGATAAATATATGTGTTCCCATAGTTCCCTTTGCATTTGTGTGTGTGTGTGCGCGCACGCGCGCGTGTGTGTGTGTGTGTGTGTGTGTGCGCGCGCGTGTGTGTGTGTGTGTGTGTGTGTGTGTGTGTGTGTGTATGTGTGTAGTGTGTGTGTGTGTGTGTGTCTCTCTCTCTCTCTCTCTTAGTGTGTGTGTGTGTGTGTGTGTGTGTGTGTGTGTGTGTGTGTGTGTGTGTGTGTGTGTGTGTGTGTGTGTGTGTGTGTTCCAGAATAAATAAACTCCTTGAGACTTTTTCCCCATTTTGCACGATGAACAGAAGACAGACAACTACGCCAGCCGGCAAACAGACACGTTTGCTGGCAGACAAACACTTCTCCTCGCAGTGACCACGTACCGTAAGTTGGCCAGATACCTACAGTGTATCTTGTGATGACTCCCTTTCTAAGACCATTCTACAGGCTACAGTGCAGGACGGGCGTCCCAGAGGAAGGCTGAAGAAGTCCTAGATGAACAACTTGCGCGCACGTTTGTGGACAGGCGGCTATAGAGATCACTGATTGTCCCTCACGGCATCTCTACCACCTCTTATCATGGGACAATATAGATAGATAAATAGATAGACTGACAGACAGACATACTGATAGAGAGCAGACCAGACAGACAGACAGAGTGTGTGTGTGTGTGTGGGTGTCTCTGTGTGTTTGGGGGCGTGTTTCTGTGTCTGTGCGTGTACGTGTGTGTTTGAGAGAGAGAGAGAGAGAGAGAGAGAGAGAGAGAGGGAGGAGGGAGGGATGGAGGGAGAGAGAGACAGAGACAAAGAGACAGAGATACAGGGATATGGATCGACTGACAAATCACCAGGGGATAGGTGAAGTTCAGAAGGCTAATTAAAGAATATGTCTTGATGGACAACGTGGAGAAGTGGTAGTTGATTCAACCAAAGAAATAACCGGAGATGAATGTAAACAATCATTAACATTTACACAGTTACAATATTGGGATTTCTTAAGACAGGAAGATGAGGGGAGGGAGGGGAGTATGAAATAACCACATTAAATTACATTCAAACTAAGCATGCAGAATATGGAAGAATATATTGGACATCAGAACAATATTCTCTCCGTTCTTCATTGCATCAAAGTCGTGACGCTGAACTTGAAGCTTGTATGCTCTCAGAGCCAAAACGTAACCAGTTAAGCGGGTATGCATATCCACTTCATTAAAACGTTCTCAGACATTTTTTGTTTACTTCTCTTTTGAGTGTATAACACATTTCTTTAAATGACGATAAGTAAAGCATTTAGTGGACTGAAAGAACTGTTTGCACTTTTTTAACGTACCTCTCTGTTCGAACACTGAAAAAAATCTTCTGAAAATATCTTCAAACAAAATTAACAGCAGGTCCTTTTATCTGAAGATAGTGCAATGCAAACACCATCTCAAAAAATCCAAACTTTCCTCTGGTCATTCTCAATAGGTTATAGACATTTTCTGAACAGACTCTGATTTAACACAAAATATGAAACCGAATCTAACCATTGGCAGCTGAGCTGAACAACTTAAGATCTTCAGAATAGCTACGAGTTCAGCGGTGAGAACTGGATATCGTTTTCCCATATGACACCACCACCATCACCTAATAATTCAAACCTTCAGCAGCACTTTATTGAATAATGGAATGCTGAGGGCGTATCAGCTGGTCAAAAGGGACACAACGATAAAGCGAGAAGGAAGGGGAGAAGGAAGGTGGTGGGAGTGAGGTGGGGGTGCGAGGGGAAGGACGGTGAGGGGAAGATGCGACAACAGATGTGAGAGTATGTTTCCATATCTCAATACATGCACAGAGAGAAACAGACAAACTGACAGACAGAGACGGAGACAGAGACAGACAGACGGTCAGAGATGAAGACGGAGATTGTGAGAGGTAGAGGCAGAAAGACACATACACAGAAAGAGAGCGCCAGAGTCGTGAGACAGACAGACAGACAGACAGACAGACAGAGACAGAGACAGAGACAGGAAGAGATCTTAAGGACTTAATTATGTTTTTCCGGCACGATCAATAATCTTAAATAAATGTTAGCGAACCGGCAAGAGAAACGTGGACAAACGAGTCACAAGACAAACCTTCTGTGTCTGTGTCTTTCTGTCTCTACCTCTCAAAATCACATGACTCGTTTGTCCACGTTTCTCTTGGCGGTTCGCTAACATTTATCTACGATTTGTTTAGATTTCCGCCTGCAGTCGTCTCATTTTGCAACATGATCAATAATGTTGTTTGAATGGGGTTTTTTTTACATTGCATGTACAGAACTTAACATTTGATGGGGAAAACTTTGAAAAAAAAAAAGAATTCTGCATTACCAATTCAAAAGGCTCTTTCTTTAAAGACAAACACGTTCGTGGCAAGAGTATGCACATTTCCTGCCCTCCCTCCACCCCCATCCCTCACCTACCTACCTACCCACACCTACACACACATCCTCTCACCATACACACCCCTCTCTTCTTCCATACTGCTGCATCAAGAAAAAAATGGCAAAGAAGAACTGGTCAAAGAGGTGACCAAGCAAAGATGGTTATGGCACACAAACATTAAGACATTTTGAAATACCGTGACACGACCACAGGCATACTGTTTGTGCGAAAGAAAGTGCAAATATAACATAGGTTTATACAGATTCAAAGTAACGAGTCTGCCATGCGCCTTTAACTGCTGCACTGAAACATACATAAACACTTTAACTTTTTGTTATTCTCTGTTTCTTTCTCTAGACTCTTTCTTACTAAGACAGTGGCGGAACATGCACATAGTTTATATCCTCATTACATATTCATTGTTTTATCCCTCTTTTGCCCTACGACAAAATAACAACAGTTGGAATCAAATGTATGCACAACCCGACATAAGTTGACAAACATAAAAACAATTTCGCTAACAAAGCAAACAAAAATGCCTTTGAAATACAGCATTGTTTGCAGAGCTGTGGGATCACTCGTAAACTTGGTGAACCCAATACCCCGGGCATTCAAATCACAGGTTTTCTTGGACAACCACCGTACATGTCAGACCCTACGATTTTCCGAATTCCCTTCGTGGACAGTAAACAGACATGCCAGCGACTACGAGTTTCTGAGAGGCAAAATTCTCGTGAAGGGGTGGGAGAGTGTGTTTGAGGAGGGATATGAGTAGTATCGAATTTTTATTGGTTCCTTGACAGGTTGAAATACCAAGTTTATCTTTTATTCTCTCTCTCTCTCTCTCTCTCTCTCTCTCTCTCTCTCTCTCTCTCTCTCTCTCTCTCTCTCTCACACCACAACACACACACACACACACACACACACACACACACACACCAATATATATTATATAGATAGATAGATATGTATATATATATGTATATGTATATATATATATATATATATATATATATAATAAACGCACATAAAACAGAGAGAAAACAACAAACTAATAAAATATCCCGAGATTTCAACCTTCCAGGGTCTTCCTTAGGGGACTTTAATAACAAGAATCAATGTATGTACATATATACTGGTCTTGCAGGTGAAAAATATTTTTGCTCTGTTGTTGTTTTTTCTCCTAAAATGGCGGGTTTTGTTCACGTATTATTCAAGGATAATGTACCACTCTCCTGTCAGTCGACATTTCACTGAGGAAAACAATGCCGAAAATTTTGGAAAGCATTTATCATATTTGTTGTAATTCTTAACTTTCACAGTTTATCCACACACGCGCGCGGCGCACACACCGCGCGCGCACACACACACACACACACACACACACACACACACACACACACACACACACACACACATACATACATACATACATTAACATACATACATACATAATTAGATATCTTTACTGATCATTTTTTAAAACAACAGTAAACTAACGACCTTCCTGTCATGAATAGCGTGACTCCTGCAAGCTTTAAAAAATGACAGAGAAGAGAGAGGCCAAGGAAATGAAAGAAAAATGAGAGAGCGCGGAGGTGGCAAGGGGAATTGGGGAGGGGAGAGGAAAAAAATAAAACACGCACCGACGCACGCACACACACACACACACACACACACACACACACACACACACACACACACACACACACACACACACACACCAATACAATACAATCAATATTATTCCTTTTGCCCCTTTTGGGGTATGGAGGACACACACACACATGCGCGCGCACGCATGCACGCGCGCGCACGCACACACACACACACACACACACACACACACCACCAACACCACACACACAACACCACACCATTCATTCATCACTCATCATACACTCACACACAATTCGAATCAGACTGAGTGGGTCTACGGTCGGGGTGCTCATCAGGAATCGGGCAGTGCTACAAACAAATTACCACAGGCAGCCATAAAGCAAGTGCAAACCCATCGGTGTGGGACAAACAACCGCAGTTTAGCATCTCCCTCGAGAAGCCCCAGAACAATAATACGGAGGTGGGAGAAGGGGATACAGGGAGGGCGGGTGGGATGCAATCGGAAGGGAGGAGCAGGGAAAAGAAATGTATTCAAAATCACATTTTTTCTTTACCCCCACGCGCATTTCACACACACACACACACACACACACACACACACACACACACACACACACACACACACACACACATACACATATGCGCGCACGCACACACACATACGCACGCACGCACGTACGCCTACACACACGCACGCACGCGCGCACAACACACACACACACACACACACACACACACACACACACACACACACACACACACACACACTTGCTCGCCTCTGTGCGTTCTCAAACAACATCAATCATAACCAGAGAGATAACACACGCCAAGGACAAACCACGAATAGAATGTTTTTGTAATGTAGCTGGAACGTCTTCACACACACACACACACACACACACACACACACACACACACACACACACACACACACACACACACTTGCTCGCCTCTGTGCGTTCTCAAACAACATCAATCATAACCAGAGAGATAACACACGCCAAGGACAAACCACGAATAGAATGTTTTTGTAATGTAGCTGGAACGTCTTCACACAGAGAGAGAGAGAGAGAGAGAGAGAGAGAGAGAGAGAGAGAGAGAGAGAGAGAGAGAGAGAGAGAAGAGAGAAAGAAAGAGAGAGAGAGAGTTTTAAATCAAACCCAATTTTGTAAGCGTAATAGCTGTGTATGCAATGCACATCGTAGGGCAAATTGTTTAATTTTTTTTTACGATCAAGAGAGAACTTGCTGCTGGAGGACACGCTATTGTTGTTTATCGTCCACTTAATCACTGAGGACACGTGAGGTCTAAATTATGTCAAAACAGATAATTACAATCTCCCCATTAAAACCCAGAGTCAATCCAAAGTTGGAGGGCAAACAATCAATCGGATACTCAAGATCCGGCAAAGAATACTAACGGTTTTACTTCGTTAAAAGAAAATGAGATTGTCACAGGAAGCTGTTAAACACAACAACAGCAACAACACGAATCGCAACTTTCGGCCATCAATCACCTGAGAGCCTCGCTCAAGGGAAACCACTCTTAAGGGACTGTGAGTATCACCTCTCCGTTCTTTTCCATCGATCAGAGGATAGCGCCAGGAATCACAATGACCTCGCACTGCAATGTATCTTGCAAATTCAGTTCATGTTGTTTACAGCTCAGCCGACAGCGAAGGTTTATATCAGGGCTGTCATCTTATCCAAGACGATTCCCTACAACGGTTGTAATAAAAATTCCGCAACCCAGAAAGACTTTTTTTCTAAGACAACACACAACACACACACACACACACACACACACACACACCACCACCACCCACACACATACACCACCACACACCCGCACACACATACACACACACACACACACACACACACACACACACACACACACACAGAAATTTCTTTATACCTGAATTTTAAAAAACCTTAAATCAACTGAAAAATAGTTAAGTCTTTCGGGAACTCAAAAATCACATCAGGTGGAACATTCCTAAACAAGATTTTCATGAAAGTTTTGTTGCCGAGTCATATTCTATGATTTCAGTATCACTGTGACTGATGCGCTTTCTTGAAGATCATTTGAACAGAGTAAGCCTCAGGGAAAGAGCCGTCACGGACTTTCACTACGCAGACGATATTTTTAACCTATAAGGCACTGGACAAGAACTCGCCAAGCTTGTTTAAGGACTGAATAGAATATGAGCAAGATATCGCATGAAAATAACGCAGAAAAGACCATGTTGATGGTCAGTTATATCACCACCATGACTACAGATATAGCTCACGCTTCATTAACAATGAACGATTTAAACTTAATATCCTTTCAAGGGCACCAACAACAACATCAACATCCTCTGGACAGCATTATGTATTGAATGTCAATAACATCTCTATGAAACAAGATCAAGCTCACGAGCTCATGATGGTACGTCTCTTCCAGTAAACATGCAAGACATGAACTCTCAAAGCAATACTTACTATCAAATTTACTGATCACAGCACCAATAAACAAGTGGTTCAATTCAACAAACAACACTTTGGATCAACAAAGAAAAGAAAACTACGTTAGTATGGCTATGCAGCAAGATCTAGTAGCCTTGCTGAAATGGTCCTCCATTGACCAATACAAGGAGCGAGACAAAAGGGAAACCAGAAGAAAACGATGCACTAACAAGGTTGCAAAAAGGTCAGAGAAACATATACAGAGAACCACATCTTGGCATAGAGCTGATAGAGCTGAAGGAACGTGGTTCTTCAGTGTGGTGCCCCTGTAACTGGTTGCGGAGTTACGATGAGACCAAGGTTTTGCGTAATCTTGCCGACCGCACAGACAGACAGACAGACAGACAGACAAACAGACGCCCATGAAAATGTAGCCTCCTTGACTTGATGATAAGCAGCTCAAGCAGACAGGGGAAGAAAAGAAGAAAAGAAACACACAGAGACCAAGCACTCTCCCTGAATCCCAAACCGCCTGAATTTCACACGAGAAATGGGTTGTGTCAGGAACATTTACTACACAATGCAATACATAAAGTACACTAACAGCCTGTCAGCTTAGCCCTCGGTGTCAGGCAGTCTAACCCTCCAGATGCACTCTCCACAACATGCAGACAGGACTGGCAACATGGAAAACGTGCAGGTTGTCTTGCTGGTAGACAAAGACGAACCCAGACTATCTAGATCAATAACCTGAAGCTTCAGCCGGACTGTCTTGAGACCAAAGAACCAAAGAAGTTGGATGGCTTTTTTTTTCCCAAACTTCCTGATCACTTTTTTAAGTTGTACTGTGGACTTTCGAGTCACTTCGAAAATTGGATATCGACCAGCAGACAACCACAACTAAAAAGTCCAGCGTACTCACGCTACTACCTTCTTCAATTAGTATCAGCAGAGACAGCTCGTTTCTTTCTTAGAAGCACGTGTGGTCATTGTCATCAAAGAGGCGTCGCTGCATGCAGGAAAGTTTACATATGATACATATCTGCTATGCATGAGAGCACACGCAGTACTTTACACAAGTGAATAAGTGAATAAATGAAGAAAGAAATGAAGAAACGGTGTCGGAGGAAACTTTCATGGATCAGATTTTGCAAATGTCTGATCTACGCTTCAACACAAAGCATTGTCTTGCATGGATACTTAGGAAACATGGCCTGTGCCATTTCGATAGTTGTGTGTGTGTGTGTGTGTGTGTGTGTGTGTGTGTGTGTGTGTGTGTGTGTGTGTGTGTGTGTGTTCGTCTGTGTGTGTGTGTTTGAGTGTGAGTATGTGTGTGTGTTTGTATTTGTGTGTGTGTGTGTGTTTGTGTGTGTGTGTGAGAGAGAGGTAGAAAGAGCAGCTGTGTGTCTGTATGCTAGTGTGTGTCTGTGTGTATCTCTGCAGGCATACCTACCCGCCTGTGTGCATGCGTATACTAAAGCCTGCGTGCGAATTATACATTAAACACACCCTTGTATGTTCATGTACATGCCAGCACCTGCACATATAAAGATCAGGGCAGTTTACATCTGCAGAACAAAATGTCAGACATGGTAGTCTGTCTTAAAGTCTGACGGATAATTTAAGTACAAAACTACAAGTGTATAAATACATAATCGTCCACATATGTATTATACGCTGCTTTATACATTGACACAGATATGCCATATAGTCAATTCTGTCATTTATTCAACCGTTATGAGAGAGCGCCCGGAAATTCACGAATCGACACGCATGATCAGGCCTATAAAATCGCCCAAAATAATACGACGACAGATTTTGTACTGACGAAAAATTCCTTGGAGCCATCCATCGTGATCAATAAACAAAGATGCCATAGCCACCTATGTGCAGTGGTTAGGGTCGGGGTTTGCAGACTGGGAAGTCGTGGGTTAGAACACCCTCAAAGGCACATATCTATGGAATTTTTTTTAGCCCTGGTCGGCTCACATCCAAACCTGCTGAGTGTTTTTTTTCTGCTCTTATCGGAAGATTGAAACCACAAAGACGAGTTTTATCCACTCAATGGATATGTCCCTGAAGAGTATTTCTGGATTTTCTCGGCAACACGACCGATGCCTGTATCTTTTATGCCTGGTTGAAGTCGGGGATATTTTACGAAAGTAAGTACATAGTTCGCCCTGCCAAGAGTCTCAGACTACTATGGAACTCCGTGGCATCGTCTTTATTATCCTCCTTGATCGTCATAAAAACAGGATTCTGTGGCTCTTCATTCCCTGCTCTCATGGCGACTTTCAGGTTGGCATTTTCCCCAGTGTCCATGCCTATGGTAAGATGACGTAATCTTCGGAGTTGACAAGTTTATGGGAACTGTCGCTGGATGGACGTGGTGGCTCTCTACTTAGAGGAGACGTTCATTTACGCTGGATCCGTGACTGAATAGAAGCGATGGGGCGATGGAGTGCGTGGACCCGGTAATAGTTGTCTGCCAGTGGTGGATCAGAACAGGCACCACCGAACACCGCCTAGATAACTCGGCAGTATCTACTGTGGCCGGTGGCCTCAAGATGACCTTGTATTGATTACTTCCCAGGTATTGTCTTCGGCGGTGCTACAATGAGTGTAGCTGTGCATGGGGTGGCTGGAATGACCGACATGAGAGTCATGCCGTCAAGAGGACAGGGAACTTGAAACAGCCAAAGGAAAAACGAGACAGACAGATAGACTGACAGACAGACAGATAGATCAAAATGTCTATGAGGAGATCGGTCATCAACAAAGACAGCATTACAGATTTCACAAAGAGAAATTGGTGATGAGGAAAAACTGACACAATGCGCCTGCCATTCGGATAGAGCAGACTGCCTGCAGACAGTGAGCATTAAAGACTCTCAGATGGGAAACATCCCGGAACCCTCTTCATTCCGCCCACCTGTTATCTAAATCACTCGAACTGTAAACAATCTCCGATACCGTATCACGTGAATGACTTGCCTGAAGAAGACCAACCATCTTCATGTGACTATCAATTTAAATTCTTCTATAAATGGAAATGGAACAAAACCAATTAGGTTATAGGATTACGTGCGTGAGACTGTGGCAGCATTGGGTGCAAGTCCGTCTGTTAAAGTATCCATCAAGTTTGAATTCATTTTGTCTTGATTTGAAAAAAATATCACGTTTGTCACAAAGAAGACGTCTGTTTTTCATCTCGTCTTTTTTCCCTCATGCAACATCCTCCTGTAAGTGATACGCTTGTATTTCAAATATAACATTTCTCTTTTTTGTAAGCTGCACGTGAAACTTGTGCAATTGAGCTTAGAGAAGGTGGAAGAGGGAAAAAGGGGGGTCTGTAAAGAAGTTTTAGACTAAAGGTTTGGGCTGTGAGGCTGCACTCGGTCATCAATCTTGGGAAGCGATTCTAAACTTCCATCGGTCAAGTTGTTTACTTTTGCCAAACCAAGCCTCTCATCTGTGTTTTGCTCACCATTTCCATTGTTTATTCTTCGTCGTCTTTTTTTCTATTTGCGCTCTGGACTAGCTCAAGAGTCTTGTTAATGAATTTCATTCACGTCTATCTTTTGTGGGTTTATCATTTGTTTGTTTATTTGTTTGTTTTTGGTTGTTTGCTTGCTTGCTTCCTTGCTTGCTTGCTTACTTGCTTGCTTTTATGATGGTCATATCGTTTGTGTAGGGCTCGGCCCTCGTTCCTCCTAACCCAACTCTTTGACTTTGTGAGAAAGATAAACTGATCATGACTGTTACAGGTACCTTCCAGCAGCAATATACAAATTAAACTTTATTCACTCTGAAAATTCTAGGTTGTAGATGTGCATTCTGTAGTAAGATTCTGGAAAAGATAGCATGGGCTGATTTACCTTGTGAGAAAGACAAACTGATCATGACTGTTACAGGTACCTTCCAGCAGCAATATACAAATTAAACTTTATTCATTCTGAAAGTTCTAGGTTGCAGATGTGCGTTCTGTCGTAAGATTCTGGAAAAGATACCACGGACTGATTTTGTCACTAAACTCTATGCTGTTTCTTTAATGAAATAAAAAAAGAAAACAAAGGAAAAGAAAGTAAGAAAAAAGACAGAGATCCTTATCGAGACTTTACATTTCCGTGGAAAAATGTGTACATGTATGGTATAATACTGACACCATCCATGAGCATTGATCTTTCGATGCTGGAAGTTGCTGGAGTACATTCAGTTAACAGTGAACCGAAAACTTGAAAATGATTAAGGGAATGTTTCAGACGATAACAGCTAAATCAATAAATGCATTTTGTTTGTGGGCGTGCATACGCGACACTAACACCACACACACACACACACACACACACACACACACACACACACACACACACACACACACACACACACACACACACACACACACACGGACATCTTCATAATGGGAGAGATCAAACCGTTAACTAGATTAAAACACAGGAAAGAGAAAGGGAAGTCCAGGGGGACTTCCCAGATCGAGGCAAAGGAGTTCACAGATTACCCCATCAGATACGGATCGTAATGTGGCCTTAGGGGGATGAAGGGATTGAGGAGATTTAGCACAAATGGAGTGAAGGAAAAACAGAGGCAATTATAAGTGGAACGGCGGCGACCCGTTCAGATCGAGGAAAATGTTCGCAACAAACAAGGTCCGTTCTGAGCGGCAAGTTATAAGCGGAACTGAACGCAAAGATGGCAATACCTGCTATAAAACAATGAGCACCAGCGTCAGCTCGTACGTCTCTGTGCAGTCACCGGCTCTATGTGTCTCCACCGTATATTTGTATTCCTTACGTCTATGAATTCTTAATACGAGTTCCTAATTGTGTGTAAGAGTCCACATCTCTATGTATTTCCTGCATCTACATCCAGATCTCACTGTCTGTTTTGGATTTCTTGTATCCGTTGAGTTTCTGTCTCCGTTTATTTCCTCATGTATGGGTCCCTGTCTGTATGTCTTTTCAGCAGCTGTAAGTCCCTGTATCTGTGAGCTTTTATCTCCGTGTACTTTCGTTATGTGCGAGTTTCTCTATCTGATTATTTCATGAGTGTTATTTCATGCACGTTTAAGTGCCTATCGTCTGTTTATAATCCCTGCATATGAATTCTGACTTAATGTATTTCCTTTGTCTCTGAGCCTTCGTTTTGATTTCAACGTGATGACAGAGAGAGGATGGGGGAGAGACACTCTTCAACGTGATGACAGCGAGAGGGGCGGGGAGAGACACTGAAAGACACAGAGAGAGACAGACAAACAGACAGACAGAGAGAGAGAGGGCGAGAGAGAGAGGAGGTATTTACTACCCGCCTCCCTCCTCTCCAACACACACACACACACACACACACACACACACACACACACACACACACACACACACACACATACGCACGCACACACGCACGCACGCATGCACACACGCACACACGCACGCACGCACGCATGCACACACGCACGCACGCACGCACCCGCGCACGCACGCAAGCACACACCACGGACGCACGCACACTTTCTTCTATTCCCATCCCTTGCAATCTGTGAGTTCTTGTCTATATATATTTCCTTCAAGTTTGAGTTTTCGTCTCTTTGTATTTCCTGCATTTGTAGCCCACCATCCCTACCCCCCACCCTCTGTTCGCATTTTTTTTGCATCTGCGAGTTCCTGTTTTAGGTATTTCATCTGTCTATGAGTTCTCGTCTCTATGTATTTCTAGACATTTGTACATCCCAACCGTCCATTTGTACTCCTTGTGTCTGTGAGTTTCTGCCTCTGCGTATTCTATATATCTGTGAGGCCCTGTCTGTTCGTGTTTTCTTATTCAAGTTTCCGTTCCCATGTATTCACTACATACGTAGGTCCCTGTCTTCACGTATTTCATGTATCTATGAGTCTCCATCCTGATGTGTTTTCCTGCATCTTTCAGTCCACGTACCTATGTACTCCATGTATCCAGAAGCTCCAATCTCTATTTACTTTACGTATTTGTAACTTTTTAAAAGTCCACGCCTTTATGCCTTGTTTTACACATGCACTTGTATCTCGATGTATTTCCATATATAATTGTCCACGTCTCTATCTTTTAATGCATCTGCTGATCCCAACTTTATGTATTCTTGTATCTGTGTGTCTCGTCTCCATAAATTCCCTGCATCTATATTTTCCTGTCTCTATATATTCAATATATGTATTCTTGAATTGTGTGTGTCCCTGTTTGTGTATTCCCGTCTCCATAAATTCCCTGCAGCTGTATGTTCCTGTCTCTTTGTATTCAGTATATGTATTCTTGCATCTGTGTGTCCTTGTTTGTATATTCCCGTCTCCCAAAAATTCACTGCATCTATATGTTCCTGTCTCTATGTATTCAATGCATCTATATATGCCCGTCTGCGTGTGCTTCCTGCATCTAGGTGTCCCGGTCTCTATACATTTCCTGCTTCAGTGTGTCTCCATCTCTATGCATTTCCTGTTCTGTGTGTCTCCATCTTTATGCATTTCCTGTTTCTGTGTGTCTCCATCTCTATGATTTCCTGTTTCTGTGTGTCCATCCACATTCTTCTTGTGTCTCCATCTCTATGCATTTCCTGTTTCTGTGTGTCTCCATCTCTATGCATTTCCTGTTTCTGTGTATCTCCATCTCTATGTATTTCCTGCTTCTGTGTGTCTCCATCTCTAGTATCTCCATCTCTATGTATTTCCTGCTTCTGTGTGTCTCCATCTCTAGTATCTCCATCTCTATGCATTTCCTGCTTCTGTGTGTCTCCATCTCTATGCATTTCCTGCTTCTGTGTGTCTCCATCTCTATGTATTTCCTGCTTCTGTGTGTCTCCATCTCTATGTATTTCCTGCTTTCTGTGTGTCTCCATCTCTATGTATTTCCTGTTTCTGTGTTTCTCCATCTCTATGTATTTCCTGTTTCTGTGTGTCTCCATCTCTAGTATCTCCATCTCTATGTATTTCCTGTTTCTGTGTGTCTCCATCTCTAGTATCTCCATCTCTATGCATTTCCTGCTTCTGTGTGTCTCCATCTCTATGCATTTCCTGCTTCTGTGTGTCTCCATCTCTAGTATCTCCATCTCTATGTATTTCCTGCTTCTGTGTGTCTCCATCTCTAGTATCTCCATCTCTATGTATTTCCTGCTTCTGTGTGTCTCCATCTCTAGTATCTCCATCTCTATGTATTTCCTGCTTCTGTGTGTCTCCATCTCTAGTATCTCCATCTCTATGTATTTCCTGCTTCTGTGTGTCTCCATCTCTAGTATCTCCATCTCTATGTATTTCCTGCTTCTGTGTGTCTCCATCTCTAGTATCTCCATCTCTATGTATTTCCTGCTTCTGTGTGTCTCCATTTCTAGTATCTCCATCTCTATGTATTTCCTGCTTCTGTGTGTCTCCATCTCCATGCATTCCTGCATCTGTGTGTCTCCATCTCCATGCATTCCCTGCTTCTGTGTGTCTCCATCTCCATGCATTCCCTGCTTCTGTGTGTCTCCATCTCCATGCATTCCCTGCATCTATTTGTCCCCATCTTTATGCGCTTCCTGCATGTGTATGTCCCAATGTTCATGAATTTCCTGCATCTATGTGTCTCTACCTCTGTGTATTTCTTGCATCTATGCGTCCCGCTCGTCATGTAATTCTATAAATATATGTCCCCGTCTCCATGCATTCTCTGCAACTATGTTTCCCTGTCTCTATGTACTTCTTGCATTTATGTGTCCCTGTCTCTTCGTATTTCTTGCACTTATATGTACCCACCTTTATGTATTACTGCACCTATGTGTCCCCGTTTCCATTAATTTCTTGCATCTATGTCTCCCGATAACTATATGTTTCCTTTATCTGTGTGTCTCCACCTCTATGTATCTATTGCATCCATATATTCCTGTCTCTACGTATTTCTGGCATTCGTTTGTCCCCGTCTCTTTGTCTTACTGCATCTATATGTCCCCATCTCTATGTATGTCCTGCGTCTATGTCTCCGTCTGTCTGTACTTGCTGCATCTATGTCCCTGTCTTCATGTAATACCAGGATCTATGCGTGCCCGTCTCTATGTGTTTTCCTACATCTATGTGTACCCGTCTCTATGTGTTTCCTGCATGTATGTTTTCGCCTCTTTGTATTTCCTATGTGGATATCCACGTCTTGTTGCGCTCCTGGTATTTGTGTGCCCTCTCCATGTATCAACAGCAAACATGTCCCGAATTCCATACATTTCCTGCAAAAAGATATACGTGACGCCATCTCTATATATTCACTACACCGATCTGTCTCCGTCCTCGTGCATTCCTGACATCAGTTCCAATTTCTATGCCTCTCTGCATTTATGACTCCGTGTTTCTATATATATATTTCCTGCATCTCATGTATCTCCGAAGAGTGTATTTCATAACACAGAATCCCCTCATTCGTCATCCAAGGGACATTAGGTCGTAGAAGTGTCGTGACAGACGATCGGGCCGTCAGGGATGTCCTACAGCTCTTTGTCATCAGTCACGCAAACATTGCAGTGATGTTACGACCAGCCCGGTCACTCAAGACGTCCAGTGATAATACACTGCCCGTGAATTAACGTATCATGACAGATCCGAGCTTGAAAAAAAACTTGTGAAAAATGCAATAGTCCTCCAAAGGGAAGAAAACAGTATAGAAAATCACAATGCCACTCATCTAATTTTCGGCCACGTGGCCTTTTTCAAGAGAAAACAACAAAAGCAATGCAACTACGTGATGTCCATCTTTGGCTCTGAACAGTTGTCAAAGATGGACATCACGTAGTTGCATTGTTTTTGTTTTTTTTCTCTTGAAAAAGGCCACGTGGTAAGAAATTAGAAGAGTGGCATTGCGATTTTCTATTATGAAAAATGGTCCACTAATTTTGTCAATGAAGAATCTGTGTATCCTTTTCTTTTTTCAGTAACACTAGGAACAAATGTTTGCCTGGATATCATAGTCTATGCACAAAATGCACTAACAACACCATCTTGTATTTTCGTTGAAGAACAACATCTTACTACTTTAGATGGAAAATGTGTCTCGTAATGTGTAAATTGTTTATGCAACAGAAATGTAACTTTGTAAAGAATTTTCCTTATGTGCCTGTTCTGCTGTGTTTTAGATGAATTGTCTTTTTCCTTTGACTCTCATTTTTCATTGATGTCATTGATGTCCTTGGAGGGTGCATGAAATGATTTTATGTCTAGCGTTGTCTTGTTCAGCCTTGCTTTGCCTTGCCTTGCCCACACTTGTGCTGCAGTACCTTACCATTCTTTGCCTTACTTTTGCCTTGCCCTCCTTGCCTTGCCTTCTTTGACTTGTCTTGCCTTGCTTTATCATGCCTTGACTTGCTTTCCCTTTTTGAAAGAAATTCACAGGAAATGCGCCAGTTCACATGGACAAACAAATTACAAAATAAAACATGACGCGTTTCGACCTATTAGGCAAAACGAACATCAGTCAAGACAATAAAAATGAAGAATGAGCAATCACTTATCTTCTCAAATTCGGCACAAGATGGCCGTTGAATGAAAACGAGGCCATCGGGAAGGAGTCAATGCAAGTTAAGATAGTAATGATGATAACAATTATATTGAAAGTAATGATAATAATGATGATAATGATTATGATAAAAAAATATTGAAAAAAATAAAGGATTGATATCGCTTTTGGTGATAATCTCATTATCATTATTTCAATATTTTTATCATCAATCCTGTTGATGACCGTTTGGAACTGACAGTAGAATTCTTCAATCCGGTCTCCATCATACTCTGATGTGGGAGTGTATATTTGCATGACCATGACGTTGAATGGTTTTGCTCGCAGACGGATTGTCATAAACCTACTGAAGACAGGATAGTGTCCCAGTAACATGTTCCTGATCGGCTTGTTAACTAGAAAATCCATTCCATCCCTGTTTATGTCTTCTTTTCAACTATAGTACAGGACATATGTATGTAGGATCAGAACAGACACCACTGTACACCACCGAAGTGACTCGGCAGCAGTGCAGTGTCTCCTCCTGATAGTTGCCTCTTGACGACTTGACATTCACGACTGCTCCCTGTGGATTGCCGATGCTGGGACTGCAGCGGGACGGGCCAGACTGTGGCTGTGGACGGGACGGAGTCGCAATGAGCGGCGTGGATGCATGCAATGCCACTGAGGTGGCACAGAAGATGGGGCAGCAAAAAAGATAAATAAATAATGAAAAACATAGTATATGACATGTTCTTCAATTTAACTTTGCTAAGATTGAGAAGATGCCAGGAGTGTCTGTTTATCTCAATGGTGAGGTCTTTCAATTTTCCAGCCTGCCTGAGTATTGTTAAGTTCCAGGTGGCGAATGTGATGGTGTTCATCCCACGGATTTTCTGTGGTTTCCCCAGTGGCACACTCTAAGTGTCGCCCTTGTGGAAGTCAATATATGGCACGATCATTGTTAACCCGGGTTTTCCTCTTTTGAGTGATGTGTCTTGGGCACGACGAACCTAGCGGCAGACAGTTCTGGGTTCATAGCTACTTGGAACAGAGGAGAACCTCTGACCTGACGACTGGGGTACCACAAACAAGATGCCGAATTACAAGAAGAGCTAATTAGGTAAACTGGAAACGTGTTACTTTGAAATAGCTAGAACGTGACCTTGATTTAACATTATGACATAGAAATAGAAGGAAACATTATGAAAAATCCAAAACACACTTATTCATAATTCTTTGGAAGATTTTCAATAAAGGATGAAACCAAATCAAAACTCTGTTTCTCTCTCTCTCTCTCTCTCTCTCTCTCCTCTCTCACACACACACACACACACACACACACACACACACACACACACACAAACACACACACGCGCGCGCGCGCACACACATGCACGCACGGACGCACACACACACGTACCTATGCACGCGCACACACACACACGTACCTAAGCACGCACACACACACACACACACACACACACACACACACACACACACACACACACACACACACGCACGCACGCACACACGCACACACACACACACACACACACACACACACACACACACACACACACACACACACACACACACGTACCTAAGCACGCACGCACACACATAGGCCTACATTCAGAGAGAGAGAGAAAAACACATGTGTACAATTATTTACGTTACAAACTGTGTAAATCAGTATACACAGATCTACACGAATTTCTCGTTGGCCAAGTTAAAAAGAAAGGATCGGAAGACAACAAAAAAATCCCGAAGAAAATAGGATCGAAAACAATTTTGACAATCTACATCTAAGACATCGCATGAAGACATCATAAGTATCTTAAAACAAATCACACGATTTACAACTTTTTCAAAATCAATAATATAATCACTGAACTCTGCTGTGGGTTCATGGTAATAAAGCACGTAGTTTGCTCAAAACAATGTCGGTTTGGGAGCAAGCGGAAGCATGGAAAATGTCCGGTCTGCCATTAATCATCAAAGAGGTTAGCTCAAGGGAGAACACTTTTTAGGGACAGTCACATCCTCTTTATTTATATTGATCAAAAGTGAAGCTCTATAGGCATCAAGAAAAAATGAAACATTGATGGCAAGCAGACAGAGAGGCAGAGAGCTAGACGAATGGATGGATAGACAGACAGACAGGACATACAGAATTTGTGCGCGCGTGCGCGTGTGTGCTGCATGCTTGCGTGCATACGCGCAGGTGTTTCTTTGTTTGTTTGTGTGTTTGTGTAAAGATACTAGGTAGTGGCGCTGGGGGAGCAACTGCAATCAGAAAATTAAATCGTAATCATTAAAATGATTTGTTGTATGTTAAGATTCAGATATGAATATACAGACAGACAGATAGAGACAGACAGACAAATAGGCAGACAGACAGACAGACAGCCAGGCAGAGAGAACTGGTCAACAGCCGAGTATTACCTCTGAGGTTTGGCATAGATCCAAGTGAAGGATTCAAAGTCAGTTCTTGGCCTCACACTCAGTGCGTTGGAAACGGGCACCTGTCCAACTCTATTGAGATCAATTAAATCTGAAGAGTTGCCTCCCTTCCTGTGTCCAGCTTTGTTGTCCGTAAGTGGGCCCGTTTATTTCTTCCTTTTTTTTTTATATCGCGTTTTATGTTTCAGTCTTTGACACATTCAATTATCATGAAATAACTTTAGGAACATAAAACAAAATTTGTGAAGAACTAATATAACAGTTCAATCTTCTTTGTTGATGTTTGTATTTTTTGGTCTCTGCAATCCCCTAAACCATGTGACCATACGCTGAATTCATTTTTTAGAAATCAATGCTTTGCAATACGTGTGCAAGCTATTCTACAACAAAAGGTTATTTCCTAGTTGGAGTGTTGCAAGAAGCGTTTCTTTAATAGTTGAGAGATCTTAAGTCATTAAAGTTAAATGCATTGATTGTATTCTTGTTTTGTGAAAATAGGAAGCTGTTACTTACCTAACAGAAAAGGTTAAAGTATGTATTAATTTTTTCATTACCTCCAGATCGAGACTGGGCATGATTTTCCTGTTTCTTTCCTTACATCTCTTGATTTTTTCGTTTCTATTCTTGTACCATCTGTTTGTCTGTGTAATCACCTGTTTATGGACCTTATTCTCTGGCCCCCTTACCATCGATCTATGATGGCTACAAGGGCTGATCGAGAGGCTGAGTGGGAATGAGTGCAATGGAGGTAAGTCTAAAAAGAGCAATCTTATGGTCAACAGGACAAAGACCATGCCTGCCAACATCACCACAAGTGAGTCAGCGACTTGAAGAGACAGATGGTTTGACACATCTCGGCTCTGTCCTCATCAAAGATGGCAGATGAGCAACAAAGCTAAAGATCAGACACACTCAGGACGTGTCAGCAGCGACAAACTTCGCGATACAATGGAAGGACATCTTCGGCGACCCTGTTAAGCTCGACCTCTGCAAAGTCCCGGTCACGTTTGTCTTACTGCACACACGTGACAGCTGGACCCTTACAGCAGGCTTGGAAGGGTGGGGGGGGGGGGGGATGTGAAGATTAAAGTATTCGTGACCTAATGTCTCTCAAGACTGTGCGTAAGACCAATACTTTTGTCCGCACCAGAGACAAAAATCTGCTTGATGGACCGGAGCCGCGCCACAGTGACCATGTATCACACCACAAATGGAGTTAAACGTTCCATAGCTAAACTGACGTAGACCCAGTGACCTGTTAGAGGCCCACCATGTCTGGGGTACAGCATGGTGGACTGCAGCACCCATCATTCTCCTGTTCCTCCCAAACCCTTTCCTGGCCTGATTTAAGTACCCATTTTATTGCTTGGTAGAGAGAGGGGGCTTCAAGTCGTGAAAAGACAACCCCACGAGTGTTTCAAATTCATGACCGTCAGGTCTGCAGACAATCGCTTTAACTATTTGACTACAGCCTGTCTTAGCAGTAGATTACACTCTGGTTAACCGTCCACATCCACCTGATTTTTCCCCTAAAGCTTTGTTAACACATCTTTTGTTAACTCACTTCACCCTTTACTTCCTTTTTTTCTTCGCTTTTCTTTTCTTTTTTCCTTTTTTCTGATTAGTTCATTTTCCTTGTTTATTCAGTGTCCGTAATTCCTTTGATGGGTTTTAAGACATATAAAGGAGTCTGAGTGTAACTGACAGTAAAAGTCTGTGTCCCACCTACAATGACATGGGAGACGGGGATAACTATCCCACGAAATGAGGAAAGAGGTCTGTCTTACACTGCACATCAACACCAAAACGACGACACTTGAAGATAGAGTCTAACAATGGCTGTATGTCAAAGGCTGCTGTGATTTGAACTCGCAACATTTTGATTACGAACCCGATGCTCTAACCAGTTGGCCAAGCATGCACCTCACGCCATGGCTCCCTTGACAGAAGCGTTATGCAAGGTGCTGCGGAGTGCAAACGAAGGAGATGAAGACAGAGGGAAAGATTGCCTGACAGTATCGTGGATGGAACAGCCTTGGGCATCCCAGACCTATTCCGTAATGCACAGCACAGACCTACAGGGAGACAGCTGTCAGCGTCAGTGTTCTGCATGCCACCACCCCACACACCCCGCCCCTCCCGCCCCCCAACGACCCGTGCTCCCCACCCCCCACCCCCGCCCCTTCCCTTCCCAACCACCCCTCTTCGTCCTCATAGGACGGGCTAGAACCTGCCTAATTATGTATGTATGTGTGTACAACTTTGTCTACCTATCTAGTTGGCTATCAAGCTATCAAAAAGCTAACTATCTTTTTCTCTCTCTTAGAGTCTGTCTGTCTGCCTGTTTAAAAGACTACGAACGGACGTGACTGTCTCTGTTAGTATGAGTGCTGTTCTCTCTCTCTTTCTCTCTCTCTCTCTCTCTCTCTCTCTCTCTCTCTCTCTCTCTCTCTCTCTCTCTCTCTCTCTCTCTCTCTCTCTCTCTCTCTCTCTCTCTCTCTCAAGGTCATTAGTGTCCCAACATCAAATGAAAACCATTCTAACTTTTAGACAAAACAAAAAAAAACCTAAACAAGTGAAAAAGGTCCTGGTCTGTTTTCTTCTTCTTCCTCCCCCATTTTGATAGATGCTGGCTGTTCCCTCTTTGGCATTTTCATGTTTTGACTACTTTGGCATTTTCATGCTTTGACTAATTTGGCATTTCCATGTTTTGACTACTTTGGCATTTTCATGTTTTGACTACTGCCGCAGTACAACTAAAAGTTAGTCGAACAGAATATTTGTGAACAAGAGCCCCTTATTTTCATGGCCGATTTTTATTTGATAAAAAAAATAGAAGTTTTGACTGGCTTTGACATCCGAAGGTTGGGAATGTATTCATACTGCAGCTTTTGAGAGAGGCAGGATGATGTGACAGACAGGCAGACAGACAGGCATATAAACATAGGCGCAAACATAGGACAGAGAGAGAGAAGCGGGAGGGAAGCGCAGAGAGAGAGATGGGAGGGAAGGGCACAGAGAGAGAGAGAGAGAGAGAGAGAGAGAGAGAGAGAGGAGAGAGAGAGGAGAGAGAGAGGAGTATTCAAAAAGACCAAAGCCATATATGCAGTGTTGAGAATGTAACATCAGCTTAATCGGAAACGGAGCCGGAATAGCTCAGTGGTAGAGCGGCGGACTCGAAATCTTGGTGATCGTGGGGTTGCGGGTTCGAATCTCCACCGGGCCGTTTCGGTACAGGGGGATTTTTTCCTCGGAGTTAACATTGGTTCTGACTCCATTTCCCATACAGTCCTTCGAATGAGACTATAACCGAGGTTCCGTGTGTGAACGCACACATAACATCTTGCACACACGTAAAATCCCATCACTAACTTTCGGAAGAGA
>CM065714.1:127412851-127427851 GCA_033310375.1 Conus canariensis | reverse complement strand
TCCCCTTGCTTGCATTTGAATTCAATGCCCCATGCTTAATGCAATGCAATTTGAGAAACGTAAAAAAGGAGAATCAATTCTAGAAAATAAAGGCAAGCAATCGCTCAAGAAAAGGAGCTCAGCAAAGGAAAATGAAGGACGAATGAAGGAAAGAAATGAATCTGGACAGAAAATACCATTTTCAAAGATGAATGACTTGATAAATAAATTAACAAAAATCTGATCAAGCAAAAACAAGCAACATGTAAAATGCATAAGGAAATTACTGTGAGTGATATTGGTACCTATTAACACCTACGGTTCTTGGATTATCGAGAAAATAAAAACAATTTGTGACCTTCGAAAAACTTTGGCTGGTCTCTGTAACCATTGTACGAATACACATTCGAATTAATTGTTTATGTCTGTTACTAATATACCCAATCTCATCTACCTTTATAAGCAAGTTTGACAATGATATGATGAATGGTGGTACAAAGAAGAAGAACAACAAGAACAAAACCAAGAACAAGAAAGAACAGGAACAGAACAAGAAGAATGTTATGGCGATGAAGAGGACGATGATGACTATTCAATAATCATATGACACACAGAGAGAGAAGATTCAGACAGACCAATAGGCAAACCTGTAAAGGCAGTGACTGAAGGAAACAGTATGGAAAGAACAAAGGAAAGAGAGAAAACGCTAGATAAAGACAGAGAGAGGCACAGAAACTGCGAGAGAAATACAGTAACACCGATGCTGAAGGTTTAAGAAAAGACAAGAGAGGAGATGTGTGTGAGTGTGTGTGTGTGTGTGTGTGTGTGTGTGTGTGTGTGTGTGTGTGTGTGTGTGTGTGTGATGTGCGTGTTTGTGTGTGTGTGTGTGTGTGTTGTGTGGTGTGTCGTGTCGTGTCGTGCGTGTGTTGTGTGTGTGTGTGTTGTGCTGTGGTGTTGTGTGTGGTGGTGTGTGTGTGTGTTGTGTTGTGTTGGGGTTGTCGGTGTGTGTGTGTTTGTCTGTCTGTCTGTCTGTGCGTGTATGCGTGGTGCGTGCGTATGTGCGTGAGAGTGTGTGACCTAACCTTTTAATTCTTATTGTCTTTTCATTTAACGAGGGCATGATGTAAACAAAAGCCTCTCTATTCTTTTTATTTTACTTCAGTAAACAACCTCTCTCTCTCTCTCTCTCTCTCTCTCTCTCTCTCTCTCTCCTCTCTCTCTCTCTCTCTCTCTCTTATTTCCACATGACATGTTATTTTTTCCTTTTGAGACCAGTAACAAGCCTGGCACAATACTTCATACACAGCCAATTGTGTTTGAAATTGGGAAAAAAAACAACAAGATCAGCATCCGGGCACCGTGGAACAGCAGCAGCTTATGGGATGTTGACTAGGGGATTTGGAGATTAAATCTCGTTTGGAGCACACATTTGTGGGATGTTTAATCTGCCCCATCTCACGTACCCCAAAACGGTGGGTGGCGCTTTAGGGTAAAATGAACACACTGGAATCACAAAATCATTTTTTGTATCTGTTTAATTGAAGGCATTTCAGACAGAGTTGCTCAAATTTCCTGCTCAGCATCACAAGAGTCTATATCTCTCACGCTTGGACGCCAGGATATGTTACAAAGAGGAGCGTATAGTACAGCTCACTTACATGGACTCTGGCAAAAATGGAAATCCGTAGCATCATTTTCATTATGCTCATTACTGTCGTGGTGACGTCAGATTTACATCTATGCCCGTATTTAGGTCTTGCGTTAGAGTCGCCAGGTACGTTGGGACCACCTTCGGATGTTGTGTTTGGCACTCTCTCAAACTGGACATTCATTCATGCTAGCTCTGCGACCAAGCAATGATTGTCACCACCTAGAATTAACGAATGCAGTGTACTGCTCATGTTGAATGAATTAAGGCAGCACTGAACTTCACTGCATGACTCTGCAACAGTTCAGTGTCTCTTCTGGTGAGTTCTCTGTGAGGCAGAACAGCAGCATCTGCAGAAGACAAAGAAATGATGTAAGATTAATGCCACTGATGGATTTGGGCTGAATTCTTGCATCACTTCTTGTTAATCTCATTTTTGCTGTTGTTGTCTTGTCCTTGTTACTGTTTGCTACTGTCGCTGTTTTCTATGTTGGAGAACGCTGACTATCAACGAATAAAATGTACAACCTAATTGCCTTTCACACAAACACAAACATATTGACACCAGACCTCAACGAAAATGTGCTGGTTATGTTTGCGGTAAAGTGTCACACTTCCACTCTAGAACAAGAAGACAAACACTGACAAAGATTCCAGGTTTAGCATTTCATTGATACCCAATCTGGATCAAATTTTAAACTGACCATCAGTAAGTTTTGCGATGTCTCACGTAATGGGAAACATCTGTCGTTCTGTGCAAAGTATTTCATTTTGATAGGTAACGTTGTGAACAAGTTCTACACAACAACATGCCCCAGATGTCTTCAAAGACCGGAAACACCATGCTTCTTCCCTTCTTCCAGTCTCCCTTCCCTCCCCCTTGTCTCGCTCTCCCTCCTATCTCTCCTCCCCGTCTCCTGCCAATAAGGCCCCAGGGAACGAGAGGTGTGACGAAACAGATAGAGGGGGGTTGACAGAGGTCGAAAGTCACGAAGAGGGTTGCGTGCAGATTAAGTTGCAACCGCCCCCTGTTCTGGTTTCAATGGGACTTTGAAGCTGTGCTCAAGAGAGAGAGAGAGAGAGAGAGAGAGAGAGAGCAAACGCGTTCTGAATTATGTTTAAAGTTCTTTGCTGCATCCATGCTCGTCATTTTATCAAAACAAACAAATGGTGGAACACGTAGATTACTTCTCACAAGTTAAAAGATAGAAAGATGGAACGACAGATACATTTTTTACAGTAGAAGAATGTGGATGACAATACATGTGTGTACTTTCTTATGGCAAAAAGAATCCTCTCAAAATCAGGCAACATAAAGTTCAATTCAATTCAAACGGTAAAAAATCAGTTCACTTCATTAGACAAAAGATTCAGTGCAAGTCAGACAATGAGAGATTCACTTCATGTTCGAAGAGAAAAAGATTCAGTTGAAGTTCGGAGGTACAAGAACGACTGATTTCAGTTTTGGAAAAGAAAATGTTCAGTTCAAGTTCGAAACAATAAAACATTTTTAGGACGTAGTGGATCAGGTTGAAGAGCAGAGAACAAATGAATCAGTTATTTAAAGTTCAGAAAAGGAGAGATTCTGTTTAAATTTAGAGAAAAAAAGACACAGAATAAGTTTCAAAGAAAAAAGATTCGGTTTAAGTTTGGAGAAAAAATCTGTTCAAGTTTGTAAAAATTCAGTTCAAGTTTGGAGAAAATTGATTTGATTGACATTTGGAGGGAAAAAAAACAGTTCAAGTTCAGAGAAGATTCTGTTTAAGTGGGGGTAACAAATGAATCCGTTCAAGTTCGGATGAGGAAAAATAAAGGCCAAGCTTGGAGAACAAATGAATTTCTGGAAACAATTACACTGTTCTCCCAGCTCCAACGCCATCCCCTATCCAAACGAAGGTAAAGCGAGGCAATTTGCCCATTAGATTTACGTGTAATAATTACATGCAAAGCAAGCTAAAAGATATTGCAAAGGTAGAGGGAAAGTGCGGCATGTAGACACAAACTTTAGAGCAACGGTTACAGCTAACACAGAAAGTGTATCTGACAGTCAGCTTCTAACAGTATTGGGTGATTTGGCGACTTCACCCTTCTAAAGAAATGTTGTGTTTACACTTCAGTGGCGATGAAATAATTGTCTTTTTCAGCGAAAGTTTTAAGATCTTCCGTTTAAGAGAGCAGTCTCTGAACTTTGTGGGAGTTGAAGGACGTGGTCTGCTTTAGGATCGTTGTCACGGTTATATGACTACAGAATTGGTAAATCTGTTTGTTTTTTTTAAACGACTTTAAACCTGCTACCAAACTCGACTTTCCTGTCTCTGGATATGAGTCAGCAAAAGGTCAAAACGTACTATTGTCCTTCACGTCAGTCGGTATTCTAAGTCCGCTGAAATGTGGAGAACAAGGATTTGATTCTTCGTCATAACAGCTATCTTTCAGACCCATAGACAAAAACGTATTGACAAGGCTAACACCTACGCCCTGACTCCAACAAGATCTGAGCACAAAGTCAAAACTAAAATTTATTCATCTTTACATTACAGTAAATTTCTGCACACCATCATGATGCTATTGCACAAAAACAATAAATATTTGGTAAACAAGTTGGGTATTTTTTGCTCCCATAAGAACACCTAACACAGAGTAACTTTTATTCAAGACTGGCACAGCCTTTTAAACTTGAATAAAGTCAGACAAATACATAGACGAACAATCTAATAGTGGGGGGAAAAAACAAGCGCAGGCCAACAACTGAACTATCTTCATAGTAATGACTTGGCAAAGATTTGGACTTAAGGAGGGGGGGGGGGGGGGGGCGGAATTTGAAGATGGAGAAACTGGGAACATGAAATTAAGAAAATATGTTACAGATATGAAAACTCTTCACTAGCTGCATAATGGAACCATCACAATCCCTTTTGAAGGCAGATATATTTGTATTGCCTGCTCCGAGGCCTTTCGTCCGCTGGGTCGGACTCATCAGGGAGACACGGCTGGTTGGGTCTGCGCTCCTGGCGTCAAATAGAGACACACCACAGTCCATAATACTGTGGTGTTCTCACACAAGAGTGCAAAAAAGAATCCAATAGCACCCCAAAGCAGCCAGCGAAGAGTAGTAAATGAAACCAAACGAAAGTGTGGGAGGAAAAAGTTGCTGAAAACTAAAGACATTATGCAAACAGTATAAAAAATGGACAATCTTTGAGCCTACGCTTGAGGATCCACCCAAAGATGCAAGGGAGATCAAAAGACAAACACACAGACGACAGAAACAAATACAAATACCTCAATTTAATCAAAACAAAATTCGGAAATGTAATGAGCAGGGAACAGTAAACGATAAACAGAAACTATAAATATTTGATCCCAAGTTGCAATCAAGGAAAGCTATTATTCCAATCTCTATGATCTTAGTATTACTTTATTGGACAAAAAACTTCCAGCCAATACAGTCAGTCAATGTGACAGCCGAAATCCTCAATTCATACATTTTTTTTCAATTCGGGTTAACTTAAGCATCCAATAACATTAATTTCACAAAGCCCATAAACAGCTTCCTACACGCTGTCAAAATAGAAAATGAATTCATCCTCTTTAACGTCAGAATTCCTTGAGGCATGAAAATGACTTCCGGCAAGTATATCAATTCAGCGTATCATTACAATAGAAAAAGTTCAGTGTCACATTCTGGCCGTCAATAACACAGCAAGTGAGTGACAGAAAGGGAAGAAAGTCTGACATCTTTGCAATGAGGAAATTATGCTTCAACGAGACACTGGTGTCTCTAATCGTGAAGGAAACGACATGTCAGCTTTCCTGTCCGTGGTGTATGAGGCTGAAGTTTATTCTGGCCCAGATTTGATGGAATTTGTTTTCCTCATCAGTATTCTGGCTCAAGATCTGCGTCAGACATCCGGAGAATCTCGGGGGGGGGGGGGGGGGAGGAGGGGAGGGAGTGGGCTCCGTGACAGCGTGGTGTGGCAGTATCCGTTCACGTGAAGGATCTGTGGATTACGATAAGTGACAGTATGCGGTTTCTATGGCACCCAGTGACACATGTTCCATGCCTTGGTTGACGACAATGATTATAAAACTGGAAACACAGATTTATATTGACTGAAAGTTTGGCAACAACTCTCTCTCTCTCTCTCTCTCCCCTCTCTCTCTCTCTCTCTCTCTCTCTCTCTCTCTCTCTCTCTCTCTCATCTATCATCTTTCACATTGAAAACAAATATATGACATTCCCTCCACATCCCGCCTGAGATAAATACACTTTGAATGTGCGTGTGTGTGTGTGTAGTGTGTGTGTGTGTGTGTGTGTGTGTGTGTGTGTGGTGTGTGTGTGTGTGTGTGTGTTGTGTGACTGGCTGGCTGTCTGTTTTAGTGCATGTGTTTGCCTCTCTCTCTCTCTCTCTCTCTCTCTCTCTCTCTCTCTCTCTCTCTCTCTCTCTCTCTCTCCTCTCTCTCTCTCTCTCTCTCTCTCCCTCCTCTCTCTTCACATACTCTTCTCTCTCTCTCTCCCCTCTCTCTCTCTGCAACCATAACATCAAGCCTACAGCGAACAGCATTCATAATTCTTGCGCTCAGATCTCGTCAGAGCAATCAGTCCCTGACCCATGAAAAGATCACAGCATGCAGCAGAGGTTACCAGTATAGATGTACATATTCTTACGACCTTGTGAACATAAGTGTAGTCACCTCCCTTCTCTAACACCAAAGCACAGCAGCACATTGTTTATTAAACACTCATGGCTTGCTTCTTCAATGCGAGGACAAATGTCCACAACTGTGCAATCGAACGCTCTTTTTGTAAGCAAAGCACATGACTCACTCTCTCTCTCTCTCTCTCTCTCTCTCTCTCTCTCTCTCTTCTCTCTCTCTTCCTCCCCTCTCTCTCTCTCGCAGGCACACACATACACACATGCGCGCACACATACACACATGTGCATGTGCATTCTACTTCAGCTTTTGAGTCTCTCTGGGTAGAAACATATTTTTTTTTATGATTTACTGACAAGAACATGCATAAATATATATTATTACATTAATGGTGTTTTGTTTGTTTGTTTGTTTTTTACTTGTGTACATTAGAAAAAGAAAGACACAATAAGAGCAACAAAACAGTTTTGAATAGGTAGCGAACAACGCATCTCAATGTACACAGGGTTCATCCAAGATATCTAATGACCAATGTTTCATAGCCAAAGTAGTGGTGGCTAGTCGAAAAAGAAAAGCGATAGAAAGGAAGGGAAAGAACCCTCAGTTTCTTTCAAATACACATGACTTTTAACACTTGTGAAACTTATTTGAAAAAGGCTACTTGATACAAACCTTTGTCGTATTAACACACGGCTACACTCTCTTTCTAAACTTCTGATAATGGCTTTCCGACAGGCCTAACCTTTAGAACGCGCTTCATTTGCCTGGACATGATTTATAAAAAGAATATTGGAAGCTAAAATTTATCGTGTCCGTTTCTAGGATTAACAGAATTCAACACACAAATGCACATATACACACTCAGTGTTCTATTCATGTGTAAGAGTGTGTGTGTGTGTGTGTGTGTGTGTGTGTGTGTGTGTGTGTGTGTGTGTGTTGTGTGTGTGTGTGTGCGCGTGTGTACGTGCTTTTAATCAGGCGAGTGGCGCATCAGCTGAAGCTGGTTACAAAACCAGAGTTAAGGTGCCGACAGGAGACTGTCAAGGACATGCTCTTTCCATCGTCTTTCTTCATACTGACAATGGACTAGTGTGGTGAAAATAGCGCCTCCAGGGCGTGCAGTAGTCATCTGGACTGCTCATGTCAGACACTGATTTTGCAGATGATGCCTGCATTGACAGGAAAGAGCCTACGCCAAACTTTCATTCCATTCATGGAAATCAGCACATTGAAAGCAAGCTCTGGCCTCGACATCATTACAAAAAAAAAAAAGAGTATGCTGATTAGATCTCTTCCTCGACAACCACTTGGTGTCTTAAGGTTATACAGAGATGCTATTCTTTTCTAAACCTCGATTCACTTATCTATCTATCTATCCATCTATTATCTGCCTGTCTATCTATCTACCCGTCTGTCTGTTTGTCTGTCTGTCTGTCTATGTATATACATATATACTTATATATATTCTACTCAACCAAAAAAAAAAAACCCCCCCACACACACCCCACACACACACACACTAACACACACACCACAACCACACACACAAAACACACACACACACAACACACAGGACAAACGTCAGTACCATGACGTGTGAGGGAAGGAGATGTCTCACCTCTTCCTCAGTTTCTTTGCTGTGGGGGCTGTCACATGGTGATTGTGTTTTTTTTTTTCCTCTGTACCTCTGATCAACATTTGGACATTTCCACCAAGCGTTTACTCAGTTGTCCAAATTAGCATCAAGCTTATTCATCTGAGTATAAGTATTGCCCAACTGCATAAATATTTGTTAGGTTTCTTTTCCTTGTTTTTTTTCTGTATGTTTGAGGGTTTATTTCTCTCTTTGAAAGAACTCTATCAGTAAGCGTTGTATGTCAGTACATCCGGTTACTGTGCAACTGCTCTCTCTCTCTCTCTCTCTCTCTCTCTCTCTCTCTCTCTCTCTCTCTCTCTCTCTCTCTCTCTCTCTCTCTCTCAGACGCCATTCACATCAAGCCTACAACGAACAACAGTGCTAACACTGGCGCTCAACACCAGACCGAGGTTAGGTCAGCAGCAATTGGTTTCTGACCCCGGGAAATACCACAGCATTAGCCAGAGATTGCTCAGTATAATTGTACACATTCATGTGGCTCCATGAACGTAAGCGATTCCGCTTCTGTTCTTCAGATACGATAGTAGCTTATGTTACGGAGCAAAATATCATCCCAGCACAATATGTCAGCCGCTTATATTTTTGTACCCATGTACAAAATGTCACCCCGGTGGAGAATGTCACGTTAGATGACATTTCATGGGGACTTTGCCCTACTGAAGTTCACCCTGTGCAGAATGTTGCCCTGAGAATGTGTGTTGTGGCGTAGAACCTACTTGCCATCTGTAATATTCCGTTTTCAGTTGGGTCTGACTTATCATTTGTTTTATGTGATAAGTAGGTATGCAAGGTGAGGTAAGGAAGATTGTTGTGACGAAGTGACAAACATGGGAGGAATTGGATTCTGCATTTCATAATCAGCGTACTAAAAAAAAATATGGTCGAAAATATTACGAAGTTAGATAGATAGATAGATAGATTTATAGATAGATAGATATGTGTGTAGGTGTAGGTGTGTGAATGTATGTGTGTGTGTGTGTGCGCGCACACGTACAAATAGACACACTTACATGCACACACACATGGGCGCACGTGCTTATTCCCACTTACTTGTTCACACTTACTTACTCATATACTATGCCAAACAGCACACACTCACAAGCGCGTGCACATATGCACATGCATGTACACACACACGCGCGCGCGCGCGCACGCACGCACGCACACACATGAACACACATACATACACATACATGCGCGCGCACGCGCGCGCCACCAAAACAAAACACACACACAACACACACACACACACACACAAACACACATACACACACACACACACACACACACACACACACACACACACACACACACAGAGGTAAATAGTATACAGTAGGAGCGGGGAGGCACAAAGATGTGGCTGTGTGTAGATATACATTCATCATCTAATCAACACTACATCTATCTATCTGTTAGCTGCGGTGAGGTGATGTGCGTGTGTGTGTGTTTTATGTGTTGTTGTTTGTGTGTGTGTGTGTGTGTGTGTGTGTGTGTGTGTGTGTGTGTGTGTGTGTGTGCGCGCGCGCGCGTGTGTGTGTGTGTGTGTGTGTGTGTGGCGTGTGTGTGCGTGCGTGTATGTGTGTGTGTGCGTGTGTGTGTGTGTGTGTGTGTGTGTGTGTGTGTGTGTGTGGTGTGTGTGTGTGTGTGTGTGACCCATACGTATTCCTAAACATCTACAACTTAATGTCAGCCAGCCTTTTTCTACAAGTCGAACCCCAGTTCTTTTATCAGTCATCGCCATGACTGTCATATTGGTTTTTTAAGGAGTGCAGAAGGACAGGATGAAGAAAGTCCAAGTTCAGTGCAGTTTCTTCATGCAGAAAAAGTTTTCTGTTTGTGTTGTTATTTCTCAAAACGTTTTATTCCATCATAAGAAATTCATGTGTGGTCAGGTACATGCATACACTATAACTGGATCATTTTCACGTCATTATACACTAATGGAATGCGTTCAACGCATAATGTTCATTCACGCATGGAATCATTGCAGTCCATACACTTTCAACCTGAAATTGGCCTGCACATCCATCAACTTCAAAATAACAGTCCTGTCAGCCTGGCTGCATACGAACTTTACATTTCATGCGCCTGTGAACAATTGCTGTGGGGTATGAGTGAGAGCGTAGGAAGAAGGGAGTGTGTGTGTGTGTGTGTGTGTGTGTGTGTGTGTGTGTGTGTGTGTGTGTGTGTGTGTGTGTGTAAGTGTGGGGGAGGGGGGTACATGCGCGCCACGCCTGAATGGTCTCATCTGTGAAGCGGGGCGAACAGCGAGACCTAATGATGGACAGAGCCAAATTGCCAGTCTTCGCTCCTGTCTGGAAAACAGAGGCTGTGCGTATAGTGACAAGCAGCCCCTGCCCTCACCATGCTGAAATGAGGGGAAGTGCCTGGCTAGAGCGTCAACTTTTGTCCATCTGAAAGAGAAGTTGGTCAGTCAGTTGCTTGTCTGTTTTACTGATTGGCAGTTGGATAGGTTGGATGGTTTTTCAGCTGGCTGGTTGACTGATTTTTAACAATAACAATAATAATATAAGGTAGGGTGTTATATATCAGATTTATTGTGATGTGCGATTACTTGTAAAAGGTTAAACTTGAATGAGATGAAGGGTGCCCAATACCAATGCTCACTTAAAAAGAAAATATAAATCAACAATGTGAGCCATTGTGCAAAAATCATACGTCACATACACATAACACTGACAGATGAGATAAAGAAATGATTCATCAGTATATGAAATAATCTGTTCAAAATGCGCAAATAGACAACCTAAAGCACACATTCAAAGCTGGCAAAAACAGTACAGATAGCACATGGAAGTAAATGGTCGGCTGGTTCGCTGCTCTAACTCTTTTTAACTGCACTGATATACTCCTTTCAGCACTGAGAGTTTGTTAACAGTATTTCATCTCCTGGAGTATTTCTTTCCTTGTTCAAATCCTCCTTTCTGAGATAACTTCTTTCACGCGTCTCGAATACACCGTTTTTGTCCCAAACCACTGAAAGGCCAAATTATTTTACAGCTTCTTTTTTATCCATGTAATATATATGATTTGCTTAGCAAAGTCAGTATGTCTACCATCCTCATTGCAGCACTAAAACAGCTGTTGCATCAGTCACAAACGACGTTTTGAAAACTCTGAATCCTTTTGGCATTTCTCTATTGGTACTGATAGATTTATCTGTTGCATTTGATACCATTGACCACGAACCATTCTATCACAGACTGCAGACAATATGTGAATTCTCTTTACAACTTTGAGTTGGTTTGCATCTTACATTTTAAACAGAACACAAACTGTGGCGATGAACGATTAGCAAATAACAATTGCTGACCCTTAATTTTGATGTTCACAAAATCATTTGCTAACCATTCTTATTATTATGTTTATAGACAACAAGACAATCTATGCTAAATTGTACCCCAAAAAAGTTTTTCTCACATATTCTGGCATATTAGCTCTCCTGATCCAGAGCCTATTTCTGTTAGAGGAGATAGTACTGCCATCTCAATCTACCATTCCTGGTATTTGACTGTATGCTATCACTAGACACGTTACAAAACGATGTCAGTCGGTTTACATAAAAAGTTGCAAATATAGTTCCATACGTCACCATAGATATCTGTAGAAGCAGCAAAGACTTTATAATGCTCTGTTTGGTTTTTCCAAACTATCACAATGCACTGCCATCTGACTGCCTGTACAACCTGCAGCAAATTCTGAGCTCTGCTGAAGGACTGGTGCTTTGAAAGAGTCATCATCATGTTCAGCCTTTTCCTGAAATCCCCCACTATCTCCCTGAGTATATCATTGTGCTACATCTTTTTTCACAGGTCCTCTCCTGACCCTCTGTCTCGCAATATCCCCTCTATAACTCTGTAGCTTCCTTCTGACTACAACATTCTTTAGACACCTCAAGTTCGGATCCAGTTTTGGGGTCATAAGTACCTTACGATTCGTATTTGCCATTTTACAAACCACTAAAGACATATCTTTCAAACTTTATAACTAGATTTTCCGTGCCTCTGACTCCATCAATTTCAATTGTGCGTGTTTGTGCTGTGTGTATCATTCTTCTGCCCATCCGTCCGTCAGTCAGTCAATCATCTGAGAAGTATTTAGTTAGTCAGAGAGAGAGTGTTTGAGAGTGAGTGAGTTTCATTGCATGTTTTTTCCTTATTTGTTTGGTTGGTTGGTTACTTTCAGTCATCTCAAACATGCATTCAAAGATCGATAACATCATGCTTCTTCCCTCCTTCTAATCTCCCTTCCTCCTCTTCCTCCCGCATAGTCCGAAGCCTGCCCCCTTTCTCCTGCCACCAAGGCCTTAGGGAACGAGAGGTGCGACAATACAGATAGACAGGGTTGACGGGGGTCGAAAGTCCGAACAGGGTTGCGTGCAGATTAAGTTACAATCGCACCCTGTGCTGGTTTCAATGGGACTTGCTGTACTCAAAGAGAGAGAGAGAGAGAGAGAGAGAGAGAGAGAGAGAGAGAGAGCAAACGCTTTCTGAATGACTTCAAAGTTGCTTGCTGCATCCGTGTTTCATAATTCAGTCAAAAAAACAACTGTGGACCACATAAATGACTTCACACAAATGAAAGATGGACACAAAGACAGAAAGACAGATATAATGGTACAGGAGAAGAATGTGGATGAAAAGCATCCTCAAATTTGGGCAACAAAAAGATAAATCAATTCAGACAAAAAAATCATTCGGTTCATTCAGACGACAAAAGATTCAATTCAATTCAGACAATGAAAGATTTAGTTCACGATCGACGAAGAAAATACCCAGTTGAAGTTCGGAAAAAATAAGAAAGACTGGTTTCAGTTTCGGAGAGAGAAAATCAATTTAAGTTCGAATCATTAACAGAATATTTAGAATACGGAGAAGTTTAAAACCAGAGAACAAATAGATTAGTTCAAATTCGAAAAAGGAGAGATTCAGTTACGTTTAAGGAAGAAAAGATACGGTTCAGGTTTGGAAAAGAGGAGATCAGTTGAATTTGATAAGAAAAGATTCAGTTCAAGTTTGGAAAAGAAACTCAGTGAGGGGATTCAGCTCAAATTTGGAGGAGAAAGCGTTTATTTAATGTTGGGAATGAAAATTTTCATTCAAAGCTAGGAGAAGGACAGATTCAGTTCAAGACTGGAAAATAAAAGCTTCAGTTTGAGTGTGGAGAATATTGACTTGATTCACGTGCAGACAAAAAATGGTTCAATTTCGGAGAAGATCTGTTGAACTTAGGGTGAACAATGAATCAGTTCAAGTTCGGATGAGGAAAACTAAAGGCCAAGTTTGCAGAACAAACAAATTTGTGGAAACAATTACACAAACTCTGCCTGCTCCAACGCCATCTCCTATGCAAATGAATAATTAAAGAGGCAATTTGCCTGTTAGACTTACACGTGATGACTACATGCAAAGCAGGCTAAAAGGCATTATGATGGTAGAGAAAAAGAGCGGTGGGTAGAAACAATTTTTTTTTAAAACAACACCTACAACAAACACAGAAGATATATGTGACAGTCAGCTGTAGCAATATTTGTCGATTTGGCAAGTTCCCATTTCGGAAAATTCGTTGTGTTTATCGTGCAGTAACAACGGAGTTGTTTTCTGAATTTCTCCAGCGAAAAAAAAATTAAGAACTCTCTCCATTTAAGAGAGCAATCTATGAATTTTGTGGGAATTGAAGGACACGGTTTTTTTTAGGACGGTTGTAACAGCTATATGACGATTAAATTAGTAAAGTTCGGCCTTAAGCTTACTACCACTCGCGACCTTTTCTGTCTCCGATGTGAGTTGACAAGAAATCACAAAATGACTCTTGTCCTTCACTTCTGTCTGTTTTCTAGTCCATTGAAGAATCCTTAAAGAACAGATGTTTGATTCTTCACTGTTACAGCTATCTTTCAGACCAATAGACAAAAACCTATTGACAAGGTTGGTACCTATATCCTATTCTACAAGGTTTAAGCACAAAGTAAAAAAAAACAACCTCAATTTACCCATCTCCTTTCGAGAAACATCAGCACCCCATCATCATGCTATTGCGCAAAAGCAATGCAATTCGACCCGCGCTGTTTAACCAAGGTGATGAATTATTTCAATCTCTATCATCTCAGTATTCATTTATTTGTAAGAAGAAGACTTCCGACCAATGTATTTGTTCAGCGTGATGACTAAAATCTACGATTTATCCATGTTTCTAATCTGGTAAACGCAAGCACCCAATAGTAATTTCACAAAGCCAATAAACAGCTTCCCGCAGGCTATCAGAGGAAGGACAGAATTCCGCCTCCATAATCCCAGAATTTATTGTAGCATGAAAATGACTTCCGACCAGTATATTAATTCAACGTGTGATTTCAACAGTAAGAGTTCGTTCACACCAGCCTAGCCAGCTTCACTTTGTGATCGTCAATAACAGCAGTAAGTGAGTGACGGAAAGGAAAGAAAGTCCGACATTTTTCCAATGAGGAAATTATACTTCAGTGAGACACTGATGTCGCTAATCGTATAGGAAACGACTTGTCAGCTTTCCACTCTGCGTTTTATGAGACTGAACCTTATTCTAGTACAAATGTAATCAAATTTATTCTCCTTGTCAGTATTCTGGTTCAACATCTGCACCAGACATCCAGACGATCTCTAGGGGAGGCTCCATGACAGCGTGGTGTAGCAGTAACGGTTCACATGAAGAATCTGTGGATTCCAGTAAGTGACAGCGTGCGGCTTCTGTGGCACCCAAAGGACACATGTTTTATGCCTCGGTTGACGACAATGATGATAAAACTGCAAACACAGATTTATATTGACTGAAAAATTGGCAATAGCTCTCTCTCTCTCTCTCTCTCTCCCCTCTCTCTCTCTCTCTCTCTCTCTCTCTCTCCTCTCTCTCTCTCTCTCCTCTCTCTCTCTGCCAATCAGTTACCTAATTTGTAAATCTTATTCTTCGTTTCTTGGCGTGTCTCTAGAACAGTTACTATATTTTGTAATAACCAGACATATGAAATAGAAAATAGAGAAATGTTTCAGCTTTCACGTTGCTTTCT
>CM065714.1:127382851-127397851 GCA_033310375.1 Conus canariensis | reverse complement strand
CTTCCAAAATCCCCATCCTCAACTCGTCCATCTACGGCCGTCCTTATTCACCCTCACCCTTCCCTCCAGTCTCGACCACCCCTTCCCACCACCACCACCACCACCACACATACAAACACACAAACCGTCCCCCACACCATCAGTTCCCTACAGTTCAACAGCGCTCTCTCTTTTCTAAACTTATCAATAATGAATTACCAAGAAAAGTCAAAGATCGGTGGTGCAGTTTTCGATTAACTCAAATGAAATATGTATGAACGCACCTATGGGGGTGCACGCGCTCGTGCGTGTACACGCATACTTACATTCATTTTTGTTAATCAAGAGAGGATGAAACACTCTCTCTCTCTCTCTCTCTCTCTCTCTCTCTCTGTTTACTAAAAAAGATATCCGACGAGAAGGTACGGAAATACGTGTCATATGGGCTTTTGTGCATGCATAAAAGATCGTGCACATGTATGTGTGCATGAATAAGTGTAGATAGATCGAGAATACAGGTATGCATGTTTGTGTGTGTGTATTTAATATGTGCCGTAAATACAAAGAAAATGATCCTAAGATCATAATCAAGGAGGAAAGATACAATTAGTTGAAATACACACCCGGCCAGGCTCCTTATCAAATTTCAAACGTAAATAGATTAGTAGAAATAGGATATTTATCCATGCCAGATATTAGTAGAAATAGGATATTTATCCATGCCAGATATCGAAATCGATAGATACTTTTCTAGAAGACAATGGCAAATAATATGAATAAGGGTTATCTAAAGTCTACACATTCACCAGTCATTCCTGTAGAATTTGGTTCTCAAAACATTCAGATTATCCCAGCCTGAATCAAGGCAACAGAAATTCTTATATTACCATAAGAGTTGTCTTTTCTCAGTGATAGAGAAAGAGAATGTGTGTGCTATGAGTGTGCATATGAGTGTGCGCCACCTGTTTACCAAGTCTTTCACACTTGGCGAAAATTTTCTCCTTTTCTGCGACATAAACGCAGGATCAGGTTTTTACATTCTATTTAAATGAATACGTTAAATCAATGATTTTTAACGTCTCCATCTAAGCCGTTCACAAACGCGGGGCTCACTTATTCCGCAAGTGTAAATCTACATTTGATTTGGACGAAAGCAAACACCACTCCTGTTCTTTTTGTAGTAAAATGAAATTTGCTAAGTCGTAAAAGAGACGACCACAATCGATTCCATTTGCATACGAGCGACCTCAAGGGAGAGAAATACTGCTGGCAATCGAACTATTTGATCACAGATTTGTCGGTGCACACGCACTAAAAGTCGGAAGAGCTGATGTAACATCAAATTCACCCTGACTGAAAACTTGCGCTCCCTCAAAACATCTAAATGGTTTTTTTATTATCTCATGGACTGGCTGGTTTCGTTTCCTGGACAAGAATACTCGCTGAATGAATGAGTGATTGATTCCAGCACATACTGTAAAGGTTAATGTGCCTGTGACGACAAATGCTCTCTGGAGACTCTCTCTCTCTCTCTCTCTCTCTCTCTCTCTCTCTCTCTCTCTCTCTCTCTCTCTCTCTGTCTCTCTCTCTCTCTCTCTCTCTCTCTCTCTCTCTCTCTGTATGTGTGTGTGTGTGTGTGTGTGTGTGCCCGTTATTATGCTGGAATTCTGGAAAGCTGCCAATGGCTTGGAAGAAAGCGACAGTTGTACCTATCCATAAACAAGGAAAATCAAAAAGAAAATCTTCTAATTTTCGACCCATTTCTTTGACTCCTCACATTGGAAAACTTTTTGAGAGGATAATGAAATTCAGATTAGAACATTTCCTTGAAAAGAATGGGATTTTGCCAATATTTCAAGCTGGTTTCAGAAAAGGGAGGGGTGTCACTGATCATGTTAGTCTTTTAGCTTCACACGTCAAAAAAGCCTTGGCTAAGCGACACTCTACTTTAGCCACGTTTTTTGATATTCATAGAGCATACGATTCTGTTTGGCATTTTAAATTATTGTCCAAGGCTCATGAAATTGGGATTAAAGGTCGTTTCCACATGTTTTTACAATCATTTTTATCAGGAAGAACGCTACAAGTAAAACTAAATGGTGTGCTGTCAAGTACAAGATATGTTAACATGGGTGTCCCTCAAGGAAGTGTCATTTCTCCAATCCTCTTCTCATTGATGCTTTATGATCTTAATCAGATTGACACGAAAGGGGCAACTTTAGCTGCTTATGCAGATGATATTGCAATGTGGAAAAATGTAAATTGTAATTTTACAAAAAACAAAATCAAGCGTAATAAAATTGTTGAACAGTTTCAATTTGCAGTCAGTAAACTTGTTAATTATTTGAATTCAAACGGTTTTAACTTATCAACGGACAAATCGGTTTTTATTATATTTACAAAGAAAAATATCGATTTTGAAGGTAGGGACGCTGTAAAAGTACAAATAGGTGATTCTTTCATTTTCCCAAGTAAGCAAGTAAAATTTCTAGGCGTTATTTTTCACTATAAATTATTTTGGTGTAAACATATAAATCATCTCGTGGAAAAGGCAAGAAAGAAAATTGCGTTACTGCGAGTCCTAACTGGAATCCCTCTAATAAATTATGGATCTAATCTTATCCATGTCGCCTTAGGGACAGTTCGTTCGATTGTAAGTTATGGTCAAGAAGTATTTTTCACTGCACCAAAGACAGATTTACATAAGTTAACTAGTATTGATTCCTTAGCACTTAAAATTGCTTTGGGGCTTCCAAGATGGGCATCAATTGATATGACTTACAGAGAGGCAGGAGTTTTGCCTTTAAATGAACATAGGATGCTCTGTGCTTGTAGCTACTCAGCACGAGCAAGAACAGTCCCTAACTCAGTTACTTCTGAACTTGATGAAAGCACCTACGTTTCTAGAGAGATACGGAATAAAAAAGCATATACTTCATTGTCTGATTATGTATCTCCTCTTTTACATGCATGCAACTTTTCGCTTGACAACATTGTTAAAATGACCAAATACCCTTTCCCCCTTTGGTTGATGAAGCAAGCAGATTTTTTCTATTCCTATGGTAATATTACTAAAAATGAGAATCCACTTTTGCTTGCTTCTCTTGTTAAAGAATTGATTTACACTGAATATGAATCTTATCTGCATATTTTCACTGATGGTTCAGTTTCGTGTACTTCTGAGGTTGGTGCTGCTTTCGTGATACCTTCCCTTAACATTGAAAAAAGATTTCATATTACCAAAGGTTGTTCTATTTTCACTGCTGAGTTATTTGCTCTTATGAAAGCTATTAATTTCATTCTTGATGTGCAAGTCTTACCAGAAAGAATACTGATTTTGTCAGATTCCAAGTCTGCTTTAACGGCTTTACACCTTCAAAATACATCAAGTCGTCCTGATCTCGTCAGTGAAATTTTATTTTCAATTCACCAGTTAATGATGCGAGGTTCCAAAATAACATTATTATGGGTACCCGGTCACTGCGATCTTCGAGGGAATGAACTGGCTGATACCTGTGCAAAAGAGGCTTCAATGTGCAAATCGAATACAGTTTTATGTGATATTCCTTATTCGGTTCTTGAAATAAACAATATTCTGACAAAAGCACTCTGGGACCAGAGAAGAACACAGTACATTGAAGCTGCCATTCAGAAGAACAGATGGGATCTTTCTGCCCCCGGCAGTCATTGTATAAGTCCGCCAGGTTCTATTCCGAATCGAAATTTATTGCACAGAATACGGGTGGATTGTTGGTTTGGCAGGTTTTTAAAACCATCTCCTTTGTGTGTCTGTGGTCAAAACCTTAATGTATCTCATTTTTTACTTGAATGTTCATTAACAAAAGCGTATTTTCAATGTCTTCATGATAAAATTTTGTCTAAAAATCTACCTTTAACATTGCATAGTGTTTTTTGTCCCAACCCAGAAAATGGGTGGAGGCTAGCCAATTTGGCTGTAAATCTGATCAAGTCTCATCCACTTGGCAGATTTTTCTAACGGATTTTTTTTTTTTTTTTTTTTTTTTTTTTTTTTTTTTAATGTTTGTTTCTTTTTTGGTTTAGTGGTCTGATGTACACGTAGAGCAAAGAATTTGTTACATGACATAGCTGTCCGACTCTCACGTGTACTAGGTCGCATTATTCCATTTACGAAACTTTTGCACAGGTTGTGCGCGCGCTAGAGAGAGAGAGAGAGAGAGAGAGAGAGAGAGAGGAGAGAGAGGGAGGGGGGGGGGGGGGGGAGAACTTCGTTTTGTTTATATGTGAGAGCATGTTGTGCGTACGTCTATACGTTTTTTGTGTGGATATGTTTTGAGTGTGTGTAGGGGAGGTGGCGGTTTGTGTGTATGTATGTGTGTGTGTGTGTGTGTGTGTGTGTGTGTGTGTGTGTGTGTGTGCGCGCGCGCGCGCGCGTGCGAGAGAGAGAGTTTTGGTTTTTATTTGTTTGTCTGTGAGTGAATATATGTGCGTGCTCGCATACACGTGAGTAGGGGGAAGGGGAAGCGTGGTTTTTGTGAGTGTGTGTGTGTGTGTGTGTGTGTGTGTGGGAGTGTGTGTCTGTGAGAGAGAGAGAGAGAGAGAGTGTGTGTGTGTGTGTGTGATTGGATGGTGTGTGTTTGTGTGCATGTGTTTGGGGGGGTGGGGGTGGGGTCTTTCCTTTTTTTAATTTTTTTTTATGGTGTTCTGAGAGAGAGAGAGAGAGAGAGAGAGAGAGAGAGAGAGAGAGAGAGAGAGAGAGAGAGAGAGAGAGAGAGAGAGAGAGATTGTTGATTTTCAGTACAGTTAAGATGTAATTTGCTTTATTGTTACAATTTCTGAATTTTTATTATGTTACTTAGAAATGTTAAATGTTTCCCTGTTAATTTTCCTTTATGATTTTTATGTCATTCAGATGTTATTTGTATTATTTTCGTTACCTCATTAATTCATTAAGGTTTTTCTTTTTAAAATGTCAGTACAACACTATGTTAATCTGACAGTAAATGGTTTCAGTCAGTCAGTGTGTGCCCGTGACGACAAATGCTCTCTCTCTCTCTCTCTCTCTCTCTCTCTCTCTCTCTCTCTCTCTCTCTCTCTCTTTACCATGTACAAATGCAAATGCATGTGCATTCTGCTTCTGCCTTTGAGTCTCTCTGGACAGAAGCATATCTGGTTCAAGGTTCTCTCACATGAACGTACATCTATATATCAACATATTTGTAAATCTATATCTACACACACGCGCACACACATACATATGTATGTATGTGTGTGTGTGTGTATATATATACGTGTGTGTGTGTGTGTGAATGTGTGTGTGTGTGAGTGTGAAAGTGTGTGTGTGTGTGTGTGTGTGTGTGTGTGTGTGTGTGTGTGTGTGTGTGTGTGTGTGTGTGTGTGTGTGTGTGTATGTGTGTGTGCGCATGTTGTTTTTTGTTTGTTTGTTTGTTTGATTGTGCCTGTGTGTAGATCCAAACTCGTTACATAAATGGTTGTCGTTACTTTCATTTGTGTTGATAAGTAAAAGAAAGAAACAATAAACAGCAACAAAACTATTTTGATTCAGGTGGTGAACATCGTATTCTCAACAGAGAGGCTCCACACCAGATACCCAATAGCCTGTTTTCCATGGCCGAAGTAGTGGTGGCTTTTTATAACTTTTGAGAAAGAAAGGAAGAGGGAAGAAAAAAAAGAAAGAGGGAAACTCTCATGTTCTTTCAAACACAGACAAATTTCAAAACTTATGAAAATCTTTTGAAAAAGGCTACTTGATACAAAACCTCTTGTCGTATTAACAGACGGTTGAACTCTGTTATAAACTTCTGATAATGGCTAGCTGATAGGCCTAACCTTTAGAACACAGCTTCATTTACTTGGAAGGGCGAGTTTTAAAAAAATGCAAGATAAAAGTGTATCATGCCTGTCCTAGCGTCAACAGACTCTCTCTCTCTCTCTCTCTCTCTCCCCTCTCTCTCTCTCTCTCTCTGTTTACTAAAAAAGATATTCGACGAGAAGGTACGGAAATACGTGTGATACGGCCTTTGTGCATGCATAAAAGATCGTGCACATGTATGTGTGCATGAATAAGTGTAGATAGATCGAGAATACACGCATGCATGTTTGTGGGTGTGTATTTAATATGTGCCGTAAATACAAAGAAAATGATCCTAAGATCATAATCAAGGAGGAAAGATACAATTAGTTGACATACACACCCGGCCAGGCTCCTTATCAAATTTCAAACGTAAATAGATTAGTAGAAATAGGATATTTATCATGCCAGATATTGAAATTGATAGATACCTTTTTCAGAAGACAATGACAAATAATATGAATAAGGGTCATCTAAAGTCTACACATTCACCAATCATTCCTGTAGAATTTGGTTCTATAAAATTCAGTTTATCCTAGCTTGAATCAAGGCAACAAAAATTCTTATTTTACCATAACAGTTTTCTTTTCTCAGTGATAGAGAAAGAGAATGTGTGTGCTATGAGTGTGCGTATGTGTGTGCACCACCTGTTTACCAAGTCTTTCACACTTGGCGAAAATTTTCTCCTTTTCTGCGACATAAACGCAGGATCAGGTTTTTACATTCTATTTAAATGAATACGTTAAATCAATGATTTTTAACGTCTCCATCTAAGCCGTTCACAAACGCGGGGCTCACTTATTCCGCAAGTGTAAATCTACATTTGATTTGGACGAAAGCAAACACCACTCCTGTTCTTTTTGTAGTAAAATGAAATTTGCTAAGTCGTAAAAGAGACGACCACAATCGATTCCATTTGCATACGAGCGACCTCAAGGGAGAGAAATACTGCTGGCAATCGAACTATTTGATCACAGATTTGTCGGTGCACACGCACTAAAAGTCGGAAGAGCTGATGTAACATCAAATTCACCCTGACTGAAAACCTGCGCTCCCTCAAAACATCTAAATTGTTTGTTTGTTTGTTTGTTTTTATCTCATGGACTGGCTGGTTTCGTTTCCTGGACAAGAATACTCGCTGAATGAATGAGTGATTGATGCCAGCATATATTGTAAAGGTTAATGTGCCTGTAACGACAAATGCTCTCTGGAGACTCTCTCTCTCTCTCTCTCTCTCTCTCTCTCTCTCTCTCTCTCTCTCTCTGTGTGTGTGTGCGTGTGTGTGTGTGTGTGTGTGTGTGTGTGTGTGTGTGTGTGTGTGTGTGTGTGTGTGCCTGTGACGACAAATGCTCTGTGGAGACTCACTCTCTCTCTCTCTCTCTCTCTCTCTCTCTCTCTCTCTCTCTCTCTCTCTCTCTCTCTCTCTCTCTCTCTCTTTACCATGTACAAATGCAAATTCATGTGCATTCTGCTTCTGCCTTTGAGTCTCTCTGGACAGAAACATGACTGGTTCAAGGATCTCTGACAAGAACATACATCTATATATCAACATATTTGTAAATCTATATCTACACACACGCGCACACACATACATATGTATGTATGTGTGTGTGTGTGTGTGTGTGTGTGTGTGTGTGTGTGTGTGTGTGTGTGTGTGTGTGTAATACGTGCGTGTGTGTGTGTGTGTGTGTGTGTGTGTGTGTGTGTGTGTGTGTGTGTGTGTGTGTGTGTGTGTGTTTGTGCGTGTGTATGTGTGTGTGCGTATGTTGTATTTTGTTTGTTTCTTTGTTTGTTTGTTTGTGCCTGTGTGTAGATGCATACTCGTTACATAAATGGTTGTCGTTACTTTCATTTGTGTTGATAAGTAAAAGAAAGAAACAATAAACAGCAATAAAACTATTTTGATTCAGGTGGTGAACATCGTATTCTCAACAGAGAGGCTTCACACCAGATACCCAATAACCTGTTTTCCATGGCCGAAGTAGTGGTGGCTTTTTATAACTTTTGAGAAAGAAAGGAAGAGGGAAAAAAAAGAAAAGAAAGAGGGAAACTCTCATGTTCTTCCAAACACAGACAAATTTCAAAACTTATGAAAATCTTTTGAAAAAGGCTACTTGATACAAAACCTCTTGTCGTATTAACAGACGGTTGAACTCTGTTATAAACTTCTGATAATGGCTAGCTGGTAGGCCTAACCTTTAGAACACAGCTTCCATTTACTTGGAAGGGCGAGTTAAAAAAAATGCAAGATAAAAGTGTATCATGCCTGTCCTAGCGTCAACAGACCTCTCTCTCTCTCTCTCTCTTCTCTCTCTCTCTCTCTCTCTCTCTCTCTCTCTCTCTCTCTCTCTCTCTCTCTCTCTCAGCTGTTGTTGTAACCAACTTTAGCCTTCGTACTAATGAGCCTGTAAAAATACACACAGAAGAAAAAGAAGAAAACAGAAAACTTTGACGGAATACTGTCTGTGTGTGCGTGCGTGCGTGTGTGTGTGTGTGTGTGTGTGTGTGTGTGTGTGTGTGTGTGTGTGTGTGTGTGTGTGTGTGTGATTATGTGTGTGTTTGCGTGTGTGTCTGTGTGTACGTTTGTGTGTATGTGTGTGTGTGTTTGTGTGTGTGATTATGTGTGTGTTTGCATGTTGTGTGTGAGAGACAGAAAGACAGACAGACAGACAGATAGACAGAGACAGTGACAGAAACCTGAGTTACACAAGACCCATCACAGTAATTCTATGTCCTTTTCCTCCTATTAGCCCGACGTGATTCGTGGCATCACAATGTGACGGTCCGTCTAACTGCCGACACACCCCTCCCTGCAAAACACCATCAAATGTCATGGCTGGTGTGTGAATGGCATGTGTTTCTCACAGTCAATCAGGTGCTGGTCCCTTCAGTGGCCAGACGATGACCACTATAGTACATTGTAAACGCAGCAGCATATAACACACTCTCCTCTCTCTCTCTCTCTCTCTCTCTCTCTCTCTCTCTCTCTCTCTCTCTCTCTCCTCTCTCTCTCTCTCTCTCTCTCTGACACCAATAACATCAAGCCTTCAACAAACAGCAGCGATAACACCAGCGCTCAATGCAGGTTGACGCACCGAGGTCAGGTCAGCAGCAATCAGTTCCTGATCCTGAGAATTATCACAGCATTAACCAGAGATTGCCCCTCTCTCTCTCTCTCTCTCTCTCTCTCTCTCTCTCTCTCTCTCTCTCTCTCTCTCTCTCTCTCTCTCAGCTGTTGTTGTAACCAACTTTAGCCTTCGTACTAATGAGCTGTAAAAATACACACAGAAGAAAAAAAGAAAACAGAAAACTTTGACGGAATACTGTCTGTGTGTGCGTGATTGCGTGTGTGTGTGTGTGTGTGTGTGTGTGTGTGTGTGTGTGTGTGTGTGTGTGTGTGTGTGTGTGTGTGTGTGTGTCTGTGTGTACGTTTGTGTGTATGTGTGTGTGTGTTTGTGTGTGTGATTATGTGTGTGTTTGCATGTTGTGTGTGAGAGACAGAAAGACAGACAGACAGACAGATAGACAGAGACAGTGACAGAAACCTGAGTTACACAAGACCCATCACAGTAATTCTATGTCCTTTTCCTCCTATTAGCCCGACGTGATTCGTGGCATCACAATGTGACGGTCCGTCTAACTGCCGACACACCCCTCCTGCAAAACACCATCAAATGTCATGGCTGGTGTGTGAATGGCATGTGTTTCTCACAGTCAATCAGGTGCTGGTCCCTTCAGTGGCCAGACGATGACCACTATAGTACATTGTAAACGCAGCAGCATATAACACACTCTCTCTCTCTCTCTCTCTCTCTCTCTCTCTCTCTCTCTCTCTCTCTGACACCAATAACATCAAGCCTTCAACAAACAGCAGCGATAACACCAGCGCTCAATGCAGGGTTGACGCACCGAGGTCAGGTCAGCAGCAATCAGTTCCTGATCCTGAGAATTATCACAGCATTAACCAGAGATTGCTCTCTCTCTCTCTCTCTCTCTCTCTCTTCTCTCTCTCACACCACACACACACACACACACACACACACACACACACACACACACACACACACATTCATATACACAAACACACGCACAGACAGACAGACAGACAGACAAACAGAAAGGATTTTGTTAAGAAATAGAGTTTACGCCAGACACTTAATAGCCTGTGTATTACGGCCGATATGCTGGTGGATGATTGAAAGCTTTAAAAACAAAACAAAAAAAAAAAAAAGAAAGAAAGAAGGAAGGAAGGATGGAAGGAAGGAAAGACCTAAACAAAAACGCAAAAGAAATCAATACAAAATCACACTCGGGAAAAGACTGTTGTATATAATGCCTTTACACTAATCAACTGAAAAGACAGTTAAACTCTTTTCCAACCGTAGGAAATTGTTCAGAAGAGGCCAGCTGATCAGGCCTGCCCTTTAGGACACAACTTCATTTGCTTACCCATGGCAAAAAGAATATCCAGGATAAAATTGATCATGTCCGTTCAAGTCTTAGTATTTTGTAAGATGATTAGAACTACCGTTGTTCTTGTTCTTATCTGTGTTATCGATGTGTGCTGTTTTTGTTTGCTTTGTTGCAGCTGTTAAAAGCGTGTGTGTGTGTGTGTGTGTGTGTGTGTGTGTGTGTGTGTGTGTGTGTGTGTGGTGTGTGTGTGTGTGTGTGTGTGTGTGTGTTAGTTCTTCAATTTAACGTCTGTTTACTTTAAGTGATATTAGACAAAATAATGCAGAAATGAGTGGATGAGAGAAATGGAAATAGTGTATGCAAAATGCTAGTATAGGCCTACGTGCGAGTGTGTGTGTGTGTGTGTGTGTGTGTGTGTGTGTGTGTGTGTGTGTGTGTGTGTGTGTGTGTGTGTGTGTGTGCGTGTGCGCGTGTGTGTGCGTGTGCGACTTTGACAATTGAAAAGAAAATACTGTTCTAAATGTAACAATTTAAAAGATAAATTACAACAACAAAACACACACACACACACACAAAAAACAACAACAACAACAACAACAACAAACCTGGAAATATTTACACAAACGAGCCAACTGGGCTTAACATCAACGAATTTACAAATGTAAAAAAGGCGTGAAGATTCTGGAAAATGCATTGGGAATCTTTTTGTCGGAAGTTGGAGAGAGATGAGTTAAAATAGGAACAATCAAAAAGAAAATGCAGAGTATTGAAACTGTCGACTGTTCCACAAGCGCATTGTAAATTTCTGTGGAATTTTGTACGAAGAGCGTTAACTTTAAGCCTATAAAAGAGAGATTCCAGTTTCCGGAATTTGTGTACATGTACATACGTCTTTGTATACAATTTACGAATTTCAATGGACGAGTTAGGTGGACGAGTAGATTTCTGAGTTCTTGAACAGCAGCTCAGTGAAGAATCTTGTGCATGTATTTTAAAGAGTACTGAATCTTTATACAGATTATAAAAAGTCTCAAAAGAGACTCTTTTTAAGAGTCCATAGGCTTCGTGAAGACTCCAAGGTATTTTAATATGGACAGAATGTTCATAGTTTTTGGATCCCATACGGGCAGTTCTGTCTGCCCATTCATTTCCTACAATCCCACAGTGTGACGGAATCCAGCAAAAGTCAACTGTTATCCCTCTAGATCTAAGGAAATGGATAAGAATTTTTAGTTCGGTGATAATCTCGGCGCGACTGGTAGCAGCAATAGATTCCATTGCTTGAAGAACAGATTTGGAATCAACACAAAAAAGTATTCTAGAAAAATCACGTGGAATGTCAATAATATAATGCAGAGCCATTAGAATTGCTATTAGTTCAGCCGTAAAGACAGAGAACCCCTTTCCAAGATGAAATGATTTATCTGCTTTCAAAGCAGGAATAACAAAGCCGGAACCAGCATTGCCATTTAACAGGGATCCGTCTGTATAAACTCTGTGTGTGTGTGTGTGTGTGTGTGTGTGTGTGTGTGTGTGTGTGTGTATCTGTGTGTGTGTGTGTGTGTGTACGTGTGTGTGTCCGTGCGTGCATGTGCGTGCATGCGTGCGTGCGTGTGTGTGTGTGTGTGTGTGTGTGTGTGTGTGTGTGTGTGTGTGTGTGTGTGTTTAAAAAAATATCAGATCTATTTTGCACAAGAGCCATCACTGTGATTCAATGTGCATTCCTCCCATTAGTCTGGCCTCATGGTGGTGATTCATCACATCACAATGGATCAGGCTCTCAAACTGCCAACAAACTCCCGCCTGCCCCCTATCCACTCTCCATCACCGACACCCTGCAAATCGCTTTCAAATGTCACGGTGTGTCATTGACATGCTCTCTCTCTCCCTCTCTCCTCTCTCTCTCTCTCTCTCAGCAGAGCAAGAGTCATGATGACAGACACTGTCAGTGGCGGGCACATAAAGGCCTCCATGACACGATCCGTTTCAACATTATAGTTGGAGAGGACGAGTTGAACCTCATAACAAATGGATTTTGCATCGATTTTCCCACAAGTGTGGAACAGTTATATGCGCCCATTTCAGCTGTAGCCTACGTTTCCAAAGACAGCAGTGCACATGAACAGGAAAACGGAGTTCTTGATATTTACCAGTCACTTGGAAGTTTACAGTATTCGGCTAATCACGTAGCCTGACACGTTCCATTCCAGCCCTTCCACACACACACACACACACACACACACACACACACACACACACACACACACATATATATATATATATATATATATATATATATATACATATATATATATATGTATAGAGAGAGAGAGAGAGAGAGAGAGAGAGATCACATACACATACAATACCCTATACATACATACATACATACATACATACATACATCATTCATACATACATGCAAACAACCAATTTTTGTTCCATTCAGATGTTCTAAAGCCAACGTAACTGTAATATGTCAGACTCAATTCTGCCCAAAAGATTCCCGTGTTTCTGTCCCAAGAGTGCCTTCCTGCGATTGACATGGATGTGCTCTTACTGAAAACACACAGTGCCACTTGATGATAACATGATGCGCGCTTATGATCATGTGCGCAAGCAGACAAACGACCGAACGGGCGTTTATTTATTGCAAACTGCGGCGCGTTAAACTAGAATGATGGAAGGCATGACAGTGTTTTGTGGCGGTAACTTGAGCAGTAAAAGAACGGTAATGTGTTTTTGTAATTTCACGACCGAATCAGGCTTTGGGGGCAAACAATTGTGGCGCATGGGTCGTCAAAGTTTAACTGTCTGTGTGTTTACTGAAGAGAACCTTTAGATCACTGAATACCTGTTCATGTTGTTTGTGTCTGTGTGAATCAGTCATCATGATCAGTCATGGGGGTGGGCAGAATCGGGGATAGAGAAAAGAGAAAGACAGGAGAAGGACATGGATGGGGGTTTCAGTGGGAGTGTGTGTGCAGTGATAGAAGTGCCTGGGAGATGAAGGGGGGGGAGGGGAGTAATCTTGTTTCTGTGCATTGCTATTTCATCGTATTCGCCAGGGCTCAACATAACTTTTGCTTCATTCCCGTTCAGTCAAAAACTGTTGACATGGAAATGGCTAGTGAAGCAAAAAGCACATAGAGAAAGAAAGAGATAGAAAATAGAAGAGAGAGAGAGAAGATACTACGCTAGAAAAGGCCAGTACTTTTTGTGATCTTCTAAATGAATATCTATCTATGCAAGTAAGTGGTGCCATCTTCCCATATTCCTGTGTGGAGTAGACAGATGAACACGCTGAGGCGGTTTCATGCGATGAATACTGGTATCTGGAGATGTCCTTTGTTTACGACAAAAAAGTTTCACGATACTGTTCAAGACTAAGAGAAAACTTGGATACAACAAAAAATAGAAATATTTGATTTTTTTTTTCATTTAAGGGTAGCTCTATATGTTTACATACTAAAGAACAAATGAACAAAAATGTAACCCTAGGATGAATGAAAAAAAATGACAATAAGATGAGGAGGAAGAACGAGAATAAGAAGAAGAATTGTTGTTATTATCATCATCATCATCATCATCATCATCTCGTCATCATCATCACAGAATGAAAAAGAAGATAGATCTGAAGTCTAAACATCAAACTGTAAAACATTCATGGTGTGATCTACTGAATAAAAGCATAATTATCTCTTCAACCGAGACTCCACTTTTTTTTAAAGAGAAAATAAGATAAACAAACCCTCAAGTTATAAAAACAATTCGTTTACACGCCACTTTGTTGATGATGTGTAACCATTCCGCCCATACTCTGCATGGAGATACTCCCTGTAAGTGAAGGAGCCCTTCCCCTTTCTTCCCACCCTTTTCCAAATCTTCCTATACTCACTGTAAGTGAAGGAGCCCTTCCCCTTTCTTCCCACCCTTTTCCAAATCTTCCTATACTCACTGTAAGTGAAGGAGCCCTTCCCCTTTCTTCCCACCCTTTTCCAAATCTTCCTATACTCACTGTAAGTGAAGGAGCCCTTCCCCTTTCTTCCCACCCTTTTCCCTATCTTCCTTCTCCACTCTTCCATCCACCGCCCTCCTCTCTCTCCCTCCCTTATCTCAGCCACCCCCTCCCACCAACATCACCACCACCATCACCACCACACTTCCAAACCCTCCCACACAGCATCAGTTCCCTGCAGTCCATCTCCCTCTTTCCCAAGGTTATCAATTATGAATTACTGTGAAAAGTCAAAGATCAATAGTCTGTTTTCTACTTTTTCGAGTAACTCAAATAAAACGCATACGACCGCACATACGGGGTTGCGCGTGTTCGATTGCACGCTATTGCACATGTAGGGCCTACATACATCTAATTTTCTAAAGGAAAAAAAAAAAACAGGAAACAAAGCTCTCTCTCTCTCTCTCTCTCTCTCTCTCTCTCTCTCTCTCTCTCTCTCTCTCTCTCTCTTGGCTGTTCACTGAAAGTGGTATTAGACAAGAAAGCAGAGAAATAGATGTGATTTAGGCCTTTATGCGTGCATAAAAGATCGTGCATATGTATGTGTGCTTGAACAAGTGTAGAGGACATGGAAACGCGCATGTGTGTGTGTGTGTGTGTGTGTGTGTGTGTGTGTGTGTGTGTGTGTGCACGCGTGCATATGTGTGTGTATGTGTGTGTGTGTGTGTGTGTGTGTGTGTGTGTGTGTGTGTTGAATATACGTCATTAATAAATAGATAAAAATCATTAGACCATAGTC
>CM065714.1:127375351-127377851 GCA_033310375.1 Conus canariensis | reverse complement strand
TAAGCACTGTGTTCCCGGTTTTCTAATTCAGTACCATAGTAACCACTCTGGTTCCAGTCTTGCAGAGAGAAGACTGAGCGGATCGTAAATGGAAAGAAGCTGAAGCACAATGTGTGGGGCAATGCCATTCGCTGAATGCTTTCTCGGCATTGATAGGTACTTGGCGCGTTGTGAACGTGGGCTTGCAACACCGTCACACTGCTGACAGGAAGAGCAATACATGAAAAGATACCTTACAAACAGGCTCAGTTGTGACTGTTCATGAATTGTCGGTAAACGAGTGAGGAAATTACCAGATTACCTCCAGACTGCTGTAGGAAAAGATGTGTGTGTGTGTGTGTGTGTGTGTGTGTGTGTGTGTGTGTGTGTGTGTGTGTGTGTGTGTGTGTGTGTGTGTGCGCGCGCGCGCGCGAGCGTGCGAGTGTGCGTGCGAGTGTGTGTGCGAGGGTGCGTGCGTGCGTGGGTGCATGCATGCGTGCGTGTGCGTGTGTGTGTGTGTGTGTGTGTGTGTGTGTGTGTGTGTGTGTGTGTGTGTGTGCATGTGTTTTCTCGATTTGTGCTAGAGCTTATGTACGCATCTCTGTCTGTCTGTCTGTCTGTCTGTCTGTCTGTCTCTTCTCTCTCTCTCTCTCTCTCTCTCTCTCTCTCTCTCTCTGTGCGTGCGTGCGTGCGCGCGTGTGTGTCAATGTGTGTGTGTGTATGCGCGCGCGCGCGCGCTTTAGCCCTTTATCCATCGATTGCGATGTTACAAATCCCTCTGCAGCAGTTACAAAGAAAAAAAATCAATCGCACATTCCCATGAACATTTCAGATCCACTGAGCAGGACAGATCATGTCATGGATAATGACATTAGGAATTAAAAACTACTAGGCTGTAGTGTCGTACGTGTTTAATACGTATCTATGGATACAGGAAGTTATGCAACAATTTGTTTAGGAAGTTGCGTCGTAGGTAACCCTTGTTGAAAAGCAGATGCTGAGTAAAGGTTCGTCTGCTCTGCTTCGATTTCTTGTTTTCGAGTGATCTTCATTATTACATTAGCGACGAGGATGGGGTGAATGGCAATTCTGCCGGGAAACTCTTTTCCTTCATACCCACGTGCGTGTGTTGTAATGTCAACAGTCATTGTTTAATGGCATTGTCCACACGACAAACGGTATAATCTTATCTATCTAGAAGTGTATAGCCAGTTTCACGTCCTCGACAGGTCTAATCTAGCACAGCCACTAGAGGTTCTCCTGTTTCCATCTTACATGTTAGTGAGAAAATAGAGAACTCTCAATCAGTGTGACAGCGGGTCAGTGTGACTGCCAGGGCAAAGGGACACAACTACTCGGTGAGTACTATACAGGGTCCTGGAGTTCTTACCAGGCTGTTTTTCCTTCTTTCTTTCTTTTTTTTTTTTTTGTGGTACTTTTCCGTTTCAGAAAGTTCTTTTGGGAACGCAAGAGAACCCGACAATCAAGGACTGTCTTATTTCCCTTGGGACGGAAGCCGTGAATTCACTGCTTGGGTGTGTGTGTGTGTGTGTGTGTGTGTGTGTGTGTGTGTGTGTGTGTGTGTGTGTGTGTGTGGGTTTTCTGTCTGTCTGTCTGTCTGTCTGTCTGTGTGAGTGTGTGTGCGTGTGTCTATGTGTGTGTCTGTCTGTCTGTGTGTGTGTGTGTGGTCTGTGTGTGTGTGTGTGTGTGTGTGTGTGTGTGTGTGTGTGTGTGTGTGTGTGTGTGGAATAAGGGTGGGTGGGCTGTTCCTTGTTTGCCCTATGTGTGGAATGGTTGAAGTACAGAAGCGGAAATGCTTCACATATCATTCAGAGAGGAGAGCAGGAGTCCAGAAAGAATAATCACCGATCAGAAGACGTTATCATTCATTGTGGTGCGCCGGAAAAATCATAAGAGTAGTATAATTATAGGCCTAATTCCTGTCGAACACACACATAGGAAACATGCTTACAACGTAAGACACTAATATCAAAGTTTGCTGCCAGAGTTTTTCTGATGCACTGCGAAAGAACTATTTGAATACAACCAAGACTGTTTACAACGTTGCTTTGCTTAAATCCAAGATATTTTCTAATCCACACAGCAAATCTCGACGGATATAATGAAGAACTATCGCAAATGTAATTCACACGAAAAACATTGCAAATGTCATAAATCCACACGCCTTTGTTGTTCATCAAACGCAGTAGATACAGAATTGCCTGAACCAAAGTAAACCAAAAAGTTTGATGTCGTTAAAATGTCTGTAGACTGACACCATTACATTCCTGTATGTCTGATTGATTTGCCGTGAGCACATGGAAGCCAAAAGTTATCTCTTTCTGTCGGCGGCAGAACTGTCCAAGTCGAGGAATTCACCATTTGTGAGAAACTGTAACTGAAAATGGTTCCAAGCATCTGGCGCAAGTGAAAAAATACATGTAGGCACTTTCCTTGTTTAATTCCTTATAAATACTGATATCAAGTTAAGCGGTATAACTACCGTGATTTCCTATATTAC
>CM065714.1:127365351-127372851 GCA_033310375.1 Conus canariensis | reverse complement strand
AAAGCCAGAACTAATCGACCAATCAACATGAAAGTCGCGCTCGACGAAAGTCATCAGCGTGATGGCCAAACTCAACAGAGGTTAACTGGTCGCCCTGGGAAGAACGTTTGTCAGGGTCTCAATATCAATCCCCAGGTCAGTCTCCAAGCCGCTGTCAACGGAGCCTGCCCTCAAATTACATATATCTCGACGCTGCCTTTGATCAAGAAACTGACATGACGACTCGCCGATCGTGAAAGCTTGTCTGTGTTAGAGCATACTAACAGAGAAAGAGTTCTTCCCTCTGCGTCAGAGGACTGGCTCGGCAAATGAGAATTCGGAAACCGTGGGGGGAAATGGAAGGCATGATTACGCGCGAACAGTATGGTTCAATGAAGAGAAAAACCGGAGCCAAATAGACTTTTCTTTATTTACTATGAAAACGAATAAGCACTGACGCACTCTTTTTACAGAGTTGGATCTATGGCCAATGTAAATTGGCTTTCCATAGAGTAAATATAAGACATGCAAGATGGATTTTAGTTTTATTATGGCCCGGCTGATTACACAGTGCCCTTTCAGAACTACCAAGGCAGAGCCGGAATACACACTCACACACACACATACACACACACACGCGCACGCACACACACACACACACACACACACACACACACACACACACACACACACGCACGCACACGCACACACACACACACACACACACACAGATGTGTGTGTGTGTGTGTGTGTGTGTGTGTGTGTGTGTGTGTGTGTGTGTGTGTGTTTGTATGTGCGTGCGCGCGCGCGCGCGCGCGCGTGTGTGTGTGTGTGTGTGTGTGTGTGTACGTGCGTGTGTGTGTGTGTACAGATAGATAGATAGAAAGATACGTCTTTTTTAATTATCAACCTCCATTCATTACATAAGAGCAAAACTATTGATATTTTTTTGGCAGACAAAAACCAAACTGTACTAATCATTCCGCTTAATTTGTCATCTGCAGATCACTTCAGTAAAATGGATAATGAAAACCATAACAATGCCTCGAAAAATACACAAAGGAAAGGCAGAACAGATATATTGCAAAATGGACACTAATGCCCACTTTAAACAGTGTTCACGGTCTCATTACCTGGTCGACAGATAAAAACAAAACATCGTAATGAGAAAAAAAATTGAACACTTTCCAAAACTAAGACAAGTTAATGCGCTACAAAGGTTGGAAAACAGTGAATGGCAGTAAATAAAGGTACGTTTTTAAGACAGTGAGGGTGAGCATAGAAAAAAAAAAACTGGGGGGGGGGGAGTCCCTAAAACAGACCTTTCTAAAAGTGGAGATACATTTTGAAAGTTTTGGTCTCTTCTTTTCTCTCTTCCTTTATAACCCATCGGCGGGATTAGAGATAAAACATAACTAAATTCATTGGAAAGAGATATGTTTACAGTGATAAGAAAAAGAGAAGGGAGGAAAATACGCAGGGAGATACAATAAGGTGACAAAGTAGGCGTGTATAAATAAGTAATCGATAAACTGAATGTGAGAAATACAACAAAACAGTTCAAAGAAAGAGATGGAGGGGCTTGGGTGTAGATCTTGTGATTGAAAAGAGCCTACGTGTGCACAAAAACGTGTCTGTTTATATAGAAGGCATGTGGTGTGTGTGCGTGCGTGCGTGCGTGTGTGTGTGTGCGCGCGCGCGCGCGCGTGTGTGTGTGTGTGAACGACAGAAAACGAACAAATACATTGTTACTGTATGCACAACAAAATCACGATATCATCAGCGGTCATAGCATCAAGTTATGCGTGTCTCTGTGTTGTAAAATGTTTCGGTTATTAGTCATCCATTGGTATCCCCTCCATGCAGCCCAGAGTGTAGTATGGGAATACATGGTGTTATATGTTTCGGTTATTAGTCATCCATTGGTATCCCCTCCATGCAGCCCAGAGTGTAGTATGGGAATCCATGGTGTTATATGTTTCGGTTATTAGTCATCCATTGGTATCCCCTCCATGCAGCCCAGAGTGTAGTATGGGAATACATGGTGTTATATGTTTCATCTGCTGCTGCCGACTCTGAACAAACCTGGAAACTTCCAGAAAACGAGTACATGTGTAAATCTCATCACTTCTTCTTCCTTCGGGAAAGGCTTGCTTGGACTGCTCTGTCGATGATATGCTACGTAGGCTTAAGTAATCTTTCCTCATCCTCTGGACTACGTTATGTTCAATTAGTTCTCTCTTCTAGTGTGACTACGTATTGTGGCTGTTGGGTATTGGCTGAGCCCTTGCGCGGCTTTTTGTATAGGCCATCAGCTAAGGGGATCAACAGCTTTAGCTCGGCCTGGATACGCAGAAGGAACAATAGCTAAGCTGCACTTTGCCGGAATGTTGTGGCGCAAACGTTCATGTAATGTACGTTCTCTCTCTCTCTCTCTCTCTCTCTCTCTCTCTCTCTCTCTCTCTCCACACACACACACACACACACACACACACACACACACACACACCACACACACACACAAATCCAGCGACCTTTTCATCAGCTTCAAATTACGACAATCTCATGGCGTGATACTCAGCTATTCAAACTCTGTCTCTTGCATTTCCTGCCCTCAAATGTCTCATTCAAGTGCCATAACTTTCATGTGACCTGAAGTTTTTGTTTCCACAGGAAACGGCATACAAAGCACACGTACATCCGACCCTTTAATAGAATGTTAAAAATGATGAAAATAGTAAAACATCGCTTAAACACGCGCGCACGCACTCACACACGCGCACGCGCACACACACACACACCACACACACACACACACACACACACACACACACACACACACACACACACACACACACACACACACACACACACACACCTCCGGTCTGTGCGCCTGTTCGACTTCATTTTATTTCCTTCGTACAGTTTGGTGAGAAAGAGGGAATAGGACCGTCATGGGAAGGTGGAGGGAGGGAGAGGCAGCAAAGGGACAGGGAGGGGATGATTAACATGCGATTAGCTTTAAAGAATGCCATAATACAATCTGAAATTGATTCATACATTACCCTTTATTTGAAAGCCCTATCCAGACCAGTGAGTGGCCCATGTATTCGTCAGATGTTCAATTAACGTGTCTAAACGCACTTCATTCGCTGGCATTTAATCTACCCCCACACCCTGTATCCTCATCCCCTCTTCTTTCCCTGCCCCTACTTTGTGCCCAAATGCGCTGATCTCGAGAAAAACTGACAGAGACAATACTAGTGAAAGTAATTCAATAGGTTTTACTTCCATGGGAATCTTTCTGCCATTGAGGCACAGATAGATTTGAGGACAGCATGCCATTATTATCACTATCTCGTGTGCATGCTCACAGGTGCCTGTGTGCGTGTACATGATGCTCTCTCTCTCTCTCTCTCTCTCTCTCTCTCTCTCTCTCTCTCTCTTGCTTGTGTGTTGTTGTGTGTGTTGTGTCGTGTGTGGTGTGTGTGGGTGTGTGTGTGCGCCCCCCCCCCCCCTCTCTCTCTCGTCAGAAAGGTACAAAATCAATATGAAAAGCGGTAAATGGTAAAAGGGAAAACTTCCACTCATTCAGAAATGGTCGACATTATCAGCCGAATTTCTGGTCAAACGTTTATCTACAACAGCAGGGATAAAAATAAAAAAAAATTTTAAAAACCCTGTTCAGGTTGAACCTTTAAAATCCAATGATTTACCTCGAATAAAAGAAATCTGTGATTCCGGAACCATACAAGATTTCAGTTTCAGTTTCTTGCTGTGCACGAAGTTTTTAAAGAAGTGTGTTAGTCAAAACAATCGAAGCATATTATTTTTGACCATTTTACATGTATTTAGAACCTTTCAGTCAAGAAATGCTGTTATCCACAAGCTTTTAACTGCACTGAAGTCTTACCAGTCTTTAAGTATGGCAGCATGAGAGAGGAGAGAGAGAGAGAGAGAGAGAGAGAGAGAGAGAGAGAGAGAGAGAGAGAGAGAGAGAGAGAGAGAGAGAGAGAGTATCCCCTTTCAAAAATCTTCTGCGAACAAACTTGCTGTCAATCGGAGCTTGTCGTGTTTCTGTCTGCCGCATTTATTGCTACAAAATACCACAGCTAACTCGTCTCATTGCTCTACTTGTTAGCAGGACTACAGTCCCATGAATATTATCGTTGCCAAACGATCGTCATCACCCTGAAATGATTGCCGTGTCTGGCATTGCAAGCACGGACGACAACCCGGCCGCTCTGAGAGCATCTGCCGATCGTCAAAGGGAGACCAGCCCTGCTGTAGACTTTACCGCAGTGTGGTCTGCGTTGCTGGATGAAATTGTATGATGTATGGCTATAGCTGCTTCTTGGTCGGTCTCACCCATACAAATTATCCTGTTGCCATCAATATCTGACACCCCTTAAATGGTGGCGATGGAATGGGCTTACCATGCAGGCAGTAATCTTCTTTGAGGTGATGGAAGACTTTGGAGAGAGATCAGAGTAGAGAGGTAGGGAAAGGGGAGATAGGGCACGATACCATCCCAGAAAGATCTATGTGCAATCGCTCAGCCACACCACTATTGAATTTTAGATGACATCTGACATACTACTATCTTGGATTACAATATATTCTGATTCCATGTTTGGCCTTCTGATCCATGTTAATACCTTTTTTAATGCCATACGATCACATTAATTCTTCACATTGTCTGAAAATGAATTGGAGTTCCTGTTAAAAATAAATAAATAAATAAAAATTTAAAAAAACAGAGTGAACATTTTTTTTGCAAAGAGAACTGGTGATTTTTTTTTACAATAAATTGTAATGCATTGCATGATCAAACCCATATAGTTATGAGGTAATGCGAGCGCACACGTAATAAACAAAAAAACATAAAGAGTTAAGTATTATGTGTAAAATGGCCCAAAACTGAAAACACCGAAACCTGTTGTTTATTACCAGCTGTTCACAGCCAAGCCCTGTTTATGGCTAACAAACTGGAGTGAAACCATGCATGTTTATATTATTCATGGAAGTGGTGATTTCTTTGAACTATGTATAAATGAGAGTAAAGGATGAAACCAAAACTAGGACAATAGAGTAGGAGAGATGAAGGGTCGGTAGGGGGGGGGGTGTGATGAAGGGGGGTGGGGGGTCCACGCACACACGCACGAGCATACATATTTTGTGTATTAATCTGAATCAGTCTCCTTCAAAATAGCGACAAAAAGTGCGTCCTTTGAAACAAGAAGTATGTGTGTGTGGGGGGGGGGGGGGGGGGTGAGAGAGAGAGAGATTGTGTGTGTGTGTGTGTTTTGTGTGAAGAGAGAGAGGAGGAGTAGCCAGGTCAAGTGATACACAAGGAATAGATGGAAAAAAAAAGGGGGGGGGGGTGTTTTTATACAAGGTTATATTACCTTGTTTTAAGATACGTAGACAAGCACGCCACAGTTCTTCGGTTTTTCATTCCCCTTTCACTATTTTACACTGTTTCATCCTTACACAGGCCATTGTACTCATTATTCTGATACGCAAATTTCACTTCCAGTACAATGTCTCTTTTCACTTTCTAATCGTTCCCTGGGATATTTTCGCCCTCATACTTTGTCCTTTAAACGGCTCCTCATGTGGGTAATGAAGAGGAAGTAAAGAGCAATAAGAACACGCTACTGAGAGTAAACACGCCACGAATGTGTTTTCCGACAATAGTCGGTCATGCATAAGCACTGAGAACAAGTTTAGCAGCTACCCTGGTGATCGAGTTTGCTTACTTTTTTTTTATCCATGGTTTTTCTTTTTACTTTGGAAAACAAGTTTGGTTCAACAAGTATTACAAGTAAACGGCGTTTTACGTCCACCAACGAGGCTTTACTCGCTGTCCGTTGGTTTGTTTGTCCTTCATCAAGATTGCACAAAACTATTGAACCGATTTTACTTTAACTTGGTAGAAACATGGAATATAAACCCTTTTAAAATTTTGATGTGGGCCCAAATCAAAGAGCGGATCCAGTAATTGTTTGTTTCACTTTTGTGACACTTTCCGACATTTTCGTTGATTTCTCAACAAATTATACATGAAGTTCAACTGGAAGAAAATCAAATTTGTTATACGTATTGATACCTGCGAATCTGTTAGACTGAACGCTGACACTGACAGGCTGAGGAAGATCACTAGACGATCTCCAATTTTTGTGAAGGACGACATCAGGTCGCCGTCCTTGAGCGAACATCCACCAAGAAGGTGACTGCCGTCATGGCGGACATCTTCCATCCACAACGCTGTGCTGTGCAACGCCGTCGGCCCACCAGGGAGAGTTCTTGTCGCCAACAGTAATTGGAGGACCACATGAACGGGGGACACTTTTAACTAATCAGTGCAGCCTTGTGTCCATTGTTGTCATCAAACTTCGCTCCTGCTCTCAACATGAAGGATTTGCTCCACCCACGTGTGTGTGTGTGTGTGTGTGTGTGTGTGTGTGTGTGTGTGTGTGTGTGTGTGTGTGTGTGTGTGTTCCATCCAGATTCTCTAAGCTATGCGAGTAATCAATCCCTGATCAATGAGCAGATCATCAGATAGTAAGTTACATAAAGGCAATGAACGTCAGATTGAATTAGATTTGATAGTCTGGTTTATATTGTTTGGTTTATATTGTTTTGTTTTCTTTCTTTTTTTTAGGTCGAGAACCTTTGCCAAACAATGCTATAATTTGTGATCCACAGTTAATGTGATGGCAAATTTGAAACAATAAAAAAATGACACCCTTTGCTTTTTTTCTTGTCCTTATTTTTGCTTTTGTATTTAATGCATACATATTAGATTGCAGGAGTTTGGGTTTGTTTGTTTTTTCTCTGGACATAAATCAGATTGTCATAACGGTGAAAGTCTTCCTGGTTCCCACTAATCAGTATGATTGTTCCCCTTTTGCAACAGAAGTTATGACTGGTCGTCTTGCAAAGGAACACTTGTCAATACCAACCCCAAGTCGGTCTCCAAACTTGTACTGGCAGAGCTCGTTCTCGAATTAACACGTTTACGTCGCCTTTGATCGCGAGGCTGACACAACTCGGGCTGTCGCCATTGTTAAATCCTGCCAGTGTTTTAATGTTAGGGCTTGAGGTCTGCTACAGAGCAGTCTCTCTCTGTCGTGGCTAAGGATAAGAGGTACAGGGAAAACTGAAGAGGGAGTTGGGGGGGGGGGGGGGGGCGTTTATATGATCTGCTTTAGGAAGGAGAAATTATATTAAAAAAAAAAAAAAGAGAGAGAGAGAGAATTGGGTGCACGAGGAATGCAGATGATAACGGCCCAACAATTTGATCCTGACTTATGTGAGTGTGCACTACAATGCACTGATAAGTGTGGACTGTGTTGGTGAATAAATCTGAACACATGTGCCTGCGCATGTGTGCGTGCGTGACAGTATGCACATGTGGTTGGGTTTCTTGCATGCCGGCCTTCACGTTATTTCATTCTGCCACAGAAGCTAATATTTTGTTATCTAAAAACCTATCTCGCCACCTGCTTGTGAATT
>CM065714.1:127295351-127357851 GCA_033310375.1 Conus canariensis | reverse complement strand
ACATGGAAGACGCCTCCAGTTCCTGTTCTGCAGCAGGTAAAAGCAACTAAGCCCACCTAGACACGCCGCACAATGCCAGCCTCCGAGTCATCCCAGGCGGAATGAAACTACCCCAGTGGCGGCAATGGAGAAGACGGATGGCCTGCTTTCACTCCGCGCGAGAAGAAACTTGAGAAAAGTGAAAAAATGGAGAGGTTCCATGTCATCCGCTGCGCTCAAAGCTCCAGGCTCTGTCCAAGAACCGCCTTAACTGTAAAGTCCAGATCAGATGGTAAAAGACGCTTCAGCAAAAACACAAACATCTCCCGCACAGAAACCAACAACAGGAAATGCTCCTAGACTTTGAGCAATGGTCAGTTGATGCTCCACTTATCATCTTTGAGCTACCTGGAGTTCAGATTGAAATAAGACCATACAGCAATAGAACCGAAATTCTTAACACTTAAGATTTTCGGATAGAGACTATACAAGCACAGCCTGGACTCCTATACAGATGGTTCATCAGATTATAGGGTAGGTGGTGTCAACTTACTGTTTCCTAACAGCGGCTCTGACACTAAGTCTGTCGCCTCTGGTCAGTTTTCCCACAACTTGAGAGCTGAAACCCGCTGTGCATCATTTCATGCTGCTCAGACCTAGTTAAAAGCAGGAAACGGTATGTCAGCTCACGTGGTCTTCCTCGTTCACTTCTGAGCCCTTCTTCAGAGTCTTCGGTCTCGCCAGAGAGACCAGATCCTCAAGGACACCGAAGGGAGATTGAGAAACTGGGCTTCAAATGAACGAAGTCTTGCGGTGGATCCACTCCCACTGTGGTGCTGGGCAATGAGGAAGCCGACACACTGTCCAAGCTCGGCAGCAAGCGGGAGGAAACTTCCCTTCAAACGTCTTATGGAGAATTTAAGACCCTCCTTTAACGAGGGAAAACAGCGTCTGAAGATACGTTCTGAGGGCGAAGGGGGTGCATCTGTCTGCTTGAAAGGGCGCAACAGGTCTTCAAACTGAGAACACTGTCAGCTGTTTCTTTCGCATGTCTTGAAACCCTACGACAGGAAGTGTGTCCCCAGGTGCGGTGGACCCGAGGGAGAAGCTGTGGGGACTAGTGGACGTGGCAGAGGCTAACAGCAGACTTCGCGCACAACGACGGACTTCTTACGTAACGTGGCCGGGAACAATGGAGAAGAAAAAGGAAGCCGTCTTTGTCTCAAATTAACGCAGTTTCAATGGCCGACATACTTTCTCGAAAGTTTGTTGATTATGGCCTTGCAGCAAGCAGGCGCACATGCGCACAGTCTTACACACACACACACACACACACACACACACACACACACGCATGCATGCACGCACGCACGCACGCACCGGCGCGCGTGCTTTCACATAATCACGCGCGCGAGCTCTCACACACACACACACACACACACACACACACACACACACGCACGCACGCAGAGAGAGAAACAGGCAGACAGAGACAGAGAAACTCACCCAGAAACTCACGCACTATCAGACAAACACACAGCCTGAATGTAAACTAACGGAAAGTGAGATCAAAATAAAGGAAAGATTTTTCTTAAGCAGCTAACACAATCAGGAGTGTTGGGAAGGGGGCGGGGGGCTTAAATGCTTTTGCACCAGAGCAGATCTGAACAATTTCCAGCTAATCGATCATGGCGAACGATGGGGAAAAAACTGCGTTATCTAATCTCTGAACAAGTCGCAAACTTTTAATTTCGTTATATCAAGTTTCGGATATTAATCTTGGATCATCCAAAAAGGCAAGACAGCACAAACTCGCCTTCTCTCTCTCTCTCTCTCTCTCTCTCTCTCTCTCTCTCAACACGGCAGCACATAGTAACCTCACCTCTCTCTCTCTCTCTAAGTTTTAATGCCAACACCCACGTAAGGTAAGATAGAAGACGGATCTCACTCTCTTTTTCTCTCAACACGACAGCATACATTCATCCCCACCATCTCTCTCTCTCTCTCTCTCTCTCACAGACTCTCGCTCGCGCAGTGTCGACATCCAACCAGTTGGGCAAAACGAAAAAGAGTTCCCACCTTTACTTTATAACTAAACTATTACATTTACTTAGATCTAGTTGCAAAGCGAGAGGACTGCAGGCGGAAATCTAAACAAATCTTAAATAAATGTTAGTGTAGAAGTGCCAGTCACACAATAAAAACAAGCTTGACTCGACTTCTTGTTCTTAGCTCCTTGTTCAGCTGCTCATTCCGACAATCAGCATAACGGAAGTGTCCTGACGTATCTTTGTGAGTGACGTCATAATTCAGCTTAATTTACGTAAATCACACGTATGCAATTATAATAATCTACATCTTCCTTCTCTTTTTTTTTTTTTTTTTTTTTTTTTGAAAGAACTAAACGGAGCAAGTTAAATGAAAATAATTTACTGTCCAAAATGCTTCCTTCGAACCAAAAGAAATAATGCAAGCTAAAGAAAAATTCAAACAAATGTTTCGATTTCTTTTCCATGTTCATTTTCCTTCCTGAAAAAAAAATATTCAAAAATAAACAGCAAAATGTCACATCAAGGCACTGGTAGATGGCCCGACATCATTCAGTCAAAGTATTTGGGGTTGGGCTTCACGACTCTACCGGCACGGGTCACCACGGGCTGGGGCTGCAAGGCGGTCAGTGCTGGACCTGAAAGCCTGGCTGGTGGTGAACCTGGTGTAGTGGCCGGCACAGGACCCGGTGTTGTGGGCGCGATTGGACCTGGTGTCTTGTTGGTGGCACTGGCTTGACGAGGCATGGAACAGGTTGGAGCAGGAAGTGCTGGGGAGGGGAACAGCTGCATTGGGGTGAACCTGCTTCGTGGCACGTTGGCAAGCGGAGGGGTGAGAGGAGTGGGGGCAGACAAGGGGCGGGTAACGACAGCAGCGGGAGGCGGCGACGAGGCTGACTGCTGTTCAAAGGGTGCAGGGAATGGGGGTCGCACACTACCTGGACCTCCAAGATTGTCACGAGGTAGCGTGCTGAGGGCTTGCGGAACCTGTGGTCTGGGCTCCTTGACGGGGAGAAGGTGACGTCTGTTGCGTACGTAGTCAGCGCCATCTGCAGTGACGACGTACGATCTTGGCGAGTGGCGTACTGACTTCACTACTGCAAGTTTCTTGAAGCCTTTGTCAGTCTGGATCCGCACGACTTCACCCTGTTTCAAAGGACGCAGATCTCTCGCTGATCTGTCATGATACTGTTTCTGCTGCTGCCTGGACTTCTTCAACTGGTTGGAGACTTTGCGTGTGCTCACGGCTTTGGGTTGGAGAAGTTTTGTTGAAGTGGGCAGTGTCGCTCGCATACGTCTCGAGTTGAGGCGCTGCGAAGGTGAGCCCATGTCATCACGTGGCGTGTTGCGAAGATTCAGCAAACCAAGGTACACGTCTGATCCGTCCTTCTCGCTCTTTTCCAACAGCTGTTTGGCTTGCTTGACGGCGTTTTCTGCCAAGCCATTGGATCTGGGGTAGTGGGGGCTACTGGTGATGTGCACGAAGTTCCACTCCTGTGCGAACTGTTTGAACTCGCGACTGGCGAATTGCGTGCCATTGTCTGTCATCAGCTTTTCTGGGATGCCATGAGACGCAAAGTGCCGCTTCATCTTCAGGATCACCATGTTTGAAGTCATCTTGGTGATCATGTCCATCTCAAACCAGCCAGAGTATGAATCGACAACAACCAGGTATTGCTTGCCATTCCAGTCAAATATGTCGGCTGCGAGGCTGGACCAAGGGAGTTCAGGGACAGGGTGATTCATGAGGGGCTGTTTCTGCAGATGGGCCTTGCAGCTGTTGCAGGCTGAGCACTGAGAAACTGCGTCTTCAATGTCTTGACGCATCTTGGGCCAAAACATGATGTCGCTTGCAAGCAGTCTGGTGCGCTCTGCTCCCATGTGGCCCTTGTGGAGAGCGGCAATATAGGTGGATCTCAAGGCTTTCGGAACCACCGCTCTCTGTCCTTTCATGACGACGTCATTCTCAATCACCAACTCATCTCTGAAAGGGAAGAAGCATTTCGCATCTGACGGCACGCCTCGCTCATGGTCAGGCCATCCATCTTTGATGAGCTGTGCAAGCTTCTGCATGGTCGGGTCAGCCAAAGTCTCCTTCTGGAGTTCAGTCATTCTCGCCGGCGATATGGAGAGAACTGTCATGACATCGCAGTCAAACTCCTCCTCTTCAACTGGATCATTGGGAAACGCTCTGGACAGCGTGTCAGCAAGGTACAACTCTTTGCCCTTTTTGTAGACGAAATCAAGGTTGTAGCGTTGCAGCTGTAAAAGCATGCGTTGTAGACGAGCAGGGGCAGCGTTCAGTGACTTCTTCACGATTGTGATCAAAGGCTTGTGGTCAGTCTCTATGGTCACCTTCCGACCATAGACAAAGTCATGAAACTTCCTGCAGGCGAATACAGCAGCCAGGAGCTCCTTTTCAATTTGCGCATACCTTGTCTCGCAGTCAGACAAAGCTCGTGATGCGTAGGCCACTGGAGCATCCTCTTGCAGGCATGCGGCACCCAGTCCATTCTTGGATGAGTCTACAGATAAAACGACTGGTTTCGCAGGGTCAAAGAACTTCAGGACAGGAGGATTCATGAGGTCATCTTTGAGTCTGTTGAAAGCTTGCTGGTGAGCGTCAGTCCAGCTCCAAACAATGTCATTGCGCAGCAGTTCTCGCAAAACTGCTGTTTTCTCACTGTAGTTCTGAATGAACTTGTTTAGGTAGTTTGTCATGCCAAGGAACCTCTGAAGAGCTGCCTGGTTCTCAGGTGCAGGCATCGCCCGGATTGCGTCTGTTTTCTCCGTATCTGGCTTCAGACCATCCTCAGTGAACTTATGGCCGACGAAAGTGACGCTTTTCATCCTGAACTTGCATTTACTGAGGTTCAGCTTCAGCCCGATCTGCCGTGCTCGCTCCAGAATCTTCTTGAGATTTGCATCATGCTCCTCGTCGGTGGAGCCCCAGACGAGGATATCATCTACGATGATGGCACATGGATATCCCTCGAATAGTCTCTCCATGGCTTCCTGGAAGACCTCACTTGCCGTATTAATGCCAAACGGCATGCGCAGGAACCTGTATCGCCCAAACGGTGTGCTGAAAGTAGTTCGCCTGGAAGACTCCTCGTCCATCCGAATTTGCCAAAATCCGTTCTTTGCATCCAAAGTGCTGAAACATTTCGCGTTGCCGATTCTAGATGCTACGTCGTCGGCGGTGCGCATTGGGAAGTGCGGGCGTTGGAGAGCGGTGTTTAAACTTCTTGGATCTAAACAGATCCGGACGTCACCATTTTTCTTTCTTGCTGCCACCATCTGTGACACCCACTCTGTCGGTTCTGTTTCTCGCACTATGACGCCTCGTTTCACCATGTTCTCAAGCTCAATCTTGACCTTCTTTTCCATGGCCTGAGGAACTTTTCTTGCTGGTTTGACAACTGGTGTGACGCTAGGATCAACGCGCATGACGTATTTTGGAGGCAAAGTCCCAAGTGTGTCATTAAAAAGTTCTGGGTAGTCCTTCAAGGTGTTTTCTCTGGAGGTGTCTTCAGACGCTTCATTTACTGCATAGACAGTCTTGTCTAGCTGAATGAGACGGAGTCGAAGTGCGTCACTGAGACCAAGGATGGGTGTGGCTTGCCTGTCAATGACATGAAAGGTCAACGTTTCTTTGTGGTCGCCAATCTTGCAGAGAAGGTCCACACTTCCTAGTGTCGAGAATCGCTCTCCCCCGTATGCGACGAGGTTGATGGCTTTGGCTTTGTTGATGGTCCCTCTTGCTTGGACCTTCTTGAGCTCGTAGAGTGGCAGAACATTGCATTTGGCACCAGTATCGACCTTTAGTTTCAAATCGCCTCCATTGATTATTGCTGTGCAGTGTATCTCATTGCAACGTGGCTCCTGGGTGAGCGCGTGTAGCTCCCAGTCTTCAGCTGGCTCTCCATCCTCATCAGAGTTGTCTCCACCAATTGCAGCGACGGTGCTCGCTAACCGCCGTCGTGTTGATTTGCAGACCTTTGCAAAGTGGTGCATCTTTGAGCATGACGAGCATTTCTTGCCATAGGCTGGACACTCCTCTTTCTTTGCTACATGCGAACGACCACAATAGTGACAAGATTTGTTGGGAGGAGCGTTGAACTTCTTCTTCTGTGAGATGGCGTTGACTTCGTGGTCCTCTGATACTTGGACGGTGTGCTTCTCCGCAGCTTCGTGGATCTGACAGATCTGGATTGCTTTGTGGAGATCTAGCGCCTTTTCCTTCAGAAGCTGTTTTCGGAGAGCATCTGACGTAATTCCACAGACGATTCGGTCTCGAATGAGTGAGTCTTTTAACGTCCCATATTCACAGGTGTCGGCCAAAATCTTCAATGCTGTGATGAAGCTTTGCATTGGCTCTCCAGCTTGTTGGAATCGTGTGTTGAAATTGTGTCTCTCGATAATAATGTTCGTCAGTGGATCGCAGAGCTCACGAAATTTTGTCTTCAGGACAGCGACGCTTTCGCGCTTTTCTGCAGCTTGTGTGACTACACCATCGTCGTTCTTCACTTCAGCAGCATAAGTGAATGTCTTTTCTTTCTCAATGGCCTCTTTTCCAGCCAAGTTCAGCAAAATGTACGCTCGTGTACGGTCATCTTTGTCAGCATAAGCAGCCTCTATAAAGATGTCAAATTCGGCCTCAAATGTACGCCAGTTCTCAGCAACGTTGCCTGCAAAAGACAGGGGCAGTGGCTTCCGTAAGCAGTCCATGCTGTCCGAGTGTCTGGACCACGGAACCACGTATGTGTGTCAGTGTCGAAGAAATGTCGAAGTGAGAGCACGCAAAATGGGATTGAGCAAACCCGCGCAAGTCCTACTAAACGTCAAGAAACAAAACTGCCTTGTACGTACGTGGCCCAGGTTGCTAAATGTCAAAACATAATTCGATGAGTTCTAAACACTTCTGACACCATGTAGAAGTGCCAGTCACACAATAAAAACAAGCTTGACTCGACTTCTTGTTCTTAGCTCCTTGTTCAGCTGCTCATTCCGACAATCAGCATAACGGAAGTGTCCTGACGTATCTTTGTGAGTGACGTCATAATTCAGCTTAATTTACGTAAATCACACGTATGCAATTATAATAATCTACAGTTAGCGAACCGCCCAGAGAACGTGGACAAACGAGTCACAAGACGACTCGTTTGTCCACGTTCTCTGGGCGGTTCGCTAACATTTATTTAAGATTTATTACATTTACATAAAAATCTTTCCGCAATGATTTTCCAGAATTATGTGGACAAGTTTCAAACTGAATACATTAACAGGTCCTCACGGAATCAAAAATACCTTTTGCCAAATTTTGCATCCACAGTGCCAGACCAAATTAATTCAGATTTTTTTTTTTTTTTTTTTTTTTTTTAATAAAGTTCCCTGGTCCTAAGTTTCTTTTCCAGCTTCGGCCTTAGCCAGCTACAAAAAACTTTCAAACACCACGACCTCTCGTCCACACACACACACACACACACACACACACAAAACGGTGTCTGTGCCCCTCTCAACAACGACAAAAATGTAGACTAGATGCCCCTACTCTTGCCAGGGGAAAAGTTCCTGGAGGTTTGCCGAGCCAAACATAGGCCAGTTGTGGCCTTTAATTTACAGTTAAGACAATACGCCAACGTCATGCAAAAGGGCAATGAAATATGCGCGCTTGCCAACGCCTCGCTGTATCTGTTCGGCGCCGTCGTGCAGTTTTCAGCTGCCCCTCCCACAGGTGACAATTAGTCATCTAGTGCTGTCTGGTCATTGCTCAACATGCACGCTCCACGGTTTCCATAACCAGGTGAGTCCAGACGCAATTTTTTTTTCAGTCGAAAACCTGCACAAGCGACCCATGTTTTCCATCAACAAACTCTTTTCACAGGTAAACAGAAATGAAACCACCAGGAACTTGGGCACGCTTCCCGACACTCTGTTCAACGTCCATACCCACTCAAGGTAAGATGAAAAACTGAGATAATCATCACAGGAGAGTGTGGTAAGGGAGCAGAGGGAGGGGCTTTCGAACACCACACTTAGTCCACCAGAACGACGACACGTTAAGATGCATTGGGGTTCGAGCTCACCTCTCTCACCCACACCCCAACCCCTGACCCCAGTTTTCTACCCTCAACTCCTCTCTTTCAAATTTGTATTTAAAGTAATATGAAATAGTTCCTAAAGGCCTACACCAATACATTCTGTACATATTCAACATCATATGTTCCTACACACACACACACACACACACACACACTGCTAGCGCCCAACCCTAATTCCACAACTCTCTCTCTCTCTCTCTCAAATACGCATTCATGTTTTCGAATTTTGTGCACTATTTAATCAGCGAGTAAAGCGTCATGCGTGTTACGTCAAAATATCACGTCAGAAATAGCCCTCTGGGATGAAATTTTCACCTCGACAGCCGCACATATGATCGGTCATTGAGTAAACGGCAGATTGAGCAGCAGTACTCAAGGTCAGGACCTTTCGGAGTGCACGTCAGAAAGGAGAACTAGTCAAGATGGGGGAAGAAAGTGCGGGCTGGGGCTGGCAATGGCAGTCAATGGAAGTGGATTAATACTGCTTAAGGCCGCTGATGAAAAAAAAAATGGTCTACGTGCAGAAATGTGAACTTGCCTAGAAAAACATTTGGTTGTTTTTGAGTGATGCAGTGTGTGAGTGCGTGTGTGCGTGCGCGCGCATGAGAGCACGAGTATGTTAATGTTTTCAATTGAATCTTCATGCCTCTCTCCTTCCGCATTGGTCCCAGCCACCATTTGAACCTCATCTTTGTCAGCTGTGTGGCATGCGAGTCACACAGGCGCCACCTTGTTACTTTTTGCTTTCACGTTTCAAAAATCAAATGAAAGCAGACAGAGGAGAGACTGGTGGATGGACTACAGAATATGATCAGACCAACAGACGAAATCCCTCTGTGTGCGTGTGTGCTCGCCCGCGCGCTCCACCTTTCTCGCTGATCTCTCAGTCTTATTATCTCCACACTGTTAATCCTGATTCCAAAATATACAGCCACTCATAGATTTGTCCTTTCGCACTTTCAATGCCAGCAGTTCATAAGAAGCTGTCAAAGTCAGGTCGCCATGAACCCATTGGATCCATCTCCAATCAGTAAATCGTTATTCAGGAACCAAGACTGAAGTATGGTCCCCAGTCTCCTGGAGCTAAGACTTTCACCTCGTCCGGTTCTCCAAGTATCCAAGATTGACGGATCTCATTTGAAAACTGAAATGTGAATGTGAGTAACCGTTGTCAAACCAGTGTCTATTTGGTCCAGGCTAATTCGGAGTCCAACTTGTAGTTTTCGCGCCAATTCACGAAGTGAATTAAAATCGAGTTTCGAGAATCTCATGAGAAAAATGTCTGCAGAGTTTTCTTTTGATGTTGTATTACGTCCAGACAAACTCTTGAGACTCCCTGGGCTTCAGCGTTTACCCCCATGGTCGCTGAGGGCTCATAACGCTCTCACTTCAGAGCATCACAGTATTTATCTCCCCTGCATCTCACTTCCCCGGAGTTGTCGATTCCTGTCTAGACTGGACATTCTGAAAAACTTATTCCGTTTCAGCTTCAATGGGAGCGAAAATGTACTGCTGCGTAACAGACTAGTATTGCTCCCATGCCACACAAAAATGTTTCCAGTCGTCTGTTGCCAATTTTTCAACTACGGGTTTTAATTTTCGAAAATCAAGAAGGAAGAAAGAATGATCAAAATAATTCGGTGTCTCGTGCACGTCTTTTCACCAATCATATCGTTCTTGTCTCGACTCTACCTTTTTAGGCGACCATGCCGAAAAGGCAAAAAACAAACAAACAAACAAACCAGGGCGTGTCTCACATGATAAGCAGTCTCTCTTTGTTAGCATATTATGCCTTTGCTTTTGCCCGGCTCCTTATCAACCTTCTCCGAACGTAGCGGTTAGTATAAAATGACCCACACTCGTGACTTTCACTTCATAAATGAATTTTTTCAATATTTTCACAAAACTTTGATTTATAAAGAAAGCATGGCCCCGCATTCGTGCCTGAAGTTGTATATTTTTGTACACAAAGGAATAAATAAATAAAAACCACGGCAAGGCTTTGTTGGTTGAGAAACAGCATGGTCCCTGGAGACCCACGACGTACTGTACGGCTTTATTCCTTCACAAAAAAAGATTGTCTCTGGAGACTCATGACATTAAGAAAAACGTCATTGTTTTATTCCTGCACAAAAGCCACGACTCCCTGGAGACTCAGCGTATGGCACATAAAGGTTAAAGCGTGCAGTGTAAAACCTATTAACGCGGGTTCCAGTGGTATCAATTTGGCAATAGTATAAAAGAGGATGGGGGGGGGGGGGGTGATTTTCAACTTCTCACTTTTTTTCATGGCTGAAATAGGGGTCATAATCTGACGTTGATCGCTCCACATTCCCTGTCCATCACACACAAGTTCAAACACCATGGTTTAGCAGGGAGTGCCGAGTGAGAGGTGGCAGACTCTTTTAAGGGGCATTGATGTGAAAGGTCAATGTCAGACGTCACAGTCAACCTACCAGTACCTAAGGGTGATAGTGGGTCTTGCCTGTGCCAACTGGGAACGACTCCTAGAGATATGGGATGGTCTGCGATAGAGTGCTGCCCGACAGCAATGACTGTGACCGGGCAAACCATGCTTTGGGGTCAGCATGGTGGGCACCTCTCAGGGTTGGGCTCAAAAATTGCCCTCTTGGCAGCATTCAGTGAGGACCATAGAAGGGAATCATGCAACACTCCAGAAATGTCCTTCCTACTCCCTCTGAGGCAGCCTCATGCAGCACAGAGCCATCACCACCAAAGCATGAAGAAAGCCACCCTGTAACCCTGAAAACAGGCCTTTTGGGGGGAGGGTGGCTGTGGAGGAAAAGGGGGGGCGGGGGGGGAGAGACAAAGAGTACCAGCAATCAAAATTGGCTGACCAACACCACAGAATGGTCACCAGTTCACACTGAACCAGAGCAAAGCAATGGCCATCAGTTCAGCAGGAAGAAATAAGAGGACCCATACTACAGCCCAGGATGAAAACCAGAACATGATAGGACAGCCCTCATCCAGAACCGAGCCAAAACTTCTGCCAACAACCAGACATCCTGCCACCAAAATTACAGACTTTGGGCTGGGACATAATGTTTTTCAGGGCCGCAGGCCAATTGGATGTTAAGCTCACCTCTTCAGTTCACACATCATCTGGGGACAGCCCTGATATGGCCTCTCTTGGTCACCAGGCTATAAATAACATGAATGAAATTAATGCACAATTCATGACAGATTGTTGTGATGATGAATACAAATAGCGGTGTCTTTCAAACTTGCAGTATGTAACTACACCATCTCTTATGCACAATGAGAAAACTCATGGTGTGATGCAAAAAAAAAATTCAAAAGGCATTTTCCAATGTATTTGAAGAGGTTTTTGTCTTTCCACGACAACACACTACAAAATTGATCACAAAACCACAATGTACCCAAATTTTGTTATTTTTGTTCTCTGCTCTATGTCATCTTCTAAAGTACTTTTTTATCTTTTGCCGAGATTCTCAAAGTGACCAAAAGCAATTTCTCTCTCTCTCTCTCTCTCTTTTGGTAACCGAGGATCACACTGACCCATTCATTTTGCATGCTTTTTCTTTAGTACATTTATTATGTTCTTTTTATATTTCTGAGGCTTGAACAATGGGACGAAAACTGACAGCAAACTGGCTCGATGTCAAGCTCAAAAACACACCATACTTTCCATGCTTCTGAAGTCTCAATTCAGGAACCAGGGAAAGAAGGGGGGTGAATGGAATAAAAAAAAAAAAAGGGGGGGGGGGGGGAGGGGAGGCAGTTCGTCGGTTGACTGAAAGCATTTCTAATCTCCTAATGCTTCAGTTGACAAATGAACGGTTTAAAAGAAAAATGCATACTACATGCATATAATTGCCAACATCCACATAACATCACATCAGCTTGATTCTGCAATACTTCATCAATTCCATTCATGAAGGACTCAGACCTCAAATTTTTTAACAAAATTTTGAAATTCTGTATTTTTTTCACCAAATTTGTTATTTTGGGAATAATTTCTAAAGTAGGAAAATTCCTTAGAAAATCTGGAATGTTGACAGCTATGAGACATGTATGCACACATATAAATATGTGTACACACACACACACACACACCATAAAGAGAAAGACAGTGCACAAAACTGTAAACAAACAAAGCTAAAATATAGTTCTCAATACTAAAGAATAATTAATTCTATGAAAGAAGCAATATCACACAAGGAAGCTGGACAACAATAATCATTTATTCTTTCCAAACATAAATTCAGTACATCTCGGCCAAAGCATTCATTAGAGTGTTATCCTTTGTAATATAACATAAAAACACATTCTGACGGAACAGCCTTCAAGACACAGATACATCAGCAACTGAATACAGTATCTCAAAAATTTCCATCCACACACACACACACACACACACACACACACACACACACACATGCGAACACACGCGCTCACAACACATGCTCTCACACACACACACACACACACACACACACACACACACACACACACACACACAAGCACGCACGCGCGCGCGAACACGTGAGCTCACAATACATGCTCACACACACGCACGCACGCACGCAGCAGGGCAAACATGTTGCTCACACACATGCGAACACACACACACACACACAACACACACACACACAAACACACAGAGGCAAGGAGAAAAAGTATTATTTGAAAAAGTCATATTCTTCCTCAAATTTATCAAAGTCTCTGTCTGTAAACACTGTGCCTTCTTCCTTCTGCTCCGTGTTTTGGTTCTTTCTATTAGTATGCTGAAGGTGAAACTCCAACACCTGTTGACAAATTTTGAAGTGTCGTTCATATTGTGATCATTCAAATTTTGAACGGTCGTTCATATTGTGATAATTCAAACACAACCATAACAAAGACAGATCCAACACATACCAATAACAACATCAATCACAACAACTATAGACTCAAAGACTCCCCCATACATTAAATACTCTTTACAGAATGATTTTAACATTTCATGAGCTTATTTCCTTTCCACCTTTTACTGGCTGTTTGGAGTGCCATTGGATTGTGTTTTTGAACCCTTGGGGATGTGAATAGCATAGAACTATAGACTGTGGTATATCTCCATTTGGTGCGAAGGGGTGACCCACACAATCAGCCTCATCTCACTGATGAGCCAGAATCAGCAGAAGAAAAGCCTCTGAGCTGGCGATGTAAATAGTTGTGCTTTCAGGATGGATTACTATGGTCCCCATATGCTGCTAGTGAGGGATTTTATATTTACAATCTAATGCCCTAATTTTTCATTCCCATTTTCTGTCTCTCACAATCCCCGCACCGCCCCCCTTCCCCCACTCACACCCTACCCCTATCTACTTAATTTCTTCTTTTTCTTTTTTTTTCTCTTTTAAATCTTTGATGAGTCATTATTGTAATTATGGACAAATAATTTGCCTCCCCTTATTTTCTCCCCACTACAAATTTGTTCATCAGTAATGTATATATTAGTACACACAAAACTGAATCAAACACTACCCATCTAAAATGTATAGCTGGAAATCACACTTGTACTCGGCTTCTCTTCCAAATAAGCAAAGTGCTTCAATCATTCTATTCCTATCCTTAAATTTCAAGACCATACAAACACTTATGAAGCTTGAAATCACACGTTCTCTAACTGTTAAAACCACATAAACAATGCATCACAATGGGAAGAATATTACAGAATATTATCACAGACAACTGTGCTCACTGGCAATTGCTACAGATGTCTCTTAGCTGATCTGTTCAATACAAGTCACTCATAAAAACTTCTCATCACTAAAAGATCAAATGATAACAGAAACCTGATGGTGATGGTCATGTTCACATATTATGTGAAAAAATGGAATAGGAAAATGTGAGCCCTGTGTGTGTGTGTGTGTGTGTGTGTGTGTGTGTGTGTGTGTGTGTGTGTGTATGTGTGTGTGTGTTCGAGAACCGTTTGCAGCACATAATCCATACGAAAAACTATAAATGTCTTAACATGAATGGACAGGTGCAGCTGTAGCATTCTGTGAACATGCATCTTGACAGCAGTAATATTCTCAGGTATCTATATGTGGTTGTATGTAAAAAATGGCCAGTGTTAAGAAATCTATACACAGGCTGTCAAAATCAGCAAAATTGTTAACACACTGACAGCTGTTTTTTTTCAGAACTGGAAGAAGTTATCACGCTATTCCTAATATAGTTTTAACTGTGCTATAAGTGTAACTAACACCCATTCACTGTCTCAGATACACACAAATTCTCCACTTTGAACATTCATCAAAGACATGATGCTTGAAAGTTTGAATTTCACCAGTATACACAAAATGGGGTAACCACTTCCATAAAAGTTTAAAACACACAGTTAAAGGTATAACAAATATCTATCAGCAAACTGACAACTGTTTTTCATGAACTAAACAAAGTGATCGAACTATTACTACAAATCTTTATTTATTCCTTGACAAACACCCTGTCACTCTTTTAGAGAACTTGGTAGAGAATGTAGTTACTGGAAACAGCTACTTTCACTTTGCAGTTAAAAAAACAGTTTGGGACATCTCAAACTGGTTCTTCAAAACACCAGACATTATTTTTTCAGTAAGTGCTAGTTTCACCATGTACCTCTAACACACATACACACACACACACACACATACACACACGTACGTACGTACACACACACCACACACACATCTCACACACACACACACACATTACAGTAAGACACAGAGAGAGAGAGAGAAAGTGAAATACCAACTTTCTGTGCATTTTTGATGTGGCTTGGACAAGAATCAGCCACAGAATGTGACAAAGTTTTCACTGACATTTTGGACACCAACTGCTCTTCTTGGTATTTTTCTGGCAACAAAACAGTGAAAAAGTTTCATACTGAAGTTTTCAATTTATTATAAACTTGCACACATGTAGGAACTGGAGACACTAATCTCACACATTGATTAACACATACAATTTACAAACAATGCAATGGAGCTTTGTAAAAGCATTTTCTGATAACTGCTGATTTTGATTTTAAACTATGGGATTGGGTTTTGCTTATTTGCTTCTTTGCTTTTTGTCTTTTTGTTTGTGTTCGACTTTTTTTTTTTTTTCATTTAATTCTGATATGTTTAGCATAGCACCAGAGTCAAATTATTTTTTTAAATTGTCATGTCATAAATTCTGATAGAATTTGACTCTGATCAATGGATAGTGATCCACAGACTAACGTCAATAAAACAGAAGGATAGAAGTGGAAATTAAAAGTAAAACTACAACTTGGATGTATATATATGATTTTCTTCTTCCCCTCTTTCTGTGGCTCCAGTGCAACTGACAATTCTGATGCTTTTACTTTGAAAAGACTTTTAAAATTTCAAAGTATTTCATGGGCTATGTTTTTTTTTCTCTCACAAACTAAAATCTGTATATTAAAAAATGTATGCAACAGAAGAGAAAAAAAAAAACAGTATAATTAGAAAATGGGAAAAGGAAAAGATGACAATGAAATAACAGGGGCACCAAGTCTGACAATGACTCTAGCGCAGAACTGAGTAAATATTCTAAATTTTTAGCATAGCACCAGAGTCAAATTATTTTTTTTAATTGTCATATCATGAAGCAAGAAAGAAAGACAAAAGAAAAGGAATAGAATATAAGTGAAAAAGAGAAAGAAAACTCAACCAAAAGAACAATGGAAGTTCGAGAAAAAGCAATAAATGAGAAAGGAAAGCCACAACAGCTACCACAGAACATTCAAATGAAATTCATTCTGTCTGTGTGTGTCTGTCTGTGTGTGTGTGTGTGTGTGTGTGTGTGTGTGTGTGTGTGTGAGTGTGTGTGTGTGTGACTCTGTGCGTGTGTTGTGTGTGTGTGTGTGTGTGTGTGTGTGTGTGCACTTACCGATGCTAGATTTGAAGTCAGGCTTTTTGTCATGTTTGCTTTTCAGCTGTTCCTGCTCCTGTTTCTGAAGTCTACGCAGCTCTTTCCACACACCCTTTCTGTTGGTTTTTATTAGTTTCATGGCATTCTTGGTCTTGCTCTTTTTCTTCTTGGTAGCAGAATCTGTAATGCACAAAAAGACAGCATGAAAACAAAAACAAAAAGGATATTATACATGACATTTCAAAATTTGCAGACATATGTTCTTCATATTCATGAGAGCTACAATGCTTGCAGATCTCAACAGAAACAGATTTGCTAGAGTATTGACTCTAGCAGATGATTGTCTGATCTAAAAAAAATTTATTTTTTTTAAATCAAAGAATGCTCAAAAAAGAAGGAAAGTAGTCCAGCAGCAACTGAAAAACATTGCTCAGTGGTGTCAGGAAACTGGATTGTCCATCAGCTCTACAACAGCCAACACACTGGTCTGCACCCTCAACAACAAGACATCAGGAAAATCATACTCACCAGTTTCCTTTAATGGAATACAAATCAAATCAAATGAGAACCTATACAACTTGCCCTCAGCCCCACCCTGGAGGGCTTCAAATCCCAAATCTGACCCCCCCCCCCCCCCCCCCCATATGTGTGTGTGTGTGTGTGTGTGTGTGTGTGTGTATGATAATGAAGCAAAATAACTAAACAATCCAGGAAGACAACATTTGGTGCATACAGCTTAACAACTTTAACAGTGTAGGCAGAAGCAGTCACACAAGTACTCCACTGGCTTTCAGCCGCAGGCAAGCTTTGAACTCAACAGATCATGATACTGGTTGACTCCATGAATCTGCTTCAAATAATGGAAAGTGAAATGAGAAGCCCTGCTTAACCTGAGGTAATGTGCAACTTTCCATTGGAAAAACTTATGTGGATATGCTGACAAGGACATTCTGGTATCAACGGATATGAGAGAACAGACACACTGGCAGGTAAGACAACAATAAGTACTGGAGTACAGTTTGGCCGATCTGATGTGATAAGAAAGTTAGAAGAAACTCAAGAATCACTTCAACAAATGAAAGCAAAGCCACTATACCACAGACCATCTAGCAGAGCTCGACATCAAGACAGGAAGTGGCTGCACACCCAGGCTAAAAGGCTAAGACTCCTTGAGAATGGGGCAGACTCATACTAGGCCTTTCCAATGGCAGTCGAAAATGACTGAACACACGTCAACTGAGATAATAAGACTGAATCTCTCCAGCTGATGCGAACAGTGTGTGTGTGTGTGTGTGTGTGTGTGTGTGTGTGTGCATATGTGTCTGTCTGTCTGTCTGCATATGACTGGTAATAGTAATGGTAATGTTGTTTACTTTATTGCTCAGCCGATTGCAAAGCATGACTGACTTAGCACTTACTACAATATTCACGGAATTTAGCTGCCATGTAAGCTGTCTTGTAAAGTGGCGTGATGCGGAGGGGAGTTCAGGAAGGAAGGTAGTCCTGAGAATTCAACAGTTGGCTAATGAGCTTGCTGAGAGAGAGAGAGAGAGAGAGAGAGAGAGAGAGCAAAACGTTGCCAAGTTTCCGTTGTTTCGAACAAAAACTTACCTGTTAGATTTAAATCTTCTTGCATGAGTTGAAGAGCTTGTTTCATTACTGACTGAGCCATCTCAGTCCAGATTATCTTTATCCAGTGAAATCTGAAAAAATACTCTGAAACCTAGTAGTGCTGCGTCTCATGTCCACATGGCCACAAAATCGGCGTTTCCGTCAACAGGAAGGAACATGCGCATGGTCATTAGCTAGACACACAGTAGCTGTGTCATAATGTACCCATGTCTTCCGTTCCTCTCTCTCTCTCTCTCTCTCTCTCTCTCTCTCTCAAAGCCTTGCAGAATCAGATTGTATTCAAATTGGAGTTATTCCGCAGAGCGATATTTTGCTATCTACAAAGGAATGTTCATGCAAAAAAATACATATCTGGAATAGCCCCGCGAGCTATTCAATCCCAATTTAGCATGAACTAAAAATTTTACAAAATTCCAAGTTTTCATACCTAAGATTGACCTATTTAGCTCCCAGAACTTGTTCAACGACTGGATAAAACATCAACAAGATATGGCATGGAAATAAGGGCCTAGAAGGCCAAGCTGATGGCCAGCCACAACACCACCTGATATAATTGTTTATGATAGTTAGTAGCTAAAAAAAAAGCTGTTCAACAGTTAACGCATCTGAAACCCATCATCATGACCAATGAAGGATCACAAGCCCAGAAATCCTCTCAATGACGGCAAAGACGATCTCAAAGCTGTCTAGACTAAAGCATGTAGGGAAGGATGATAACATCTCCATGAAACACAAGATCAGTCGACCGCATGCACTGGTATGTTCCATTTCCATGACCGCATGCACTGTATGTTCCATTTCATGACCGCATGCACTGGTATGTTCCATTTCCATGACCGCATGCACTGGTATGTTCCATTTCCATGACCGCATGCACTGGTATATTCCAATATTCCATCTGCAATGCATGCACGACGTGGACATTCAAATCGGATCTAAAAAGATGAATCCCAGACATCCAAGTGTTAACATAACATACCATAAGATATCATTAGATATACTGATCAGCAAGTGTGTTAAAACCATCAAGCAGCAAATCGGAGTACATGACATTTGCTAGAAAACTAGGTTGGTAGGCCACAGCTATATAACGAGATCAAATGACCTTGCTGAAACGATCCTCCAGGGAATTTTTGAAGGCTGAAGGAGGAGACCGGGTTGGGGGGGGGGGGGGGGGGGTGTTGATAAACCCGACGGCCTGACAACGTTGCCGAACTGACGGAAAATATCTCCAGAAAGCCGAACCTTGGCACACAACCGACAGAACCGGAATGATACAGTTTACTATTCTTCATTGTGGTGCCACAATGACTCCCAGTGGATTTGAGTGGGAAGAAGTACGCTTGCATTTTCAGAGAGAGAGAGAGAGAGAACAACTAATACGGATGTGCAGTGGTATGGGAAGATTTTTAGCCAGGAGTGAGGGGAAGGGATGAATCAGAAAGTTGTGTGTGTGTGTGTGTGTGTGTGTGTGTGTGTGTGTGTGTGTGTGTGTGCGTGCGTGCGTGCGTGCGCGCGCGCGCGCACGCGCACGCGCATGCGTGTGTGCGTGTGTTTTGTGTGTGTGTGTGTGTGTGTGTGTTGTTGTTGTTGTTGTTGTTGTTGATGATGTTGTTGTTGTTGTTGTCTCGTTCGTCATGTCTTTAGATGGATTCCCCCGTCTCCTCAACAAAGGTGGCAGCACGTCACAGGTCCTCCAGTCCTCCGTAGAGCTTCCGGGCCACTGGTATTGGGTCGGGCCAGGTTTTCTCTCGGAGCGCTTGGTAGAGCGGGCAGGACTGCAGCAGATGTTCTGTTGTCTGGCTGCCTGTTCTGCAGGGGCACTGCTCTGTGTTGCCGATGCGGAGTTTAGAAAATAGGTGGTGTTTCAGGCGGTTGTGGCCTGTCCTGAGCCTGAAGATGACTACCTGCTCTCGTCGAGTCAGCAGGTAGTACGGGTCTGCTCTGTTGTGGCGTGGATGCTGCTGCTTCCACTTGTTCTGCAGCTTGGCCTTGATGATGGTCCTGGATTCGGTGTAGCTGGTAGATCTGTCCATCTGCTCCTTTGTAGTGCCCTCCCTTGCCAAGGAGTCAGCAGTCTCATTGCCAAGCACGTTGCAGTGGGAGGGAATCCACTGCAGGGTGACTGTGTGACTTGTGCAGAGGGAGGCAAGAGATGAGGACAGATCGTTGAGCTCTGGGTCTCTATTGGACTGAAGGGCCTGCAAGATGGACAGGGCGTCGGTCAGGAAGACAACGTTGTGGCTGGCGTAGGGGCTGACCTCGATGTGGGCTGCTGCTGTTTTCAGGGCTTCTGCTTCAGCTCTGTAATTTGTGGAGTACAGGCCGGTAGCGAGGCAGATCTTTCCTTCTCTGCCTCCTGGATATTGGACATAGACTCCTGCCCCTCCATTTCGAATGGCATCGCTGCAGAGCCGTCGGTGTAGACATGAGTCCAGGACTCTTTGGGGAACTGGGTATGGAGGTGTTCAAGGGTGAGGGACTTTCTTTCAGGGCCGCTTTGGGAATCTTTTGGGCCAACACCAGGGATGCTGCACTGGATGAGGGGAGGGGTTCCTTCACTCCAGGGAGGGACGGCAAGACACTGGGGTATCACTTTGGGGTCATGGTCAAGGATATCTTGATGTTGCCGTTCTAGGATCCTGCTGTGGTGTACGAAGCTCCCTCTCTTCAGCCGTCCTTTTGTTGGCTGGGACAGTCTGTCTTTCATGGGGTGGCCTTTCAGCCTCTTGAACTTGGCAGCCTGGGTCAGGAGTGTGGCGTCTCTGCGGTCCTCAAGGGGCTGGAGCTCTGTGATGGTTTCAAGCTCCTGGATTGGCGTAGACTTCATGGCTCCTGTGATGATACGGGCAGCTTGATTCTGAATCTTGCTGATCCGTTCAAAATTGGATTTGGCTGTAGTGCCCCATGCAGTCATGCCATACTCCAGCACTGGCCTGACTCTACCAGTGTACAGTCTCCCGAGGGTCGTGTTGTCTGCACCCCATGTTGTTCCTGCCAGTTTCTTCTTGAGGGCAAAGCGTACTTTTGCTCTTAATTCTGTTTTCTCTGCTTGCTTCATCCACGTCAGGCGTTTGTCAAAGGTGACTCCCAGGTACGTGGGGTCATTTTCAGCAAGCAGAGTTTGTCCATTGATGCTCAGATTGGCCTTCTGTTCTTTGGGTGAGAGGCTGAAAACAGTGTAAGTGGTCTTCTTGGCATTAATTGTTACCAGCTACTGTTTCGTCCAGCTTTCGAGAACATTTAGCGCCTGCTGTAGCCTGTAGTTGGCAGTTGTGAGGTGCTCTTCCGAGCACCATAGGACAAGATCGTCTGCATAGATGGCTCCTTGGACTTTGCGTGGCACATCTCTGACGATGTCGTTGATAAAGACAAGGAACAGGGTAGGGCTGAGGACACCTCCTTGAGGGACTCCTTCTCGCAGTGTCTTCTTCCGACTGTATGCTCCATTGACATGGACTCGGGCCTTCCTATTTTTCAGGTACTGCGAGATCCATTGGTACATACAGCCAGTCACACCACTCTTCTGGAGTTTTCTCCGGAGGCCATCCCTCCAGACTTTGTCGTACGCCTTTTCCATGTCTATCCACACCGTCAGAGTATGCTGTTTGTCCTGGAAGCCATCCTCGATCTTCTGGGCTATGTAGGTCACTTGATCCTCAGTGGAATGATGTTGGCGGAAGCCTGCCTGCTCTGGAGTGATGATGTTGTTCTTCTCCAGGTGCCAGACTATCCGCGAATTGATCATACGCTCTAGGAGCTTGCCCACGCAGCTGATGAGGCTGATGGGGCGATAGCTGTCAGCCCTGACTCTGTCTTTGCCCTTCTTATGGATGGGCATCATATCAGCTTCTCGCCAGCTTTGTGGAACATGCCCTATCTTCCAGCTGTTGTTGAAGAGAGCAAGGAGTTTGGTCTTTGCTTTGGTGCCGAGGTGTTTGAGCATCTCGTTGGTGACTTTGTCAGGACCTGGAGATTTTTTGTCCTGTAAAGATTTTGCGGCTTCTTCTCATTCTTTCAGTTTGAAAGGCCTGTCCATGTAATCAGGTTGGTCTTGGTCATCCTGATGATTCTTCATTTCATCATGGACTTGTTGTTTTCTGTCCTCTGTCACAGAGATGTTGCTGGTCTGCTCATAGCTGTCTATGAAGCAGTTCGCTGCCTCTCTCCCTGTCACAATCTCCTGATCTTTTTGGAGCGTGACAGGCACTGACCTTGTCTCTTCATTATTCATGGCTTTGGTCAGTTTCCAAAGTTTGTTGCCATCTCTGTCAAGGTTCAGCTTTTCTGTTTTCTCCATCCAACTTGTTCTTGCAGCTTGGATGTAGGCCTTTCTGTATTTGGCAGCGCAGGCTTTGAGAGTGATGTTGTTTTCTTGTGATGGGTTGTTTTCCACCTCCTCTCTAGTCCTTGTCACTTCACCTTCAAACTCCTTCAGTTCTTCTGTCCAATATGGCCTGTAGTTCTTTCGAGCGCCACGTGGAATTGCCTCTGAGGCTGCTTTCAGGATGGCTTGGTTGAAGTTTTTGGTGGCTCTGTTGATGTTGTAATCGTCCACTTTGATGGTCTTACAATACTCGTCAGAGAGGCCCGCGAACATCTCCCAATCCGCCTTCTTGTAATTCCATCGGGGAAAGGACTTGGCATTGCTTGATGTGTACTGCAAATTGATGGCCAGTAGTACTGGTCTGTGGTCGCTGCCTGCCAACTGGTTCTGTACCTTCCTGCTGGTTTTTTGGGCAAGGTCGTCAGTGGCAAAGGCAAGATCTGGGGTGGTCGTGGTGAGCCATCGGCGAGAGAAGAAGGTTGGTGGGTCTTCTGGATCATTCAGCAGAAGCAGGTTGCTCTCTATCTGCCAGTCCTCCACTTCGTCTCCTCTTCGGTCATTCTCACTGTAACCCCAACAGGTTGAGTGGCTGTTAAAGTCACCTACTACTAAGCAGTTCTCTGATGGTATGTCCATTTTCTGTAGAGACAGCTCTTTGTCTTGTGGGCAGTACACATTGAAGATGGTGATGACAATCTTGTCCACTGTAATCTTGATTCCGTGGATTTCAGCTTCCTGATTTGTGTCCACTGTAAATTCTGAGGCTGGAATATTGTTTTTGACGAGTATCTAAACTCCTCCTTTCGGTCTTCCTTCTCTGTCCATCTTGAAGGTTGGGTAACCTCTGACTCTAAACTTGTGATTGGGTTTCAGGTGTGTCTCTTGGATACAGGCCACATCAATGTTTTCTGTGTACATTCTCTCGGTAAGTGGGATCTTTTTGTGGTAGACGCCCTCTGCATTCCACTGGAGAATGTTGAGTGGTCTAGGGGTTTCTCCGAGGTCAGATGTTTTTCGGCCAGTAGCATTTTTGTGTGTGTGTTTACATGTGTGCGTGCATGCATGCGTGCATGCGTGCGTGCATGTTTGCGCGCGTGTGTGTGTGGTGTGTGTGTGTGTGTGTGTGTGTGTGTGTGTGTGTGTGTGTGTGTGTAAAACGGGAGAGGGAAGGTAAGGACTCTAGATAAATAAGACGGTTCTTATTAGGAAGGCTGAAAAAGATAGAAAATGTAAGATTGAAAATGTAACTTAAAGTAGCCAATTTAATGAAGAGGCTGTTCGTTTTAATGGAGTAGGAAATGGAATGTCCAAACTGAGACTGGGTCTATGGGTCACATAATGGCTCCAGTGAGGTCCAGGTGCAACACCCTGGTCATGGAGTCAAACAGAAGGGAGGGGGCGGGGGTGGGGGAGGTAAAGTCTCCCCCCCCCCCTCCCCAGATGCTAAACGTATGGTAAATTTATTTAGATGCGCCTGGGGCACCTCTAGAAGATAACGTAGCGTCTTTTCACTGCTTATGGGTGTGTAAGTCTATTCCCAGATAATCAGAAATGAGAGGCAAGGTGGCAGAGGAATGTGGAGGGTCTGGACACCTAAGATTCACCTATCCTCACTTCTCACCACCATCACCACCAACACCAACACCCTCGGTTCTCATTATCAATATTACAACGGACAAAAAATATAATTTAAAGTAGCTATTTCATTATAAAGAGACGGTTGATCTTAATGGAGGAGGAAAGACAGTGTCCCAACTGAGGGTGCTTGGGCTCTGTTGGGATCCAGAGGTAACATCCTGGTCAGGGAGTCTTCCCTCATACCTGTGTTACAATGTGTTACAATACACTTTGACACAGATGGTATGCGATTTGCTGTAAGTTGATATTGTCCGTTTCCTTTCAGAAACACACAGAGCAGCATTCATTGGCAGGTTGAAATTTCTCCTGCGTCATTGTTGAACGCATCTAGATTTTTGTGTTGTCCATGAGATTACCAGTCAATGATGCTAAGACAAAGGAGAACGGTTGTTGTAAAATGCCTTTGCCCGATCCATTCTGTGGTTGCTGTTGTCACAGGCACTGTCAAGCAGAGTGGCAAAGAACAAGAACCCCACCCTCATCCTCTTGTTTCTACGCTACTTGATGTGAAATATTAAGGCTAAGAGGCTTCAGAACAGCTACTGGTCATGCTAACTTAGCTATGGCCTTTTATCTATGGATTCTGCTGTGTGCATAAAACACTTCATTGAAAATGAAAGACTGCTCTGCTTATACACTGGACCGTGGTGATGAACAGCTCCAACTTGGTTGTAAACAAGTCCGTCCTCAGGTAAATTTCGTCGCTTTGAAAATGTGCGTAGGCCGACAGTTAAGTCGTATGAAAACCTTATCTCGCAAGTAATATACTAAATTGCGTTTACCGACCTTACTTAAAAGAAAACATAACAGAGGCAGCCTCTGGCTCAGTATAATAGAGCTTCAAGACCCATTCCATGCAGAAGTCGGACAGCATCTGAACACGTGCGTAACTTGTTTGGGTGTAAATTTACAAAATATTTCAACACTAAGAGGGGATGGAGGAGTATAACAAACTGTATAATCCTGATATTTACAATCACGATTGATGACAACTGTTACTTGTACTGCGTTTTCAAAACACACACGCTCACCCATGTCCACCCATGCATACGTGTGCGTTCATGCACACACACACACACACACACACACACACACACACCTTTCCTGCACTCTGCTTAATTTTTGGGCCACCTCAGACCTCTACAATAAAATAGAACCTCTCCAACTTTGAAACTCTCTCTCTCTCTCTCTCTCTCTCTCTCTCTCTCTCTCTCTCTCTCTCTCTCGCTTTCAAATGAGCTACCATCTATATATAGTGCAAAAACAAAAATAGCAAGTGTAAACAGTCCAAGGACAGCTTAATCATTACATGCAAAATTACTTCCACAGGCTGAATTTGATGTAGTCACACGAGATGCCTCCTTTGTGGAGGGACCTAAGAAGAAGCTGAGACACATGTGGTCATCATTGGACTTTAACCAACATTAGTACTTTGGACTTCAGTTTTGTACTAAGAAGTGAGACTGTTATTTGATCAAATGTCACTGTTGTTCATTCCTGTTATTAATAATGGTTGAAAAGACTTGGGACTGTGATTGAGCTGATGAAGATGATGTGTAAACAAAAATGCTGTATGACTTCTCATCTTGCTGCCATTTTGTTTTGTTGTGTTTTCTACATTCTATGGAGTTAACAGCTGGTGAGACTTTATATAATTTTGTGAGTTAATTAGTGCTGTAGTCCGGAGGACTAACACTCAGAACTTTTCTTTTTCTGAACTGTTACCAAATATATGAGCTATGGTAATTTCTGTAAACTGAGTTCAGTTCCTCTTTCTTTTCTTCCTTGTTTTTCCTTTTCATATATCTTTCATGGAAATGATTATTATGTTCTGAACTATCAGTTCTAAAAGACTTAGATGCTCCCGCATCTTGCGACACATGAAGCAGTCAAGTCACTCCACTGTGCACGGTTATCAGCCAGTCTGCTGATATCACTCCATCCTCTGTCAACGAGTCTGATGTCTCTCTCCACTGTCTGTTGCCAGCTCATCCTGGGTTTTCCTCTTTTTCTCTAGCCTGCTATGGTCCATTTAATGGCCTGGTTTGCAGGTCTTGATGAGAGTGATCTCAAGACATGACCCAGCCAGTGGAGGCGCCATATGATGGTTGACACGGGGAGCTGTTTGGACTTCTCCCTGACCTCTTCATTTGGTATAAAGTGTGACCATTTGATGCCCAAAATCTTACATAGGCACTTAGTGTCAAAAGCTATACTGTGTTGAATCTAATGTTTAAAGATTTCATTATAACTTCAAGTGAAATGATTTAATTTTAGAAATGATACTTTTGTAATTGAGTTTAAGTATGGGTGCGCTGCTGTGCTTGGGTTAGTGCATACTTGCTTGGCTCTGTATATGCTTCCAAATGTTGCAGTTCAAAACCTTGTATGAAAAAAAGCACCTGACACGGAACTGATTATGGCATCTCCAAGAGACATACCGCAAGTCCAGGCGGCAAATAACATGACTATTTCTGGGTCGCCTGAAACACGGCCCCATTTCAACCCTCCAAGTCCTCTCCCAACTCGAAGAAATAGAACTTTTTCACAGTAAGTATGGGTCCTTTTCCTCATTAGCAGTGGAAAAAAAGTTGGCAACTGAATATGTTTGTAGCCTTTGTATATTTTTGCTTGTTATTGCGAGTCAGGTGTTAGTGTTAAAACCATTTCATAGAAATATTTTGGTGTTTATGGTATCTCTTAGATATTGTCTTAATGCATTGTGAATTTTTCACTTTTTTTTTTTTACTTTTTTTTCTTGATTAAAAAAGAAACGCTGTTGAGTAATGTAGCACTCATTGCTAAGAATAAGGAAAAGGAACATACTACAAAAATCAGTATGTTCATTTGACCCATTTTCAAGTGGCCAATAGTAACATGTCAACTGTGGTTGAGGACCAAGTTTGATTACAGTGATTTGAAATATGAATGAGTGGCATGAATTTGTGGGTGCTCTAACCGTAGATCATGGGTTGGACTTTCCTCCACTCCTATACATGCATTAGACATTTACGATCTAAATCACCTGCACATAAAATTGGTTGATCAATAAACTTGTGAAAAAAAAAACAATGTGTTTTTCACATCTTAAACAAAAAGCAGATGAAAACAGAAAATTAGTGTGATCTTAAAAATATGAAGAAAGGGATAATATTTTGTTTTTGTTTTTTCAATGGGAGTGCACATAGGAAGTTAAATAAGTAGATTGACATGAATTAAAGATGTATAATATGTAAGAGTGGTATGTTGTTCAGGACTGAGACTGCCAAAAGGAATCCTGTGTTACGAGGCGTTGTGAAGTCTTTCTGTCGTCAGCGTGGCCATGGATTTATCACTCCAGACGATGGTTCAGACCCGATCTTTGTGCACATATCAGAGTATGTATGGCTGTCTCAGTTGTTCACTTTTACAAGCATGCATGTCGAAGTTAAGCTGTGAAAGCCACATTTTCTTTCTTTTTAATGTTAAGATTCCAACAATAACATTGTGTGTGCATTGGGGTTGTGTGTGTGTGTGTGTGTGTGTGTGTGTGTGTGTGTGTGTGTGAGAGAGACCTTTTTTCCTTATTTTAGATTTGTACATGTAAATATGCTGCTTTCATGCTGTCATCTGTATCATCTAAAATGTAAAATCATACTGTGCATACTTCCAGTATTGTTATAAAACTTAAAGTTGATATATTAATTTTTTTCAATTCTTTCCGGCTGTATTCAGCAGAACTTGAAATCTTTCTTTAAAAAAGGAAAAAAATCTGAACCCATTTAAGATATCTCTAAGGAAAGAAGGCAAAGGAATTTACAGGCCTGTAATATTGTTTTTGTTTTTCCCAATTCTTTAAATTTTCTGCGCTTTGATAGTTGGCTGGTGGGCAAAAATGACAACAGTGTTGTGGAAATCCAGGTTTTTTTCAGACTGTGTTTAGGTTTTGCTTTGTTTTTTTAAGTTATTTTCTTTTGGTCTTCTCTCTCTCTCTCTCTCTCTCTCTCTCTCTCTCTCTCTCTCTCTCTCTCTCTCTCTCTCTCTTTCCTATGTAGTTTTTTTTTCTTCCAAAAAAAAGTGTGACAGACAAAAAAAAAGAAGAAAGATATTTGTTTGTGTGTATCTGCAGGATGTATTAGTTTTGAATTTGTATTATCATGCCCATCCTTTTTCTCCATTTTTCTTTCTAGTGTTGATGGCGAGTACGTGCCGAAGGAAGGGGATGATGTCAGCTTTCGTACCATTTTGATGCCACCTAAAAATGAGAAGAAGCAAGCATGTCACGTCATAATCACGCATCTGAATCCCGGTGTTACACATGAGCGTTGGGACTCCCCAGTGCCTAAGGAGTAATCTCAGTCATAACTATTGGACACACTTCCATGAGTACCACGAATTGTCTCTTCTTTGCATCATGAAAAATTGTGTTGTTGTGGCCCATATTTTCATTTGAAGCTTTTTTCCAGTGTGAGAATAATCTCTCACACATGCTTTTATCCCCCCCTTGTTTTGCATTGTTGTGTATAACCAAAGTTCTTTTGATTACAAATTATTGTATGAAATCAGCATTAGCGTCCAAGGGGAGAGGACTGTACTGTCCAGCATCACAATTTTGAGTGTACATAGTTTCAGTATGGAGGAGGCATAGCTTTATGTGGACTAGTCCACATATGCTGCACCTCATCCACTAAGCCATAGTTAGCAGTGGTTACAGACAGCTATGTAGGTAAGTGAATACACAAAGTAAAGTATTTGTGAGAGATCCTCATTGACAGCTCTCAGATGCCAGACCTATGCATTAGCCTAGCTCTCTGGTCATGACTTGGAAAGAGTGCATGTGTATTTATTACAGTCAAGCTCCTCACCCCAAAACAGACATAGAAATTTTTGTTAGCATGCTCTGATTGGTGATGACAGCATTATTCAGCTAACCTGAAATGTGATTAATCTAGAATGTACTAACCAGGAATAGGGTATAACATGACTAGGTAAACAGATATGTTTAAGCTGACATTTCTTTCAGATTTTGCACTGGGACGATTTTCTTGTTTCTTTGGGCTCTTTATCATGCTAAGTTGATACTGCATGCTGGACCTTCAATAGTTTTGGTCTCACACAAAGCACTACTAAAGGTCTTCATGGAAAGAGAAGATTTAGCCCATTTGTGACTCAAATTCCGCCCAGTGGATCTATTCACATTCTAGACAGGTGTATGACTGTGATGAGCTATCCTTTTTCCATTTTTGTTTTTGCCATTGTTACCTTCCTTTTCGTTACAATCGCATATCAGCAGATAAAAGCAGGATTGAGGATTGAACCTAATTTCTCTGTTGTTAGCTTTTTGTTTCCTCTTTAAGTATGCAGTGAGACAAGTTGATAAAAGGCACTGCAATAAAGTATTTTCTTTGATGATCATTCCTTATGCATTGTCATTGCACATTACCTTGTTTAGCTTATTCATGGTCAGCTGATTTTGAAAACTGACATGAACCTATAAATGCCGTATTGCATCCCTTCTGTTGTCATTGAAAGCTATGCCTTATGTTTTGTCGGTGCCATGGTGTAGTTGGCTGCATCTCTGATGGCAGACTGGGTGGTTGTGGGTTCAAATCCCAGCAGAGGCATGTATTTGTTAGATTTTTTTGTGTGTCAGCTGGCAGCAACACAGAATGAGAATGCTTTAGGAGTCTTATGGGAAGGTGTAAGCTACAGACTCAAATGTTATACAGGTAATTCTCAGATTTCCTTCCAACATAGCAGGTGTCTTAGGCCTGGTTGATGCCATGATTTATTATGCAAGGAAGGCTTGACTGCAGTTCTGCCATTACTCTGTCACTTTTTTTGTTTGTTTGTTTTTTGCTAAATGGAACTCCATTGCATCAGTTTCCTCATCCTCATGCTTGTGTATATTGACCATTGTAAAGTCACAAATTCTTCATGCCCTGGTCTCATAATGGTCCCAGTTTTAGTTTCCTTGCCACATACATACATACCTGTGATGAGCTCAGACCAGAGTCTGTTGGATCTGTTCTCTGAAAGGCCTGATGGTTCTATCAGGAGATGAACTCATGCTCATGCAGGCCCTGCAAATACCAAAAATTGCCATCGGTAAAGGACTGGCAGGTGTGTCCCAGATGTAGATTGGATCAGAAAGGCACTGCTGAATGTTACCAAAGTGTATCAGCAGTGCCGCAGTTTCTCCGCTGGTTGGTTACCTCATGGCAAACAAATATTGACTGCTGCCAGTGAGGCTGTGCCAGGACCTGTCTGGAAGTGGTTGTGTGTATGAAGCTTCGATGAGCAGAATTGGTGTGGTGTCTTTGAGAAAAGGATTTTTTAATGACACTTTCAATTTATGCCAGCAGAAAGTATGTAATAACACTTACATCTTTTAGATTTTGGTGGTGGTGCTAAGGACCAACACATGAAGCGTTTCCATTTTTGGTTTATTTTGAATACTGAATGTAAATGGCAATTGCAAGACAGCACTTTTTTTTCTTTTTCTTATCCTGGTTTTTTTTTTTCTTTTTCCTTTTTTTTCTTCCCCACTACTATGTCACTTTAATTAGAATATTCACTTTACAGTAAGCAAAACTCATACACTTAGAATGTACATGCACACTAGATAATTTTATTGCAAAAGTTTGTTTCTTTAAATGTTATACACTAATTGTCAATCTTTGTATGTTAAAAAAAGATTGTTCCCTATGTCAAAGAATGATACCATTCATCAGAGTGGAAATACAATGACTATTATTAGCATATTAAACAGCATACAGAACAATCCCAATCTGCATGAAGTGAATAATGGATCTCTGTACATTGTTGCTGAACAGTATCAAACAGAAGAATGAATGTCTGTTTGCAAGTACCCAGCAGATTTCAGCAATGGTTTGGGTTATTTCTGAACTGCCCCAGTCTTCTGGAAATTCTTTGTGGAAAGTTCACTGTTTCTCTTTTTTTCTATTGTAGAAAGTTCACTGTTTCTCTTTTTTTTTCTATTTCATTTCTTTTTTATTGCTTTGAATGGGTAGCTGATCGCACAGTGATCTCAGGGCTGTCATGTTTTTTTAGTAGCAGTCAAGAACATCAGGGGCCAGTAAACAAATGGTTAGAGCGTTTGCCTTTGGTCATGTGTTGAACTATATGTGGTGTTGGATTTTTTCGGCTCAAAAACCCACTCTGCCCTCCTAGCAGGAAATGAGTACTGATTTAGTTTAAGGAAGATGATGCAGCAGAAGGAGAGTGATAGGCAGCACCTTCCATCACACCATGCTCCAGACATAGTGAACTTTTGATAGCCCTCTGCTGATGCTGCCGATACGCTATATAGGAACTTTTAACTCTTCTTTTCTTTTTTTAAAAACATGAATTCTAAGAATTCTGGTGTCCATTGCAAAACTTTTTCCTCCAAAATATTTTTTTTATTTTAATAGTAGATCTTTTGTGCTACAGGTATCCTATTAAACAATCTTTTTTTTTTTTTTTTTGCTTTTTCTCTTTTTTTTTCCAATGGAGAGAGGATAAGTAGAAAGGAGTGACTGATATATCCTGGCTACTTTGTCTTTTGTTTTAAGGCCTTAAGTTGTGATGTAAAAGCCTCATGCATTCTATGTTTTGTGAGTGAATCATGGAAATTCTGATTTTTTGTTCATTAATTGTGGGGGGGAGGGGGGTGGGGGGATTGTGAATGATTTTATTTTGACATTTTTTAGCACTTACACAACCTGTGAGCTCAGCTGAGCCTTGAACAGCACAAACATTTATATTCATAAATATCTGTCAGGTGTTTGTGTAAGGCTACTTATAAATTATTGCTTCTCTAAACTCTGTTCTCAATACATATTATCATATTTTATGCTAACCAAAATCAGTTCTCAATATGTATTATCGTAGTTTATGCTAATCAAAATCAGTTCTCAATATGTATTATCATAGTTTATGCTAATCAAAATCAAAAGTACATGTGGATGTTATGAATTTATGTGGTTAAAAATTCACGAAGCCTTGCAAAGCTCCAAAATATGTGTCAGATTTTACATGCCCCTAGCTGCCAACATCTTCTTGTTCACTTTCCTTTCTCTTCTTTGCTGTTCCGTCTTCCCTATTTCTCAGTCTCTGTGACCTAGTCTTCATCTAGTCTACTCATACTACTGTGATGCCGCAAACAAAATTCTCAAAACATAATTGGATCAGTCATACCTTTTTTTTAGTTTTCCATGCCCAGTTTTTCTCAGCAGGTTAGATTATCTCTTGAAGACGACCTCATGAAGAATTCATCAACAGATTAAAGTAAGTTCTATATAGATGAGAATTGCTGTAGTCCTCGGACTTTAAAGAAAAAATTCATGTGGGATTAGTTCATTTTTAATGGAAAACTTCAGTTCTCATAAATGTTAAACTGTCACAGTATGTTAATACTGACCATTTGTGTTTTAGTTCTGTTTCCATTTGACAAATCTTTATGGCCACAAGAACTTTGTTCATACTTTGGTTGGGCGGATTACAGAGAGGAGGGAACTGTGCTCCCCATCTTACTTGATTTACTCTATCCTGAAAACGTGCTGTCTTGCTTTCTCTGTCTCTCTCTCCCACTCTGTCTCCCGTCTCAAACATACACATGCACACACCTGTCCTCTTTCTGTCCATTCTTTCCCATTCTCGTTGTTTTTTGTTTGTTAGTTTTGTACTTTTCCTCCTTTAATGAAGTAAGATTGCATGTAGATCGATACGTTTTTTAATCATTAACTCTTTAAATTGTGCATCCCCTTTCTTTTTTTCCCCTAAAAAAGCACTGATTCAGCATTTATCTTAGCCTTGTTACTGATTCTGAAAAAAAGGTATTTTCATTAGAAATGTGGATGTTACTCAGGATTTTGGTCCTTTCATTCTTTATTATTTAATATATGCAAGCTTATTGATGTCGATTAAAATTCATTACTTTCTTCATTTACTCAGGGGGTCCTTTTGTTTTAAATCTTTTATCAAATCACTGCTCTTTACCATCCTTCATCTGAATGCCTATGCACATTACATCAGTGGGTTATAGTTCATTACAAGGAGAATTTTCAAAAATTATTGAAACTGAGAGAAACGTGCAAGAACTAAATTGTCACAATTGCTCATTCTTTTTTTTCTTTTTTCTTTTGTTTACAGGCATGGGTTCTGTTCATTAGACTTGCATTTATTTTTTATGAAAGGCCTTGCATTTGAACTCTCTCTACCTCTGAAAATAAAAGGAAGGAGACAAAATGGAAGAATAACAGAAATGAAGAGCTATAGTCAGCCTTGTTATTTTGTACATTTTCTTTATTTATCTGAAGACAGAAATCAAATTTTCTTTTTCTCTTTGATGTGTTTATTCTTCAATCTTGTTATATGCATATCTGCGAACTTTGACACAAAGCATACCTTAAGCTTGCTCATGATCGTTCTGATCACTTTTTTAAGCATGTTTTTTTTTTATGTCTATTGTTCAAGTATTCAAGAAATGTTCTAACTACAGGGATAGCCATGTTTAATGGCATCCTTTTTTTTTTTTTTGCTAGGTATAGATGTTGGCAAGTAATCATGATCTAATATCTGTTTACCTGAGTGAAGGCTTGCTCAACAAACTGCACTAGATTCAATTTACCAAATACCAAATAACACTCACGTTGCAAGATGCAAATGTATATAACACAAGCCTGTGATGACCTTTGTGCCCATACGCACTCACTCAAGTCTGACAGTAACATGCCAAGCTGTCACAGACAGTTGAGCAAGCCTTTACTCACGTAAACAGATATTAGATTATGATTTCTTGCCAACATCTATACCCAGCAGCATTCGCTTGACAAGATGCAGGGCACAAAAGTGAGTAACATTTTATGCAGTCAATTTGTATATCTGATTAAAGCTCAGATTTCTCTAACCAACCTGTTTCTTTTGCAGATTTTTTTTTTTTCAGATTATTTTGATTTGTTTTGTTAAGGTAATCAGAATCAGTAAGCTCAAAACCAATGTTTGAAGTTCTCAAAAAAAAAAACTTTAGAAATCATGTGTGTGGATGATGAGAATGTACATAAAGTTATTACAGGAAATGTGTAGTTTAAACTGCCAAGATTTTAGATTGATTGCATTGTTGTCACCATAAATTGTGGAAGCAGTGAAAGTTCATGTGGATGTTAATTTTTCCCCTTATAACTTTCATCTGTCTTCTACTTTAAAATGTGCCAAATTTTGATGGATACTCTGAGACTGACTTTTGTTTAGAAGTGAAAACAGGGTGTATTTCATCCAAAATGTACAGAACATTTTCCTTTCATTTTCTGAGGTTTTGATGCCTCTTTATAGATCCCTCTCAGTATCTGTAGTAATATTCACAAGTCACTTTTTTTCATGTACCTATGAAATGAATCTTGTTTTCATGGATTAGTTATCATGTATTTTGTAGAAAAAAAGAAAAAAAAACATGCATGTGATTTTTTCGTGCAGCTGATTGATTGGCATTTGTTTTGACTTATTGCCATGTATTTCTTCATTTTGCAAGTTAACAAATCTGTGTGCACGAATAATGCTTACATCAAGAAAAAAACCATCCATGAACTTTATATTTTATTACTTTCACCAAGAGGGTTATGTTTTCACCCGCTTTTATTGGTTGGTTTGTTTGCTGGTATTATGTGAAAGCTACAGAATCGATTTTTACCAAAACATGGTCCAAAGATGGAATGAGGCCAAAGGACAGTTCTTATTAATTTTGATGTGGATCCGTTGGGTGAATCCAGGATTTTTTTGGAGGTCTGCACTCTCATGGTTGTCCTTTTTAGTTTTGTAATTGTATGTAGTCAGCCTTAACGATATTTTTATCATTCATGTGTCTTCTTTTCACCATGTGAAATGGCAAGTTTCAGCTCAGCATTGAGGTTTCTCCTTTATTTGACAGTGGCATGCTTTTTGCACAATGTCGTTATCAAGTGACACACAGAATTAATTCATCAAGTGACACACAGAACTGATTCATAAAGTAACACACAGAATTAAATCTGATTTCTTTATATTGATTTTAAGGGAGTCTGTCAGTCTTTTCCATAAAATGATGAACTTAAAGGGTAATAATTGCTGTAAAGTGACAGAGATTAAAATCTTAAATTGTTTGCAGTTATTGTGTCAGGTAATTAAAGCAGAATCAAAATGACAGGTGATGTGGTGCAAAAGCACTGAAATACTTGTTCATAACGCTTTTTCACTAAAAACCTGAATGAAATGTATCAAACATATTTGCTTAAGTTGTTTAACAGAGATCTGTGGTGGTTAGGCAAAAACAAAAACAAAAGTCAGTCACGTTGATTTACACAAGTAGCACAAACCTGCACCAGCTCATGAATTGGAAGAGAAGTTGTCAATTGTTGGAACTAAAATATTTTCAATGTCAGAAAGTTTGTATTAGAGGTGAGGCTTTTTCCCAGTGTTTTCAAGTACACAAAGTTTTATCATTGACTAATTCAGCATGTCAGATCATCATGAAAAAAAAAATTCATTGAGACATTATGTCATTAGATTAAGAGAAAAATAATAGCAGATACCATATAGTATTTAACTTAATGGATATTGTTTAATTCAATGGCAGATGTTTGTTAGAAAATGAGCAACAGTCACAGATTTGATGTTGTGAGTATGTCTGCCATTTTTCTTGCAGTTGGTGTTACGCTGATACAAAAAAAGTGCAATTTTGCCACACGAATGTTTTTTTGTAAGGTTCAGATTCAGTCCCTTCAAATTTTATTATCAACACCCATCTGTAATGATTCTGCAAAAAGGAATAATTTTCTTAGGAGAAGGCAGTTTGGGATGTCTGGAGGAATCGCAGTAAGAAATGTGGGGGAAGGAGAATTCAGGAGAGAGTGTGTGTGTATGGTGGGACGGGGACAGGAGCATCAAATGCTACATTTACCACCGGAATAAAGACAAAAAGATAAGCAGCAAAAATGCCACTGTAATTCTGGCCTCCTGCAAGGTTTGATATCACAATTTTTCAGTATCACAATAGGATGTATAGCTTGCAAATTCGTAATCAAAATCTGTGGTTCTCTGCAGTCTGCAGTACCATTGTCCGAAAATTATATTGCAGCAAATGTTTTGATGAGTGCTAGTAGATTACAGTTTACACCAGTGTGTCTGAAAATAAGTTTGCTTTATACTGTAGGTTGTAAATCAGGGGTATTAACGGTTTAAACCTGTCATGTTTATAACTTTGAATTGTGAACTTGTTAAATGTAGCATGTTCTATTTAAACGTATAATATTGGAGTTGCAATATTTGAACTGTTAGTGCATTAATCATTGAAAAGTGAGATAAATTTTGAGAGGTGTTAATGAATTTTTTTTTTTTTTCAAACTTAGCTTTTCAGTTCAAATTAAGCTTAAAATGACTATTACAGTTGCAGCATTTTTTGCATGAATTATTGAAGGATGTGCTAATTTCTGAGAGGTTCACTTAATGTCTCTTTTCAGCAATTTGTTAAGGGTAAATAAAACGTGAATGTACATGATTTGTCCAGATGTCTTTTGAGAGTTTGGGGTTTGGGCCTGTTTATTATTGCTATTCTTTCAGATGCAATCACTTGTATTTTTAAAAAAATTGTAATATATTATCTTCATGAAAACTGAAAATACTAAACACCCACAGACCTACACTTCATACATACATTCATAAACAACCCCTACAGTGAATTTAAGAAAATTATAAGTTATGAAAAGCATGCAAACTTCATGTATGCCATTTTGACACAAAAGCCCTTCATTTAAGCTGAACTGCAACATTTGACGGGTAAAATTTAAATTTTTAAAAAGTCTTTCTGAAATGTGAATTTTTTTCATTTGTGTTTGTAGAAGGTCTGTGTCATCTTGCAAATATTTCTGACTATAAAAGTATGCCAAGATATGTGCAAAAACATACTGGGGTTACAAAAAGAAAATATGGGTTTATAAAAAAGACTTCCTTTCAAGGGGATTTGACATGTTGGTAAACCCACTTTATTGGTTAGGAAAGTACACTATACACTCTCTCTCTCTCACTCTCTCTCTCTCTCTCCTCTCTGTCACCACTCCTCTCCATCTTCACACACACACACACACACACACACACACACACACACACACACACACACACACACACAGGGAATCACCCAGTAAAATCTTTGGACATATCCTCCTCTGCATCATCATGGAGCACTGTGTGCAACAGATCCTTTGCCCATGGTAACATGGCTTGTTGGGGCTACTCATTTGAGACTGAGCTGCTGGGGTTCGTGTATTAAGCTTCTAAAGCCACAGAGTGTGGCCAGGTGTACATGAAAAAAAAAAAAATCAGTAAGTTTGGAAGATGGACGGTAAATTCATTTGGCAACTGCAAGCGTGGATGTGACATAAATTCAAGGTAGGAAAATAACAGACCAACTGGACTAGAATCAACAGGAATAAAATATTCAGAGACAAAAGGGAAAGCAAGGAGAGACATGAAAATACAAGAGATGAAGAAAGAAGATGCCAAGAGAATCAGAGTGCAGTCCAGAGAGACTAAGAATGGACGAAATGGGGCAAAAAAAACACTTCAGAGAAGGCAGCTGGAATAAAATACGATGTAGGGCTCCTCTACGAGTCGGCTTCATCCTCAGATCTGTATATGACCTCAGACTCCTGCCCCTGGATTAAAATCTAACAAAATGGGGGAAATCTGATGACTTGTGTGTCCACTCTGTCGGGCCAAACAGCAGGTTTACTGGATGGAATTGGGTGACTGGAAATGTACAGCAGACCTTCCAGGTACATCCACTCAGGTTCCTCAAAATGAACGATTCTAAGTAAATTCACCATGCCATATGAAAACAGAACGAAGGAAGCTCACACCTACAAGACTGAGTAATATCTGGATCTGGATTGGTACGTCGCTAACATCCATTTACTGGCATGGGCGCGACGGTGGGGGGTGCGCAGCGTGATGATATTATCGGCTTCTGGCTTTTGCCAGAGCCACCTTGAAGCTGTCGACTGACTTTTGGTGGACAATGTTATCATCGAGGTGGTTCCATTCAGTTATTGTCTTTGGGAAGTATGAGTTACGGTACTGATCGGTGTGTGTTTCAGGAACGCAGTAGCACCTATCATTGTTTCGTATGTAGTTCTCCACTGGGTTTTGTGTCAGGTACGTTCTGTTGTCTCTGATGGAGCGGATGCGTCGTCCTGGTTTCTGAGGTGTGATGAAGTCACTCGGGATGATCGCTGATACCAGACCCTCAACCACCCTGTAAAAGAATCCTAGACGTAGTTGAAGCCGCCGTTCTTGGAGTGTAGTGAGCTCATGTTTTCTCAGCAGACCCGTTATGAAGCCTGGCGTGGTGGAGCGGTAGTCCTTTGCTATGAAGTGCACTGCATTTCTTTGTACGCGCTCCAGCATGTTAATCTCTTGCTGTATGTGCGGGTCCCACATGATTGCTGCATACTCCAGGACAGGGCGTACGAGTGCGAGGTAGGCATTTCTTGGCAGGAGGTAGGGCTGTGCCTGAGATTCCGCCGGAGAAATCCTAGTGTGCTATTGGCCTGCTTTGTGATGGAGGTGATGTGTTGAGACCACTTGAGGTTGGCGGCAAATTGGATGCCAAGGTATGGGTTATGAGGGACTTGCTGCAGGATGGTATTATTTAGGGAGTAGAAGCAGGAGGAGGTAGAGGATTTTGCAATGCTCATAATGTAACATTTTGAGGCATTGAACCGCATGCCCCATTTGTCTGCCCATGACTCTAGTGACTTGAGGTCCTCTTGTAGAGTGTGGTGGTCATTAAAGTCGTTGATCTCCCTGTAAATGAGGCAGTCATCTGCGAGTAGGCATACTTGGGATTTGACTGCTTCTGGGAGGTCATTTATGTGGTACAGGAATAGGAGGGGGCTCCTGAGTCGACAGTTGTGGCGTTGGATGTAGTGCCCTCTACCACCACGTGCATGGTTCGCTCTGTTAAGAAGCAGGTAAGCCAGGTGTGGAGGGTGCCGGTGATGCCATAACTGGTCAACTTATGGAGGAGACGGTCGTGGGGTACTGTATCAAAATCTTTTGATAAGTCCAAAATAGCCATATCCACTTGCTTCCCCGTGTCGAAGGACATCAGGAGATCGTTGGTAGTGGTGAGCAATTGGTTCTGGTGGAAAAGCCCGAACGGAAGCTGTGGTTGAGATTTGTGAGTATTTTTTATTGTTCTAGGTGGGACATGATATGGCAGCAGACTTATGTTCAAGGAGTTTACAAACATACAGATGTCAGTAAGATCGGGCGGTAGTTTGATGGGGTATGCCAGTCACCTTTCTTGAAAGCACAAGATATGTTGGCTCCGAGCCAATCTTGTGGTAGGCGGCTGGTGTCCAGTGAAGTCTGAAAGATTGTGGTCAGGATTGGGGCGATGTTATCAGCCAAGTTCTTAAGTATCCGGTTTGGGATGTTGTCCGTCCTGAGCTTTGTTGGGGTTTAGCTGGTGAAGCAGCTTGGCTACACCGTGGGTGTCGACATGGATGGATTTAATATGGGCTGTAGGCTTCTTTAAATTTGGTAGGGTGGACGTTGCTGCTGTGGTCAAGACAGATTTGAACTGTTTTAGTAGAATGTTTGCTTTGGTCAGACTGTCGCTGTGGAGTTGGCCGTCCTCTCTAAGTGGGGCTACCCCAGAGAAGTCTTGCTTTCTAGACCTGATGTAACGCCAGAAGGGTTTCGTGTTGTTGCTGGCGAGGCCTTCCTGGATGGTTCCGTTGATATACTGCCATTCTGCTGTCCGGAGCTCCCGCCGGCAGTGTTTCTGGAACTGACGGAAGGCAGACCAGTCGTTCTTCGCCCTGGCTCGCTGAAACATCCTCTTCTTCCGTTTAATCATCTTCCTGAGTGGGGCAGTCAGCCATGGCAATGTGCTTGATGGTCTGAGTAAGAAGGTGGGTATGTTTGTCTCCATTGATGTATTCAGAAGGTTTTTGAAGGTAGTCCAGAGGCTGTCAATGTCCTTCCCCGCTCTCTTTTCTTCTTCGATGATGTCCGCTGCATTTTTCATGTCTTCTTTGAGCTTCTCCCAGTTTGCCTTCCCAAATCTATAGCATTTACGTGTTTTCTGGTGGTGTATCTGGGGTTTTGCGTCAAAGTCAGAGACTACAACATCATGGTCTGAGATGCCTGGGACATTCACTAAAGTCTTGACGAGGGTGGGGTTTGAGGTGAACACCAGGTCTAGGACATTGGGACCGTGGTGTCGACATGCATGCTAGTCTGGCCCAGAAGATTGAAGGATTTGACATCAAAACCAAAGTCCTCCCCTTAAACTAAAGTCCTCCCGTAATATTTAGACATTAGAGCAAGCTGGCGATTTGTAGGCTCATCAGCCTATGATCTAGTAAAAAAAAATTTTTTTTTTTTTTTTTTAAATCTCGATTTCTGGTAAAAAGAGGACCAGAAGCTTAAACACAATGAAAGAGGCAGCTGAAAAGGGCCTTGTTGGAGAGGAGCAAAAGTGAACTTCTCAAGGCTTAAATTTAATGTGTCCATTGGATGGCTATGTAGATATGAATTTCATCATAAGGCTTCGGCTTGAGATGCCTAACCCGTCCAGGAGGTGAAGACTGAGGAAATCTTGGCAGCGCTAAAAATATTTCTTACAGCAGAAGATCATCCAGGAGTAATGATGTGAGTGCCATCCGGCTTTGTAGCATGTAAGGAGTTCAGGGCCAAAACGTTTGTCTGCGGAAAGGCTTTTCTATGAAGACCTTCTAAGTCATTCACCATTTTGGCTTCACAAGGGGAGTATTGTGAATGTTTATGTCTGTTTTTTGTTTTTTGTTTTTGTTTTTTGGTCGCTGAGGAAGGCATATTGCCGAAAATTTCTTGTCCTGTTTTGTGTCGTGCACTAAAACCGCGTTACTTCACACTTTGTTTTGTGTGCTCTTCTGCTTTTTTGTCGTGTTCCAGTAACGCTGCAGTTTGTTTCTTTTGCCTTCTAAGTCATGACACTAACATAGAAAGAAGTGAGTATGAGTGGGTGGGGAGTGGAGGGTTCAAACACACCGTTTGGAACAGATTACGTGCAGGGAGTAAATAGATGAAATCATCTCTTTGTTCCCCCTCCCCTCCTTCCCTCATTGGGCAAACTGGTCAGGATGCACCCAACAATGCCCGTGAGTAACAAGTGCAATAAAAGAAAGGGGCAAGCAAAGGTCTTGGTTTAGCAATTTCCCTTGACCCGACATAACTGACTGGCCCTCTCACGGATCGAATGAAAGTCTAGATGCATTCAATGATGACATATGAGAGACTCTAAAATTGCATGCTGCCACATGTACAGAGAAAAAAGTATGAATGTGAAGAAGTATTGTGCACGCAGGGAGAGGGAAAGGGTGGGTAAGGCGGAAGAGCCGGGGGGGGGGGGGGGGGGATTAGTGGGGCAGGTATCCTGGGTGCCCAGCGCCAGCCTATTTCCCCTCTAAATGTTCGTTTTCTACATAGAGGTACATTTAAACATATATAGTCAGCGAATCGACACCCTCCAGCTCATCTCAAAAATTCAAATTATCGTCAGCATCTGGGGGAATTCACCATTGCCGTAGCCTGAAGCGCATCGCGGCCTAAATGACCTATGACTCAGATATAGTTGGGCTACCCATCCAACCCTTCCATTTGTATTTTAACCGTCAGTTAACTAACATAACTACTCTGTATTAAATTTGTCTTTTAGAACCCCTCTTCTTTCTCAAGGCTTGTTATGAGTTGTTTTCTTTCTTTAAACTAATTATCTTATATCTTGGCAGCTCCAAAACCAGTGCCTGTAAATGTTTCTGCATAAAATTACTGTTACGACCTTTTGAAGTCACTTTTCTTTCATACCAATAAAAGTGGGGTCTTATTTGTTTGTATTTGTATTTGTTTCTGTTTTCTGTGTCTTTGTTTGACTATATTCAAATCTAAAAGGCTGTGCTTGTTTTGAAAACATGTAACATGTTAATTTGAGTTTGTTCATTTCTCCTGTTGTTGCTGTGTAGATGTGTCAGGTAGGCCTACAGTGTATATGAGCAAGCTTGGTCCTTTTTTTGGGGGTGGGGGGGGGGGGGGGGTCTTTATTTGTTATGTGTGTTCAGTGTGGTCATTTCTGCTAGGTGATTTGGTGTCGTAACCAGCTTCGGTTTGGAGTTATGGGAGTGTATTTATTTCATCATAGGAGCAAAAGTAAAAATCGAGTAATAATAATAACGTTTAAGCAGATGAGAATTGTCCTGGCTCTGGGATTTTTTTTATTTTATTTATTTTTTTTTTTTTTGAATGTCATAAAGATTATTTCATTCTGGAATTTGGGGTCACTAAATTAGTTAAATGCCGTATGTAAGTAAAAATAGTAGAATGATGCATGACTTGTGGACTCCTTGAGTTTCTACGCCATTGATAGTGCACTAGAATTTTGGAAATGAAGGGTCATGTGGATCGTGCATGCAAAGAAAAAGAAAGACATGACATCTGCTTTAAAGAGGATCCCCAAGGTCCAGCCTTGGGTTGAACCGCTGAGACTCACACCCCCAGACCTCTGGCTTCCCAGCCGCGGGGGTGGGTGTGGGGTGGGGGAGGCGACCAGTTAGGGTGTTCTACCCGAGCTGGCCAAAACTGGATTGTGTGGATCCATATCAAGTGGCCCTGAAAAGCGACTGTAAAAGGCCCGGGGGGAGGAGACTGCCACAAAGAGCAAACGACAAACGACACTGACTACGACCAATCACCGCGGGGGACAGCAACGCCCAAAACTACAGACTAAAGTCTGGGAAACCTTGGCATCAGGCCAATATGACGTTAATCTCACCCATCAATCAATCAAAACATCTGCTTCTCCAAGACTACCGCGAAAGAATAACTTGCCCGCAAAAAAATGTTTTAATGTAATTAATAGCGAACCGCCAAGAAAACGTTCATGCTGAAGTGAATGAAGATAAGTGATTGCTCGTTCATTTTTGTTGTCCTAAGTATTTTGTATCTTGCCTGAAGAAGACTTAAGAGATCGAAACGCGTCGTGTTTTGTCTTGTGATTCGTTTGTCTACGTTTTCTTGTCGTTTCGCTAATAATTACATTTAAAATTTGCTTAGATTTCCGCCTGCAGTCGCCTCACTTTGCAACTAGATCTTGCCTGTAAAAGCTTTTGTTGTGAGGACGTAAAATTCAACCATTCCATCGTCTGCTTCAGAGTCAGATATAGTATGGGTCAAGGGCCGGACCGTGCGATGAATATGTTCTGGTACTGACTGTATCTTTTGAGTTAAGCCGGGTGCAGCTTTGAGTGTAATAGAGAATAATATATAGTGTTTGGGGCCTAAACTGTAACCGTGGACTAGGACCTGAAGTCAGTTTGCCTTCTCAAGGCCGTTGTCTTTATTTCTGAACGGCCCCTCAAGTTCAGAAATCGCGCATGTCTGTGTGGACCGGAAGCCAAGCCCTTTTTCAATTCACGTCCAGCCACTCTTACCGAATAACAACAGCATGGCGTCCCAACGTGACACGTCCACCATCTGTCTGTTCGATGTTGACGGCACACTGACAAAACCTCGACAGGTAACTTCGATAATGTATTTTTAATTTCGCAATACCCTAATGACTGCATCAAAGTCATGACCTTAACAAGTAGTGCCTATTGTGCGTTTTCTCTTGGACTAGCAGCTGTGGCGGTGCCGCCTTAACGATCATCTCGCGTTGATGCAATCGCTGCCAAAAGTTACACATATCGGCATCAGACTCAGATTGAAATGGTTGTTCCCTGTATCTAGTTCCGATCTGTTTCCGTAGTCATTGGTTATATTTGCTGTTATCAAATACAATGACCAAAATGTACCGGTCTTATTCAACAATTTGACCAAAACACGGAACAGTCCAGACAATAAAACCCTCCCCCCCCCCCCCCCCCCCCCCCCCCCCCCCCCCCCCCCTTGATCCCTCCAGCCACAATCCTTTCCTGTTTTTCCTCTTTCTATACAATACTTGTGTTTCATTTTGGCAATTACAGGAGTACAGTTAAAATCTATCATGAATATTGTCACATTAACCTAAGGAAATTGTCTTTTAGTAACAGAGTAATAAACCTTTGGAATAAACTAACCCCAAACATTAAACTTCTTCTTCTTCTTCCTAAAAAGACTGGTTCACTCAAAAACGAGAAGGTCACCAGCACGCATGTTAAAAAATAAAATAAAATAAATTGCGACTCAGCCTGTTGGCCCCTGGAGCAAAATTTGGCAACAAGGGGCCGCACACGATATTCAAAAAGTTAAAAGCAATGGCCAGGTTCAGGCCCAAGTAACCATGAAATATCTGGGGAAGTTAAAATAGAAAAATCAGTCAATATGCAGATCTCAAGACTGTCGTATCGATTTGATTTTTAAAATTAATGAGACTGCATTTGTGGCAATGTTGATGGCACCTGGCAGTGAGTTCCACAGCCGTACAGAACTAGGATAAAATGAATGTAAATGGCTGTCAATATTTGATGCAGGTATGGCATAACATTGACCACCATTCCTGGTGCTACTTTTATTCAATACTAGTTGTTCCATTGGGATATCAATTAGTTTAGCTCCGCCTTTGAAGAAGATATTAAGTTTGATAAAAGCTCTTCTCTCTTCTAAGGGTTTCCATTCTAATTTCCTCATGTTCTTCCTAGTATTCCCTTTCTCTCTAATATGGTTCCCTGTTACGAACCATGCTGCTCGCTTCTGAATCTTTTTGAGGTTATCAATGTCCTTTAGATTGTAAGGATCCCAAACTGAGCAACACATTCCAGTACTGGTCTAACCAGTGTTTTGTAGCAGTCGTCTTTAACCTTTTTGGGGCAGTCGTTGATATTCCTGTGTAAGAAAGCTACATACTAAATTGTAATGTTCTTTCCATTTGAGACGACTATCTATAATCACGCCTAAATATTTTGCAGCATTGTTTCTTTAAGAATAGTATTATGAATAGAATATTTTGATCTAGTTGGTGAGCGTTTATTACATATATGCAACATTTGGCACTTCTGGGGATGAAATTCCATTTTCCAAGTTCTTTCCCACTCTTGTAAAGCATTTAGATCTTCTTGTGGAATGCGTGTATCTTTCTTGCTTCTGATTGTTCTATATACTAAGTTGTCATCTGCAAAAAGCCTTACAGTAGTTCCAGGAGAGAGATTTCTACTTATGTTATTGATATAAATTAAAAAAACAAGGGCCCCAGAACAGTTCCCTGTGGTACACCTGACAAGACTGGTTTACAATGGGATGACGACCCTTCCACAACAGCTTTCTGCGTTCTCCCAGCGAGGAATGATCTAGACCATTTTAGCAAAGAACCGCCAATGCCGATGTGTTCTAATTTAAGCAGCAGGCCCTCATGGTCAACCTTATCAAAGGCTTTAGAAAAGTCTAATAAAATTGCATCTATTTGCTGTCTGTTGTTAAGACAGTTATTAAAATCATTGAGAGTTGTTATAAGTTGAGTCTCACAACTCCTTCGCTGTCTAAAACCATGCTGGGCATTATGTAAGAAGTCATATTTGTCAAGATGGTCCATTATGCTACTATATATTATGCGTTCAAGTAGTTTTGCTGATATGGATGTAAGAGATACAGGTCTACAGTTCTCTGCTTTGGTTTTGTCACCCTTTTTGAATAAAGGGACAATGCTAGCATCTTGCCACTCATCAAGTATTACTCCCTGGTCCAGTGAAGCTTGGAAAAGTAGTTGGTATACCTCAGTCAATTCATTGGCACATAATTTTAAGATATCCTACTTCCTTTAAACAAGTATGGGGAGCATTGCCACCCCTCCCCATATCACACTCTTTCAATCACTGAGTGTCTTTCACTGTCCTCTTACCTCCTCTCTCTCTCTCTCTCTCTCTCTCTCTCTCTCTCTCTCTCTCTCTCTCTCTCTCTCTCAGTGTCTGTTGATTATTGTGTGTGTTTGGTCTGCTGGATTGTTCAATTTGTAAGATATTCATAAAGTATAGGGCATTTTTAAAGGGTGCTTGTTGAGATTCAGACGCTTATATTTTCTTTTATTTATATTTACATCCAGGACTACATTAGTAAATAAACACTGGCAGTATGTATAATGGTTTCTTTATCATCTCCTTTTAGATCTGATGTCCTTTCACGTATCATATGAATATGAGCCCACTGGGTCTGTTTGTGGAGCTTGCTAGGTACACACCAAAATCCCTTGTGATAGAAAATTAGCGCAGCTGTTCCAACCAATTTCAGATTTTAGTATTTAAGGCCTGATTTTAGAGGATCACTAAACAAGGAATAGGATGAAATGAGTGTAAAGATTATTCTTTTTTTTTTCTTTTTCTTTGATAATCATATTTTTATGACTGTTGACAAACATTTGTATTGCAGAGGATAGATGCAGCCACAGAAGAGTTCTTAATGAAGTTGAAAGAACGATGTCTTGTTGGATTGGTAGGGGGATCTGATCTCGTGAAGATAGCAGAACAAATGGGTGGAAATGATGGTGAGTATTTTTCATGTGTTGACTTGGTGCAAGGAATGGTTTTAAGGTGGGCAGTTTGCAAGTTGCCATTAAATACTGTTATCATTGAAACAGTGCCCCCTCCTCCTGCATGTCACTGGATTTATACTTAATGATAACCATAAATAAAAAGTACCATAAAAATATTTTTTCTCACTTCACTTCACATAGTCATTAATTTTACTTTTAAGTCAACTAGCGTAAAAAACACTTTAATGCAAAGGGAAACTTGCTACAACACTTCAGAAGGGCTGAAAAAAAACTCCCAATTAAAAGCCTTTAGAGACTGAAGACTCTTTATTTCAAGTATATGTTCCTCCAGGTCTATATTACACTTACCTGTCAACAAAAACTTTCTGGTTCTAAAGACCCACTTTTTACACATTTCTTATGGTCATTATAAAACGGTTTTATTTTATTTTCATTCTGTTTTTCTTTTGGCAAAGTCATGAATAATCATACTTTGATTTCTCATGTCTGCTGTACCTTGTTTTCACAGTGCACACAAAGTATGACTACGTCTTCGCGGAAAATGGACTTATGGCATACAAAAATGGTGAACAGATCGCACAGCAGGTAAAGACTTTTCATGTAGTGATAACTTCACAAGCACTTTACAGTAGTATGATCAGAACATTTCTTTGTTTCTCTTTTTGCACATTTGCTCAGGTAGGCCACAGACACGTTATAGCCAATTTGGTGGTGAATGAATGTGGTGTGTACGTTTGTGTGTGTATGAGTTTGTCCACGTTTATATTCTCATGTTGAAACTTGGATAACTGACACAGTGTCAAGATTTATAAAAGAAAATATACATTTACTTATCAATGTATCTGTAATACTCAATTTTTTGCAGCCAAACATTTTTAATGTTTTGAGAGAGGGACTTCAGCTACGTATTGGGTCCAGTCAACTACATGCTACATGAATGTATGCATTTGCAGGTGCTTATGAATGCATGCTTATGTAGGACCATGTGTATGTGTCTGTCTGTCTGTGTGTTTTGTTTGTGTGTGTGAGAGACAGATAAAACGAGACTGCGAAGGAATGTTGGAAGATAGAGGCTGGGTTTAGTAACTAAGTAAGGGAACCAATGCTTTTGTTCTTGTAGTGTTACAAATGAAAGAGAGGAGATAGGGACAGATGGAGGAAGAAATTTGTTGGTTGTTTTGAATTAAAGTAATCCTGTGGTGGCATGAATATACTAACAGTCAGCAGGAAAAAAGAAAAAAAAAAACAGATTGAATTTTTTTTTCAGTATAATAATGAAGAACCAAAAAAATATGGACAAATCTAAATTGATTTTGAAGATCAAGAGAAAACAGGGGGAGGGGAGGGAGACAGGGGGAAAAAGAAAAGAGGTGTATAGATTTCACACAGATAAGGGTAATTATAGTATGGCTGTTCTTTGAACAACAGTGAACATAAAGTGTAGCATCATCTTACCATCTTCATCATTATTTGCTTGTTTTTTTGTTTTGCCTTAGGCTGACATGATTTAGCATATAAATTTAAATATCAGCAAAATTCCATTTCTAAGCACCCATCAAAATAATATTCATTTAAACTTATGCCCTTTGTTTCTGTTCACAGAATATACTGAAATCTGTTGGAGAAGACACATTGCAGAAACTGATCAACTTTGCTCTGGGCTATATGTCTGGAATTTGTCTACCATGCAAGAGGTTTTTCTTTCTTTTTTCTTTGCTCCCATAATGGTTCACAAGTATCATACACAACTTCCTGTCTTGTCTTTTAAAAATCTTTGGAATACTTTTCAGATTATGTTTGTTTTTCCCCGTTTGCTGTGGTAGAAAAAAATTTTGTCTTGATATTTTAAGTTGTAACACTGTGTGTGTGTGTGTGTGTGTGTGTGTGTGTGTGTGTGTGTGTGTGTGTGTGTGAGTCTGTCTGTCTGCATTTACAAGTGTGTATGTGATTTTGTGTGTGTGTGTGTGTGTAACAAAGAGAGAGAGAGAGAGAATAAGGTTACTACTGTGTTCACTGTTGCAGAGGCACATTTGTAGAATTCCGTACTGGTATGATCAACTTGTGTCCTGTTGGCAGAAGCTGCTCTCTAGAAGAGCGCACAGAATTTGCACGGTTTGATGATGTAAGTATCATAGATGACACAGGTATTAGTTATTTTCCTCGTTCTTGTGAATGAAAGCAGCTTCACCTTTGCTCTGTTTCTTGGGTCTCCCGTGATCCAGGGACACAATAAAATCGTCGTATGTCTTGAACTGTTGATAATTTGTTATGGAATTTCGGGCATTGCTCAAAAACCCATTGAGAATTTATCAAATTTCAGGCATTACTCAAAAACCCATTGAGTGTTTGTTATGAAATTTCGGGCATTACTCAAAAACCCAGTTACCTGTTAAAACGATTTAGTTGCATCATTTGAATGGTATACATCTCTGATGATGGGGGTCATGTGTGACCCATACTTTGAAGAGTGTTAATCTGATAGGGTAGTGCATTGACTATTGGTCATGGTCGACCCATTTCATTGTTTTAGGTATGAAACCTGTAGGTCTCTCTGATGAGTATGGGTCATGTAACCTGCATCATCTGAAGAGGGATAAACAGTAAAATCACACAGTAAAGCCTATGTAAACTGTTAGAGTCCTGGGCAGTGTACATAATTCAGAATATATTATCAAAAATGACATCTAGTAAAAATTGATTTTTTTTTCATGTCAAGTAAACTATGATATCTCTAAAAGAATGATTCACTTTGTGGCTGTACATTTGTTAACTAGCATCGTTAGTGTATACAATGCAGCGCTTCAAGTCAAATCAAACAAACTACTATCTTTTAAAGAGAAATGTGTACATAGCCAAGCATATTTATAATACATCCAAACATACATGTGTATGTCCACAAATAGGAATGACAACAATGCAACAAAGTGTATGTAAAACAGGGGTATAGCAACTATAATTTATAACAAATGAATCATACTTACATTTAAAATATTGTCTGTTCTAAAACTGGTAAAACATAGACAACATACATTTAATTCAAAGGAGCAGACATATTTCATGTTGACTCAGGTTGATCTGCCTGTCTACAGACATATGCTCTTCTCTCTCTCTCCCTCTCCCTCTCTCTCTCTCTCTCTCTCTCTCAGTCCTACTTTCTTCATGTCTTACTCCCTATCTATCCTCACCATGAAGTCTTTCTCACTCTTCATTTCACTCCTTGCTTAAACACACTATAGTACATGCACACACACACACACACACACGCACGCACGCACAAAATTATGGATGGTACACCTCCTATGATGCCAAGGATGGACCAACACAATCAGTGAACCAGCTAGATTCAGCTGATTAGTCCCAGTCAAAGGAGGAAAGTCAATTCTGGATAGGAAAAACCAAGAGTTCTGTTTACTAAGCAGACTTTGATGATCCCCCACGTGCTGCTATGAATGGGTTATTATCCATGTTTTAATGCCCTCTTTTGTTTCTGCCTTCTTTGTTCCTTCCTCTTTTTTCTTCTTTTGAATTTTTAACTATTCATATTTAACTATGAATAGTGCAAAGTCATTGTTAAATTGAAGGAAGAATTGTTGACCTTTACTCGTTTTCCACCAGTACACACATGTTCAGTATATACACTCGTGCGCGCGCACACACACACACACACACACACTCACACACTCACACACACACACACACACACAAGCGCGCGCACACACACACACACACACACACACACACACACACACACACACATTCATTCTCTCTCTCTTTTTCTCTCTATCTCTTTGGGAACAAATTTGAACTCTTTTACATTCAAGGTCCAAATAAAGTAATTACTATGTTCTGTTGTTCTTCACATGTACTTGTGTGTGATGTGCAAATACCCGCTGTACAAGCACATTGAAAACACAATACTTATTCACACAAAGGTACAAGCATTCCCATGTATATAAGTCAAGAAATCATTACTAAACAGACTGTTGTCATGGCTCACAATTACAGGAAAATCAAGTGCGTGTCAAGTTTGTTGAAGCGTTAAGAAAAGAGTTCCCTGATTCTGGACTGGAGTTTGCCATTGGAGGCCAGATCAGCATTGATGTCTTCCCTCATGGTTGGGACAAGCGCTTCTGTCTACAGTTCCTGAAGGATGGCATAACGAACATTCATTTCTTTGGAGACAAAACAGAGAAGGTGAGTCAAGAATAGTGTTTATGTTGTCACTGAGGAATGTTATAGTTAAACCAAAAATTCATCGTCATTATTATTATTATTATTTTATTATTATGAACATTTATGACGCCTAATCAATTGAATGCCCTAGGCGTTTACAATATCACAACAGACATCAAATCACACAATATATAACAATCATACATGAGAAAAAGGCATCAAAATCCAAAGCAAGGACACAAACTCACAAGCATGCATACACGCAAACACACACTCACACAGACACGAACGCACACAAAGCAGACACTCGCATCACACATTGCAAACGTCGGGTCACAGGGAAGACGAAGTTACCTAGGAAACAGATGAGTTTTGAGAAGGCGCTTGAATGTGGACAGTGAGGGTGAGTATCTGAGAGAGCGAGGCAATTGATTCCAGGTAGTTGGAGCTTGATAGGCAAAGGAACGTTGACCAAAGGTTTTAGTGCGAACAGTGGGGATACTGTAGATACGAGTGTCACATGAGGAACGTAAAGCTCGAGATGGGGTGTAAAGATGTAACAGGTGGGTGAGATACTCAGGACAGGAAGACTCGATAGATTTGAAGCAGAGAGAGGCAATCTTGTAGGATATTCTTAGCTGAACAGGGAGCCAGTGGAGAGAGCGGAGCAATGGGGTAACATGGTTATATTTAGAAGTGCGGAAGATGAGACGGGCAGCATGATTCTGAACTCTTTGAAGTTTGTTGATGAGATGAGAGTGAGAGCCAGACATTAACAGCAAAGGGAGTCTGCTTTTAATTCTCTGTATCTGAAGTAAGTAAAACTGACTTGCATCAAGCATGGTGTCTTAAAAGCTTCTGTTATTTTCATTTGGGGAGTGTTTTTGGAAGAGACAGACGGGGGACTGGGAAAGGGTCAACATTTATACTTTTCGATGTTTAAATGTTGTGCATAAATTTTCTCTAAATAAGATCATATATTTATCTTTCCAAGAAGTCGTGGCTGCGAGAGAGATTTAGCCTATTTTGAGGGCCACATGACTGAAAATAAATTGTAATGTTTTTGTCTTGTGTGTGTGTGTGTGCAGGGAGGAAATGATCATGCGATTTTCGAAGACTCGCGTACCACTGGACACACCGTGAAAAATCCTCAGGACACAGTTCAACAGCTGACAGACTTGTTTTTCAGCTCTAAAAAATAATGTACCTTCTCTTTAGCAAAAGTGTAAATTTGTGCTCTCTTAACGTTGACCTTAAACTTACTCCTACTACTGTGGTTTTTATTGTTACACTATTGATTTTTTAACTGCATGTAAAATGAGGGTCTGTGCAAATGTTGGGTTTTAATTCTCTGTGGATACCTGTTTACCCACACCTTGGGCTTTTTTTTGTTTTTTAATTGCTGATGACTATGAGGGTTTCATGAGTTATAATACCATTATCGTGAAGTTCAAAGAGTAAGTGCAAATCAGTTTATTTGGATTATGAGGGTATGTTTTGTGATCAATAAAACATTTTGACACTTGTGTGCATGTTTGGTGTTTTATATACATAGCAGGTTACACTCCCTATTGTGTGTAATTGCGTCTTTTTGCTTTAATTTATCACAAGGTGAATGTGAAGGCTCAAAATTGAAAGTTGTTTTTCAAGTCCAGGGAAATTTTCTGCAGTTCTATTCAGGCCTGGGAAAACTTCCCTCCAGCTTTTCCAGCTCTAAGGATGCTACTATTCAAGCTTGGGCCAGAAATGCGGCTAAGACAAAAATGTAAAAATCACCTTGGAAAGTGGTGGCCAATACTTGACGAACTACTTTCAGCATCAGTTGCTTTGTGAGTGCCCAGATTTTCTCACCTAAAAAAGGGAAAACTGACTGATTGCTCATCGCATAATGTGATCAGTGCTTAAATTTGTTAAAACCTGATTTTGTCATTATTGGGACCATCTTTCCTTTTCCTGTTTTTTTTCCTTTTTTTGCTATGCTCTCTGTGGTTCGGTATGTGGCCAGGAGAGGACAATGTCAAGAACTTAATTAATGATGAGCATTCTACTACTGAAGCTATTTCAGTAGTCAAGTCAAGCGTGAAAAGAAGGGGGAATGGTCATGGTTTTATAAGTGTAATGGCCAAGGAATCTAAAAGAAATTTGCATTAAGAAGATTATGTACCATGTCATCTGATTGACCCACCCCTAGCTTTACAATTATTTAGAAAGTCAAACCCTTTCCCCATGCTTGTACTCTCTGGCTGGGAGAACTGTGAGAACCAGTTTTGATCACTTTTCTTTACTGAACACTAGGGTTGCCCAGCTCCCCTGCAAATGTGATCTTAATGTTTTACGTTCTGATGCATGCAGGAATGCATGCCAGAAATCTTGCATTCATAGATCATTAGACAAAGTCTCTGGACTAGTCAGATGGTGTCTTGAGCGTTTTCCAGTCTGCAAGATTATTTTGTCAGAAGAATGCAGGTACAAGATGATGTGAAAACGGTTATGTCTGTTATGCACAGTTGATGCTAGTTGGTACGGAATGTGTTTGTGGGAATACTTAATTTTTGTTGACTTTAACAAGATACCTTATCAATTTATTGAGAATAATTGCATGCAGCGTATGAGTTAGGCACATAATACATGATTTTTCACCAACCTGATGCCTTTATTCAGCATGTCAATTGTTTCTGTTACAATAAAAACATGAATTCCAAATATAAATAGTCTTGGTACAGAGGAAGAGAAGTTGAAAGTTTGATGGGTATTATCACAAGGTATGTCAGGAATTAAGTCTGTAAGTTGTTAGTGTGTCTACCCTTTCCAGTGAAAACATTCCAAGTCAGTTATTTTATTTTCATGCTGTAATGAGGGGTTGAAAACAGACAGCAGTTAACAGATGGATTCATTGTGGCAAATGCTTTTCCCAGTCCTACCTGGAATTCATCAGAACTCCCACATGAAAATTCCTGTTGAGAGACTGTTATTGTAATTTCTTATATAAAATACTCAGAAAAAAAAGTAGTATGTTGATGTTGAATATTTGGTTTGAAAATTGCCCACAAGGCAATACTATTGTGCTTATATGTTAGAGGACTTGTGCGTTGCTATTCTCAAGATGCCTTATTTGTGGGGAAGGGAGGTGGAGGGGGTGGGGGGGGGGGGGTCCACCTGATGGAGATATCTATCGGTGCCATTTACTGAGATGGTTCTTTCTTTTTCAAAACAATGATACAGCTAAACCAGGAATGTCACATTTGCATCAATTTTACTTGATTAGAAACTCTTGCCATACCATGCTATTTATATGTAAGATGTGAAAGTCAAATAAAATGGTGATTGTGAAAGCTTTTGGTCACATAAAAAATGGGAAAAAAGACATGAAATATGTCAAAATGTATTTGCTTATTATTGATTTTTATAATGTAGTCTTCACAAGCAATTTGCTGAAATAATTACTTGTGATTGTATCTGGCGGGTGTTTTTGTTACTCTGGCTCTTGTTTTTATTCTTGATTGATGTAAGGAGGCATTGTGTCAGTCAGGTTTTTAAAGAATGAAATGTCTCATTACAGGCCCCTCTAGAGATGCCAGGGACTTTTTCATTGTGATTTGTATCCCCGGCATCTGTAAATTCTGCTCTAGTAATTTCCTGTTTTCTGTCTCTCTCCTTGATATTTTTCCTTCCAAATTTCTATCTTTCTTTACAATTGTCCAACTTTTTCTGTCGCTATTTCTTTTCTTTCATATTTCTGTCTTCACTTGTAGTCGTCCAACCACTTTTGGTTTTGTTTTTTGTTTGTTTGTTTTTGTCTTTATTCTAGAAAGTCGTTATGTTGTTTTTGTTCCATTATAATTAATAAGCATGCCAACTTCTTTTTGTTGTTGTTGGGGGTGGGGGGGGGGGGGGGGGGGGGGGGCTGGATGATGGGTTGGGTTTTTTGTTTATTTGTTTTTCACCATAGTCTGGTAACTAGAAGGGGAAAATATATGCACTGTTCAGAGTGGACACAAGCTTGCCTTACAGTAGTGGCAGTTTGCCTGTATGTCTTATTGTTTACTTTTTTTTTTCAACTAAGGGTGAAGAATCAAGCAGAACAGCTAACGCTCTCAGCATAGCCATGTTTTAGCCATCTTAAACTTGTCACTTATTTGGCTGTCATGTTATGAATTTCTAGAAGATCTCTTATATTTGTTGCTTTCTTCCTGAGTGCAGAACTTCTTCGTTTAGCTGGTGGTAGCCCTGAAAGGGCCCCTGTGGTCAGTGTATAGCAACACTGAGACTGAAATCTCATAAAGGTGTGAGAAAGTCCTGTATCATTTTGTGTCGTTAATTATTAAATATTCTCACACTGAGTGATTGTGTTCATTTCTGACAGATCAGTGGTGAATCTTTACCGATATTTGTATGCAGTGAAAAAGTGATTTACAGTCAGGATCTTGAGAGAATGCTAAGTCATTCCATTTCAGAACAGTTTTCTGTCGTAGTATGGTGCAGTTTTATCTTGTTGGATCCAGCTTTGGGAAGAAATGCAAACACTTTTGCATGTGACTGTGACTTACAGGGGTGTGTTTGTGTGTGTGGGTGCGAGTTCTTAGTCAGTTACTATTGAATTTTTTAAGGGAGCTCAATGACGGCAGGTTACAAGCCCCACTTCACCTCCAACCTCAGTTGTCCACTAGTACCAGTTTCATGGCCATCCCTCAAGCCTCATGAGAGCTTTGAAATTCTTCATTCACTCCCTTCTGAGAAATCACATTTATCATGATTGATTCATACCGTTCATTGCCCAGCTTACCATGAGGGACTATGTCAGGACTGCTGTTTGTCATGAATAAAATGGGTTGTAGCATATTTTTTTCTCAGATTGTTGGTCCTTCTCCTTTGCAGTTAAAATAAACTGTTTAAATCTTACACAGTACATATTTTTCAACCAGAAATTGATTATTTTAAACAAGCAATGACAAACGAACAAAAAAAAAACAACACATCCTTGACAAATGGTGCATGTGTTCCTGTTTGTGAGACTTTCAGCCTTTTATTCCACTCCAGTCAGAGGCTTCTAATCAGGTACACAATAATGTTTCTGTCTCAAAGGTATTGATCAAGGCAGACTACATATTGTATTCTTTGCCCTGCTAAGGCTTCACATGAAGATTTGCTAAAGCTAAAAATGAGTTTGGAAAAAAAAACAAACAAACCCTGAATGCAAGGGCTGCAAAATAGCAATGATCTGTGCAACTTTTTTTTTAACCTCCCCTGTCCCTTACCCCTCCCACCCAAAAGGTACGAACAAAAACTCTTGTGCTGATGTAATAAAACTGTGTTTAAAATTACTTGAAGAAGGTTGTGTGTCGTATATGTATGAGTGGAAAAAATGCATTGACAGAATTCCTCTTCTCCACATGGATGGAATTCAAATGCAAGTCTTACATTTTCCAAGTGTGAAGATGATTAAAAAAATAAAATAAAATAAAATAAATTGGTTATGACTGTTGAAAAGCAAGACCCTTTCTTCACAGTCATTAGATGCTGTATAAGTGCACAGTGTGCATGCTCACAATGACATCCCCCCACCTCCTCCCTCCCCATCTCTGTCCTTACACTCCCCTCCTCCCCTCCCAAATTGTTTTCATACTGACTTAAGAAGGACTGATATCTACAAGAGCATAGATTCAGGATGGGGTGTTGACTTAAGTTATCATATCTCAAGAATAATTCTTCATGAGTCTGCCAAAAACAAGGCCGAACAAGTTACAAGGCAAAACATGACACGTTTCTACCTCCTAGGTCTTCTTCAGCAAGATAAACAATGTTTATAACAATGAAAATGAGGAACGAGCAATCACTTTTCTTCTCATACTCGGCGCAAGATGGGTGTTCAATAAAAACGAGGTTGTTGGACTGTTTGCTTTTTTAAAATTAAAAAAAAAAAAAGTAAGCTTACTTTGCCGAACCGTTCATTTGAAAAGAGGCTTTTAAAAGTGTCTCTTTTGAACAGAAAGATGAGCTTCATGTTTCAGGTATATTACGAAAGAAAGAAACTATACAATGTCATCTTTTCTATTAAAAAAAAGTAATAATGAACTTAAAGCTTATTTCACCTTATGCTAGCACTATTGCTCTCCACGCTAGAGGCTTTCTTAAACCAACACATAATGTCGCATATCGATGTATCAAATTCGAAGATAACTCGGGACAGCGCACTCCATTGCCTAGGTCAAACCAACATTGAATCCGTCATTTGAGTCAAGGTCATGATTGGGGGAAACAAATCTTATGACCAACAACACTAACGGCATCAGTGCTAATATCTCTGTCAAGGGAGAAAAAACTTAGAGACAGTTCAGAATTTCAAGTACCTCATGGCAGTTGTTTCAGATGAAGGATCAAAACCTGAAGTGCTCTCCAGAGCTGCGCAAATGACAACAGTGCTAGCCAAACTAAGAGCATCTGGAGTGACAGAAACATCAATTTCAGTTCCAAGATCAGACTGATGCCCTTAAAAGTCACTGCCATATTTCTCTATGCCTGTGAGACGTGGAGTCTGACAGCTGAACTTGACAGAGAGAAGGATGGTTTCAAAACGAGGTGACTGGGGACAGAAATTGAAGCAAATTTTAGAAGATGAAGCAAATTTTAAAAGAGAGGGTGTTAGTTCCGCCAGACAAAACAGACTACAGGACTAAACAGGATGCATTTCGATCTACTGGGTCTTCTTAGGCAAAAACAACATTTAGCACAATGAAAACGAAGAACGAGCAACCAATAAGATCAACGGCCTTCTCAGGTGGAACCACAAAATATCTTCAACTAAAAGAAACGAGCTCGCTTATAAAGCCCTTGTCCGCCCTCTGGTTGAATATGCCTCATCCGTCTGGGACCCGCACCAACGCTGCCACATTGAGACAGTCCAATGCAGGGCAGCACACTTCGTCCTACACCGCTACCGCAACACCTCCAGTGTTGGGAACATGTTGCAGCAGCTCAGCTGGCCCTGTTTGGCTACTCGTCGCCGCAATGCTAGACTCTTCATGTTCTACAAGGTAGTGCATGGCCAAGCCCATGTCAGCTGTCCCAGTCTCAAAGAGAAAATGCCATCAATAACGAAACTGCAAAACCAACATCATCTGCAGTACCAAAGAATACAGGACAAGCTGGACTACAGCTATTCCAGCTTCTTCCCAAGGACCATTAGGGACTGGAATAGGCTCCCTTCAAAAGTCGCCCTGTCCCCCACGCTTGACACCTTCAATAGGAGGGTATCAAGCCTTGCCTAACTCACCTACACAACCCCCCTCTCCCATGCCCCCCCCCCCCCCCCCACCACCACCACTCTAAACCCTCCCCACCCCTGACCAGCCTTGTCGCAGAGTTGGGCCAGTGAAGCCTTGTGTTGTGTTGGAGACCATTGCGGTGTCCACACTTCATCAGGTGGAGGTCTGAGCATTTCCTCAAGGCTTCTCACCCCCAAATCCCCCCCCCCCCCCCCCCCCCCCAAGGCCCCACCCAGCCCATAATTATGTCCTCCTTCCCTCTGACAGCTGGGACAATCCACTCCTGAAGCCCCCCCACCTCCCGGCCATGCCACACCCCCCACCACATCCTCCTTACTGTCCAACTTTGACGTAGCGCTGCACACCCCGTTTATGACAATTATGATTGGCTTTCGATCGATGGTCATCAACGGAAGAACCACTTATACTTGGCGCAAAATGGCTGCTCTTTCTTCGTTTTCATTGTCCTAAGGTTTGTTTTTGTGTTTGGTTGCTCGTTCTTCGTTTTCATTGTCCTAAATGTTGTTGTTTTTGCCTGAAGAAGACGCAAGAGGTTAAAATGCATCATGTTTTGTCCTATAATCTGTTTGTATTGTCTGGCGGAACTAACACCCTCTCCTTTTTAAAATTTGAGAGAAGTATTCAGGCATTAGAAATGAGATGCTTCCGCAAGATTCTTGGCAAATCATGCAAAGACCACATTACCAACTTGGAGGTCCAGACCAGAGTAAGGCAAACCATTGGGCCATACGAAGACCTGTTGTCCACAGTGAAAAGGACACTGACGCAGCAACAACAGTGGCAGTGGACACAGAGAAGGTATAGAAAATGATCGATGAGTCTTCCATACAGAACATTGCTGAGACGCAAGACAGGATAAGAAGAAGCAAGAATCTCCTGATCTTTGGAATGGAAGAACCCAAAAGCACGGAGAAGGAGACAAAACAGAAAGAAGATGAACAAAGAACAAGCGTATTACTCAAAGAGATCAGTACGGAGATCCAACCCATCGAGATCCGCAGACTGGGTAACTATAATAAAGACAAAGTAAGACCAATCAGGCCGTCCTTCAGTACACAGGCAGACAGAGACACCACAATCCAATGCTTCAGGATAGCAAAGAAAGCTCAGGCGACCAACAAGAACAAGACCACGCCAAACCCTCTGGAGAAATTGGGCATGAGAAGGGACATGACCCCAACAGAGAGAAGAGAGGAAGCAGCCCTGCTCTCTGAGCTCAGAACGAAACAAGAAGACTCCAAGAAGTTGGGGGACGAAGCAGCCTACTGGGTACGGCGAAACGGCCAAGTCATCAACGTGGGTAAGTACCCAGACGGGCAGAACCCGACAGGGGGAAGGCCACAATAGACCCACGGAAATCAACACCCAATATACATAGCCCCCTGCATGCTGTAGATAGTGCACATAGACGCAAACAAGATCAACGTAGTAGTATCAACAAACCCCTCACATGCCTCTATACCAACGCCGACTGCCTCACAAATAAAGCAACGAACTCGGGGCCATGATCAAGCTACACGACCCAGCGATCATTGGGATAGCGGAAGTCAAGCCCAAAAACAGCAGATACAACCTACAGGACAGTGAAATAGCCATACCAGGGTACGAATCCTTCTATAATCTCAACAAGGGAGGAAGGGGAATATGTCTCCACATCAAGAACGAACTCAGACCCTCAGAAATCCAAATCAACGCAGACCTCGAGGAATGCATATTTGCCAACTGCAACCTAGACCACGGGGAAACCCTCACCATTGGACTAATATATCGTAGCCCGAGCAGTACAAAGGAGAACAATGACAAACTGAATGAGGCAATGCTCGCATCAACACATCGCACCTTCTCATCATGGGAGACTTCAACTACACCAAAATCGATAGGGCAAAAGGAAACGGTGCAATCAGAGAAGACCATGCAGCAGCTAAATTCCTCAAAGCAACCAAGGATGCCTTCCTAATACAGCACCAACTGACGCCCACCAGACACAAAGAGGGACAGCGACCGACTTTGGACGACTTAGTTTTCACCAACAGAGACGACATAGTCATAGGCATTGAAGAAGCAGGAGCCCTCGGAAAGAGTGACCATGCTCCCTAATGGTCAACCTCGCCCTTGCACAGCGCCAGGCACCACAATAGCAACGCTACAACTACAACAGGGCAGACTACACAGAAATGCGCTCACACCTCAAAGACATCAACTGGGAGGAGGAAAAACTTGAGGACATGAATGTCGAAGAGGCATGGCAATCCTACATGGCAGAGATCGACGAAGCCACGAGACGATATTTGCCTAAATCAAAAGTTGCATCAGGAGACAGGAAAAAGTGGTTGGATGGAGGAACACTCGCCTCGGTGCGAAAATAGCATAAAATGTACAGAAGGTGGATATCAACCAGGGACGGCCAAGACTCTCAAGCATATGTAAAGGCGAGAAACAAAGCAGCAAGAGAATGCAGAAAGACAAAAATCCGGCTAGAAAAGACAGTTGCGGAACAGGCCAAGAAAAACCCAAAATCATTTTGGTCTTACGTGAAAGCAAAAACTAGACAAGGACAGGAATATCTGACCTCAAAAGAGAAGACGGCACCAAGACCAAAACTGACGATGAAAAGGCCCAGGAGCTCAACGACTTCTTCCAAAGCGTTTTCACAGAGGAACCAGAGGGAGAGGTGCCAGAAGCCCCAAATATGAGTTTAGCAGCACCTTGGCAGACATCGAAATCCGAGAAGAAGACGTCAAAAAGCTCCTCACTAAGCTTAAAGTCAGGAAGCCAGCTGAACCAGATGGCATCCCCACCATCCTACTGGCGGAAACAGCAGACACCATAGCACTACCTATCAGCATCATATTCAAGAAATCGCTGAATGAAGGACACCTCCCTAGCATATGGAAGAAAGCGAAAGTTACGCCAATCTTCAAGAAAGGGAGCCGAACTTCAGCAAATAACTACTGACCTGTCAGCTTGACAAGCATACTCTGTAGGATCATGGAGACACTCACCAAGAACAAAATAATGGAACACATGCGAACAAATAACCTCATATACAAAGAACAACATGGCTTCACCCCAGGATGCTCATGTATAACACAACTTCTAGACACACTGGATTGTTGGACGGAAACCCTAGACAGAGGTGGCTCCATCGACGCAATATATATGGACTTCCGCAAGGCATTTGATTCTGTTCCACACCGCAGACTGATACTCAAAATGAAGGCTCATGGCATCGAGGGAAAGTGCTGCAATGGACAGAAGCATTTCTCAGTGGCCACACACAGCAGGTGTTTGTCAATGGAAGCAAATCAGAAGAGGCACGAGTCACAAGTGGAATCCCCCAAGGCAGCGTCTTAGGCCCCAGACTCTTCGTCAGCTACATCAACGACCTACCACGTCAGGTACAGAGCGAGGTCCGAATCTTTGCGGACGACACCAAGCTGTTCGCCGAGAGTAACGAGCAAAATGCCCGTGAGACCCTCCAGGAAGATTTGGACAGACTGCACCAGTGGTCAGTAGCCTGGCTACTCAACTTCCACCCGGAAAAATGCTGTGTCCTGAAACTAGGCCACCCAGAGATCGACCAGACCTACTTCATGAAGAGCAAGGACCAAGCAACAACAAGCATGCCCTAGAAACCACCAAAGCGGAGAAAGATCTTGGGGTAGTAGTGGACAGCCAACTGACCCTCAAGGACCATGTGTTACAGGCAACATCTAAGGCCAACAGAATCCTGGGCGTTATACGGCGATCCTTTGATCATCTCACCGAGCATACCTTCATCCAACTCTACAAAGCACTCGTGAGACCGGTCTTGGAGTATGGCCACTCAGTCTGGCAGCCATCCCAGAAAACTCTCCAACGAGAGATAGAAGACGTTCAACGCAGAGCCACAAAACTCATTGGCAAACTGAAGGACAAACCATACCCAGAACGCCTGTCAACCTCAAGCTGCCAAGCCTGGAACACCGCAGACACAGGGGAGACATGATTAACATCTACAAGTACATCACTGGCATCTACGACACAAGCTGACCCAACTTCGAGTTGCACGACAGATGCAACACCAGAGGCCACAGCAAGAAGCTTGTAAAGCATAGATCCCGCCTAGACGTTCGGAGTTCACTCTTTTCCGAAAGAGTGGTGTCGGCTTGGAACAGCCTACCAGAGTCAGTAGTGTCCACACCCAGCATGAACGTGTTCAAAAACAGACTTGACGCCCACTGGGCCAACCACCCAGCACTGTACAACCCGGACTGCTATCAGCAGACCTTGCAAGTGCAAGCAGCTGTGGACATGGACAACATATCGACCGGTGGAACTGACCTGCGACTGCGGGTCTCAAACACCGACAACATCAAGTAAGTATCAAGAAAATGAGATGGTATGGTCATGTATCAAGATCAACAAGACTTGCCAAAACCATTCTACAAGGAACAGTACGAGGAGGCAGAAGGAGAGGATGACAGAGAAAGAGATGGAAGGACAACATCAATGCGTGGACTGGCCTCACACTTAACAACTGCCTAAGAGCGTCTGAGAACCGGGAGGAATGGAAGTCTTCTGTGGCTCCTCAACGGAGACTCTGGGATACGTGCATCCTTGAGTAGTAAAGATTAATCTATTCAACCTGAGATGATAGAAACAATAAAACTAGTAGACAGAATTTTTAAAAGGGAGGGGGGGGGGGGGGGGGGAATGGAGTTGCAGAGTGGAAACACTTAGGAAACAAAATCAGAAGGGAAAAAAAAAAAAAAACTCAAGGTGTACAGACCTTATTCACGATTTTAATTGCAAAATTTGGTGCAAATCCAGATATATTAAAATGATCGGCGTTAACAAGCTGTGTTTTTGTAATTCTGTGGATTTTTTTATGAATTGTTCGCTAGTAGGCCTAATTTAGACCTCGAAGGTTT
>CM065714.1:127282851-127290351 GCA_033310375.1 Conus canariensis | reverse complement strand
ACACACACCCTTCTCCTTCCCCTTTTCCTCCTTGCCCCGTCATTCTTCCCTCCCATTTCTCTTCTTCATTGCACACTTTTGGCTGCCAAATATGTAAAAAAAAAAATAAATAGATAAAATAAAAAGCAATTGTCAGGCTTGGAACTAGTTTTCATCAGTTTTCCAGTCTGATCATTTAGGTTACATGGCCCCCTGTGCAGGTAAACAGATAAACACATGCTCACACATATTCATTTATTTTTTGCATGCATAAAGAATACACAAAAGTAAACTTGCACGTCACAGATACACACTTTACATGCATGTGGACTCTGCTAGACAATTTTGCCATTGACAGCTCTCTTGCTGCCATGTTTTGTTTGCTGTGTTTTGCTTTGTTTGTTTGCATGTTTGTTTGTTGTTGTTTTTAGGGGGTGAACTTTTTTTCTCTTGTTTACAAAGCACATGTTGTACACAGGACTTTGGTACACATTCTGTTTTATTAAAAAGATTTTTTTTTTCGTAACTCTTTTTCACTTTCACACATATCTACAGCATTTTTTCATTGTGGCAGTTTTTGTTATTGTTCATGTTGTTTTTTTACTTACTATTTTTCAAACCCCCATGCCACTCATTCAGTGCTCTGTACATTTTCTACTTTTCTTACTTTCCAGTGTGGCTAGACGACCACTGGGATGTACGTTACATACGACAGTGTGCATTCGACGGGAAGGTTGGCAGGCACCAAGGACGCATATGTGAGGAGAGATACGGATCATTCAACGTGCGCATGCGCTACTGTCACTGCGATAACCAGGATGGCTGTAACTCTGCCCCAGCACTTGCACCAGTGAGAGGATGGAACCACTTTTTGCTGCTGATTGTGTCTTTGTGGGCATCTGGCGTGTCTTACATATTGACTTGGAGGTGATCAGATATATGATTCTTTTGTTGAGTGCTGGTGAAGAAGCTGAGCTGCCTTAAAGAAAGGAGAATAATTTAGCTAAGGATGCAATTTGTTTTTATCTGGTTTAGGTATATTGAACACAAATGTGTATGTAGCTGAAGATAACCAAGTGAACAAAGATTGATTTCTGCTTTTCTCTTCCACACCTGAGCCCATCCTCCTCTCCCACCCCTGATGTCTGTTTTAGAAAGAACATCCAACAGCTTTCACTTCAATCAAAAAAGCATCCTGTGTTCCTTGAGAAATCCTGTGTAAAATCCTGTGTGAAATTGTCTCTGTTTTGTTTTTGTTCACAGAAATTCCTCTTTCTCAACTTTATATTCAGTGAAGTATAAATCCAGCAATCTTGAATTGAAATTTGACGTGACAGTATAGTAAATTTACATTTTTTTCCACACTGTTGCTATCCTGTGTTCTATACGAAATCCATGTAATTGTGAATCTGATTTTCGTTGCTTTTATTGTGGATGTGGATGGAGGCACTGTTGGAAATATAAAGTACACATGCAGGGCCAGTGATTACCAAAATGCATTCTAGCATGCATATTTGATTAGCAATTTGGAACTAGCTTGAAATTCTTGCACTTCTCTGTTCCTGTTGCAGTCGCTCCAACAATTAAACTGCTTCACATTATAGCCTGATGCATTTGGGCTACAATATTATAACAACAATTGTAAAAGGAAGAAAAATTTTTGCTTAGAAATTAACAAATACTGTCTTGTGCATCTAATGGGCAACAAAATGGTGCACTTGCCTCCTCCACCAAAACAGAGAAAGGCTGTGTGAGTGAGCATCGGCTTTTTGCAAAAGAAAATATCTGTAGGAGGTGATCTTTATTTGCAAGTTTAGAAGATGGGGACTTTTTTTTTCAATAATGAAAATATTCTTGCTGTGTAAGAGTTTAATTGAACTTCCAGACTTTGTTGATATCATTCTGGATGACATTAGACTGTAAATTGCTTCATATAGAAGGTAGCATGCTTTGTGGGTTTGAAAATCCATCTTGTTCTGAAATCCTTTGAATTATTTTATCTTGGGGGAAAAAGAGTAAGTCTGAGAGTATGCTGAAATCATTTCTTTATGTAAATTAATAATCTGTATACTTGGAAAGTCTGTGTAACACAACAGTAACGCAAATACATGTGTATTTGTGTTTTGTTTGATTTTTGTTATTATTTCTCTTTATACATTCCGCACATTGTTTTCTTCCCTATTTCTATCCAGCAGCAAAATCCAGTGACATCTATTTACACAAGAGTGTTTGTATATCTGAATGTGCATGCAGGTACTGGCATACTTCTAGTGACATCCATGTTTCACTGAAGCATTCAGGCTAAATGTTATTGATATCTTTTGTTTTTTTCCTGAAAGTTTATGGAGATCTGTTTTTATTCAGTCATGACAAAGCAGTAGCAAATATGTAGAATATTAGTTCAGTAGAAAGTAAAAGTTTTGTATATATTTATCAACATTATTATATGATGTCAACATATATGTTGTATTGTTTCCTTTTCATTTCAGACCTGCATGCACTTTTTCTTTTTATGTTGGCTCCTGAATCATGTATTTATCAAGAAAACCTGTAACTTGTATTCATAATGCCCGTGATGATGATGTTTTACTTTATAGATAAACTGTTCATATTTTTTCACATCCTAATCCAACCATGATCCTTTCTCACTGCAAAATGGAGAATGTTTTGTACCAGATTCATTGTTTTGAATTTCATTCCACATATCTTCATACTTTTGTATTGGACTATCATCTGTCAGTCGATCTGTGCACCTGTCACAGTGTCAGTCTCTGTCTGTCTCCCACTATCTCTGTCTCAGTATCTCTCTTCTACTTCTTTCACCATATGTTTCATAGGTTTAACTTTAAAGGAATACTGCAGCAATTGTTCAGCTGATTGAAAAAGATGTCCATAAAGAGAACGAGAAGATGAAAAGAATGAGCACTAGAAAAAAGGGATTTTGTATAATGTGTGTATGAATGCAGTGTGTGCATGACATATTGTAATGAAATATGCATTTGCATTTGTGTCTTGTTTTTTTTTTCAAAAGCAGATGCTTGAGTAAGCAAGGTACAGAAATTCCATTTGTATATTTGCAATGTTATTTTTTAACATCCATCTTGTTTTTGTCACAGTTTGTAAATATAGTTAAAAAGAAATAAACATATATTTTAAGTCGGTTGTCTCTTTTGTGATTGCTTTGGATAGAATGAAGCACATGTTCTGTATGCACATTAATCATTTCTCTTCTGATGTTATTCTCTTTGTCTCTTGCTTCCTTTATTTCTGTCTTTCTTTACAGCCGTTTTTCTGCCTTTGTGGCCCATTGACCTGTTCTAGCGAGTCGTTGCACTTACAAATTCATCACAATTAAGGAAGTGCCACCTTCTTTGTTGTAAACTTGCAAGGAGGCAGTGAAAATGCAAACTATTACTCAACAGCAGACATAGCCTCCATTCTGCACTGTAGTCACTCATATTTTTCTTCACACCTAACTTTTGCTTTTTTTTTTTTTTTTTTTAACTTTCATTTCATAATCTTAGGATGTCAAAACAAGCAGTATGGCTGATGTTCTCAGCATAGCCTTGTGTTCTCCTTCAGGATGCCAATAATTTAGCCATATTTGTCACTGGCTTTCTCAGAATTATATATTTTGAGCGTGAGATGTCTAGCTGAACATCTGAAGCATTCACTGAAATCCATACTTGAGGAGTACAAAGTGCACAAGGCAATGCTGCTGACCATGCTAGATGACTCCAGAGACCAGGTTGTGAGATGAATCCAGCCCAAAGTAAAGGCTGTCCAAAATGGAAAGATCAGGAGGTAGTAGACATGGCAAAGAACAACCTTAAAACAGGGGAATAATGGGACAACACAAACCAAGAGACAGGGACTGGGGTCAATAGAAGCTGTGATCACAGGCAAAAGAGAAAAACAAAAGCAAAGAGAGACTTGGTAATACAGAGGTTGAAGAAAGAAGAGGATGTCAAGAGAATCCAGGCAGCAGTCCAGTAAGGCCAAAATGGGCCGTGGATTTCGTGAGAAAACATACTTCAAAGAAGTCTCAGTTGGAATGACATACGGCAAACTGCAGCTTCAAAGATCGGCTTAATTTTCAGGTCTGTATATATGACCTTTCCTCGAATTCAAACCTGGTGCAATGGGGCAAACAGATGACTGTATATGTCCGCTCTGTTGCGGCGATCTGTGGAACATTTCCTGAGTTCTTGCAGAGCGGCAGTAATCAAGGAAAGGTGCACACGGAGACACAGTGAGGACACGGCAAAGTGCTTACTGTAAAGGAATCACATATGCGCTTAGCTATGCCACCAGAAGCCCTAGCATCCACATTCTGCACGGCATGTAGGCCTACTGGAGCAGCTGTTATATCCAGAGCATAGAATAAGGGTTTGCTGGGTGGAATGGATAGCTGGGAGTTCAGAGCAGACTTTCCAGAATGGGACAACAATCCACTTCTACACGAATGAAAAGAATGTCAGATAGCCAGTAACCAGAATGGAACAAGTTGCCTCAGGAGGTTGTGACGGCTGGGTCACTGGACTGCTTCAAGTCCAGGCTGGCCTCCCATCTCTAGAACCTGAAACAACCACCCCACCTTCCCCACCACCCCTCCCCCCCCCCCTTACCCTCCTCCTGACCACTATTCCCTACAATCACCCCCCCCTCCTCCCTTGCCATCCTTCAGTCACTTTTCTACTCCTGTCCCCACCTCCCCCTACTTATTCACCATCACCCCACCCCCTCACTTCTTTCTAATTTTTTTTTTCAAATCCTCACAACAGCGCAATCTTCGGCAATCTCCCCAAACTACGACAAAACCATCAGCAAAATGATGTTGGTCGTACAAAGGAAGAAGAAGAACTCGAAGGAATCTGGTTTCTAAGCCTTAGACTGGCATTCTTTTCATTCGTGTAGAAGTGGATTTGCTCCATTCTGATTTCATACGGCATGAATTGATAAGTCCTCATAGGGACTGAAACAATGGGTGAACAGGCTCATCAGCCCATGATATAAAACGGTTAGTGATTTCTGGTAGGCAGAGGACCAGAACTCTAAAGGCAAAGGTCAAAAACGGCCGAATAGAATTACAGATGGTTCTGGTTGAGGAGGAACAAAAGTAAATTTCATAAGATTTTAGATTTCCCGTCTTAGAACAGGTGTCCAGTGAAGATATAGGTAAGACATCCGTCAAAAAAGGCAACACCTGGAGACGCCCAACCATCCAGACGTTGCTGGTTTGAATCCCGAGATCGCCAGGGGATAAATATCTGATAGAGAGGAGGAGTCAAACCTGGATGCAGCTGGCCCCATTAGAGTGTAAGGGGTACAGGGCTGAAACATTTGCCGGGAGTGGGGTGGAGATGGGAGGGGGTGGTGGTGGGGGAGACGAGCTCTAACTACAGTTTCTTCCGAATAGTTGTGAGTGTGGTTCAGCTTCCCAAGAGCACGAAGTAAAGCTTAACTCATGTCAGTTAACTGATGTTCATTGGAAATAAAGTGAAATGATTTTTTCTTGTTTGGTGTCTCTTTAAAAACCTTCTGTGTTTATTTCAGTTAACAATCAATAATTTTCGTCTCCCGAACACACACACACACACACACACACACACACACACACACACACACACACCACGCACGCACGCACGCACGCACGCACGCACCGCACACACACACGCGCGTGCGCGCGCGCACATACACGCGCAGGGGTAGTGTGTGTGTATGCGCATGAGCGCGCGGGCACGTACACGCGCAGTTGTGCGTTGTTCTGACAAACTTTGTGAGTGTGAGTGAGTAGTTATCCAACCTCTGTGTGTGTGTGTGTGTGTGTGTGTGTGTGTGTGTGTGTGTGTGTGTGTGTGTGTGTGTGTGTGTGTGTGTGTGTGTCTTTGATATGGATGGGAAAGAGCGGTGAGGGGTGATAGATACTAGTGTAAGTTTTGTTGTTGTTGTTATGGTTTGTTTTTGTTTTTGGTCCCCTCCAACGTCGTATTTCCCAGTTTGCCTTTCCCTTCCTATTTCTTTTCTTTTTATCTTCTTTTGTAAGTGGGGGCTTCCATCCTCCTTTGTTGCCTTTTTGTCTTTTTTTAATTTTTTTTTTACTATGTTACATAGACCACACACACACACACACACACACACACACACACACACACACACACTCTTGTCTTGAGGTCCCCCCCCCCCCCTCCCCCCTTCTGGCAGGCTCGCACTCGTCTCTCATCATTGAGAGGACGAGTCCTGGAGGACATGTGTTGGTGTCTGGTCGGATTGTCCACAAGAACACAGGGACACAGGACTGAGTCTGCGGCTCCTATCCTCTTGAGGTGGGCACGCAGGCCACAATGCCCAGTGCGCAAGCGGAAAATGATTGTTTGCTGTTTCGTCTCCAGTGTGTGGATGGTGTCTTGGTGTGCCTCATAGCCTTGGTTCATTTTAATCCAGTCAGCTCTGAAGGTACCACGTAGGAGTGACTTAACTTCCTCATATGTGGTAGGGAGAGCTGGCTGGTGGAGCTGGCTTCCGGCTGTCACTCTGAAGGTACCACGTAGGAGTGACTTAACTTCCTCATATGTGGTAGGGAGAGCTGGCTGGTGGAGCTGGCTTCCGGCTGTCACTAATCGGTCAGCATGCTCGTTTCCTGAGAGACCAACGTGTGCGGGGACCCACTGGAGGGTAGTTGGAGCTTTTGGGGTCAACGTGGCAAGGGAGGCCTTAAGGGATTGGATCAGAGGGTGGGGATCGGGGGAGTCGAGGGCTTGGAGAGTGGACATGGAATCAGTGAAGATGGCAATGCTGGTAAGGGATCTTCCGCGGGAGGAGAGGAAGTCTGCCGCTTCCTTGATGGCTAGGACTTCGGCTCTGAAGTTGGTAAAGAGCTTTCCTCCAGAGACCGCAATGTTCCTGCAGTCTCCATCAGGGAATCTGATATGTACTCCACTGCCTCTGTTGTGTGTGGCTTCCTCGGCTGATCTGTCTGTATAGACATGGGTCCAGGAGCTGGGAGTGCATGCATCTTCAATCACCTGAGCTAAGGCTCTGGGTACTGGAGGTGGCTGATCTCTGTTGGTGATTCCGGGAACACCGAGACTGATATGTGTGTGTGTGTGTGTGTGTGTGTGTGTGTGTGTGTGTGGTGTGTGTGTGTGTGTGTGTGTGTGGTGTGTGTGTGTGTGTGTGTGTGTGTGTGTGTGTGTGTGTTTCTCAACAGAAACGGAATTGCTCGAGTGATGACATTTGCAGATGACGGCCTGATCTACAAAACATCAAAGAATACTGAAGAAAGAACGAAAGCAGTTCAGCAAGAGTTGAACAACATTGCTCAGTGGTGTCAAGAAACTGGATCGTCCATCAACCCTACAAAAGCCCAGACATTAGTCTGCACTCTCAACAACAAGACACCAGGACAAGTACCTTCGCCAGTTTCCTTCAATGGAATACCAATTGAATCAACTAACAACCGACGCTATTTGGGTGTAGGCTTTGACAGAATGCTAAGCTTTAGAAAGCATGTTGAGAATA